>JAYKKM010000477.1:3907500-4037500 GCA_035772405.1 Chrysogorgia sp. JL179-B06
ACATTTTGTAAACTCTTTGTAAATTCACAAGGTTTCTCCTAATACTTGTTAAACTGTTTGTCAATAGTTTGTATCTAGTTTGTAAATTACTGGGATTTGTTTGTAAATAGTTTGTAAATTACTGGGAAGCTGTTTGTAAATAGTTTGTAAATTACTGGTAACTTATTTGTTAATAGTTTGTAAATTACTGGTAACTTATTTGTTAATAGTTTGTAAATTACTGGCAACAGTTTACAAAATTTTTACAAAGAAGGCATGCAATTTACATGGTATGTCAAACTACAATTAGTATATGTAAATTGGAATTACAGTCTATTTCCAAAGCAATTACATATTATTTACATAGTATGGAAGAGGCTTCGTTTTTCCAGTGCATGTTCTCCTCTGTCTCCCACGTTTTCGGTGTCCTTGTTTTGGTTCCCATACTATTAGACCACTGGCTGATAACTTTGGGTGTCGTTAAAGTCTGGTTCACACACGAGAGCATAATCATAAACATAAGGACAAGACAAAAGGCAAAACAAAGGAATGAAGTCAAGCCTGCGACATAAAGATGGACATAATCATAAGAAGCATAAGCCAATAATAAGAATTATAAGGCAAGAGCAAAACAAGAGAGGAAACAAAGAAAAATTCGAGTTGCTTTGTCTTCGTACGTCCCAGAGGAAAACTCATGACTGCATATTAAAAAAAATTAGCATTGACCTAGTGCAAAACAGCCATTTCTGATTTTATACTCTAGCTAACATTAGACGTTTTCACTTTTTTAACTTGTCAGGTTAAGTGGACTTGTCTGACTGAGGTATAAAGGGTCAATGCGATCACTTCGACCCATAATAATAATAATAATAATAATAATAATAATAATAATAATAATAATAATAATAATAATAATAATAATAATAATAAATTTTTTATTTTATTATTTTTTATTTTAATAATAATAATAATAATAATAATAATAATAATAATAATAATAGTAATAATAATAATAAATATGATTAATAAAGATGATTTTTATTGAGGAATGCCTGAATCACCTAGTTTCGGTGTTTTCCATCAGGGTCCCGTACGAAATAAAATACTACACTGTTACAAAACCATAAAGATATAAAGATATAAAGTTTAAAAGTTAAAAATAGATATAGCATTATGAACAATACTAAATTAAAAGTTCAATGTAAATAAAACTAAAATTTAATTCTAAGGGCACGCTTAAATTCTTTCACACTAGCCATTCGCAATGTTAAGTCTAAATCATTCCAGTCTTCAATAGCCCCAACAACAACTGTCTGATGGCCCTATTGGCGTTTAGTTTTAGTTTTTAATTTGTTATTTTAATATAAGACTATCTATTATGACAAATGTAATTTTAACGAGATACGCAATTCTATCTATCTATCTATCTAGCACTGGGTTTTCTAGATTATTACGGTTTCTGGTGTTGTAATTGCGAAAATATCCACTTGATGTCAATTGGAAATCATAATCAAACATTGAGACAGCAATTTCTACTTTTGCAAATACAATACAATATTTATGATCCTTAAAGTTTTGCATGGTAAAAATTCATTAAAATAATTATTAATTAAACATGGTGAAAACCACAAAGTTTATTGATTGATTTTAATACAATATTTATTTAAAGTCAGTGACATAGGGAGTGGTTGCCCAATCTCCCGAGCCAGAGGCTCATGTTTAAAATTCTTGACTACAGTGTGTATAAAAAAAAACTGAACCCTTAGAAAACGGTCTTATACTCCTGGGAAATTACAAACACGGTCTTAATACACCTGGGAAATTAAGATAACTTGTAAACGTATGAAGGAGCATAACTGCTAAGAAACGTTAACATATTTAACATGTTTCTTTGCAGTTATGCTCCTTCACACGATTACAAGTTATCTTAATTTCCCAAGAGTATAAGACCGTTTTCTAAGGGTTCATTTTTTTTTGATACACACTGTATAATGTATATATATATTTGTAAAATCTATCTAAAATTACCTATACCAAATCTAATCTAATTACAATGATATAAAATTGATTAAATGACATGCAACTAGAAAGTATTAAATGACATGTAGAATAAAAGTAGAGTGAAATAGTCATAAAAATAAATTTCAAGTACAACGCATGCACTTACAACCAAGATTTAATTTACTGGTAAAATCTAATTTTGTAATCAAGTTACGAAAATCAGCTAAAGAATTAGAGTTTTTAATGATAGAGGGGAGATCATTCTATATATGAGATATTATATAAGAAAACGAATTATGTAAATATAAAGTGTTATATCGTACTTGTTGAAAATTTAGACCGCTACCTCTAAGATTATAATGGGAAAACCGTAATTTAAATAAATTAGAAATGTATTGGGCACCTTGAAGTTTTGTACATTTAAAAGCCATATAATAAGATATCATTGAGAGACTTTGGATATTAAAATGTCAAGATTATTTTCCATTCAAGCCCCTAAACTGACATTCAAAGTATTGTCAAAGTCAGATGAGTTGTCAAAAGGAGTGGGCATGATGAGGTTAGACGTACTGTTTGCAGACCCTGCGGCGTCGCCTCCTGAGATTTAATGACCCACCCCTTGGTTTAATTGATCTACAGTAAAAATAGCTTACATGCATTGAGCGTTAAATATGCAACTGAGTCTCTGATTTTACTTTGGTTAACGTTGACGATATCATACGATTATACATTCATCAAACAGAGACGTACAGCAGAAGTAATTGATTATATCGGAATATCTATATTTTTTCGCGAAAGACTAATCCCATAACCACACATTAAACCGTTCATCCATCTTGTAGCAAAAGCAGAAATTTAGCTGACCAAATTTACTCATAAAGAGTTGTTTTTGCATGTGAGTTCTTAGAGTCGAAGGATGACCGCACCCAAGACGTCAAACTGAGGAATTCTGACCAGATTTATTCAAAAAAAGGGATTATTTATCTCTGTGTTTCTAGTGTCGAAGGAAGAACCGCAAGACGTCAAACTACGAATTCTGATGAAATTTACTCAAACAGAGTTTCTTTGCATCTTTAGTATCTACGAAATAACCGCAGCCAAGACGCAAACGGGTAAATTCTTCCAGGCAACCCGCATATCCGCAGCAAAAAATTCTCCAAAGACTCCTTACATCTCCTTGCCGACGTGGGATTTGACAGACCACTTGCATTATGCTCTTTCATCTTTTTGAAGGCTTCTTGAGAGCATGCATTCTTTGAAATCCGAAAGTTATAATAATAACAACAATAATAATAAGCTTAGTGGTACACTGTTCTCCCTGGAGGCCCTTCATACTTCTAAAATATAATTTTCTAAAAAAATTATTTATATCCTATAATGGCCTATGTGTAGTCAAATATGACTTCATGCATATAGTAATTCAAGAATTTTAAGTTGTTCCGTTCTCGGTTTAGGAAGACAGAAATCCTCCCTATTCCGTGTGTTATGATCATGTCTATTGTAGTGAAATGTCTTGTTCCAAATTCGTTGTTAAAAATCATTCAGTGTATGCAAACGAACAGATGTCTTTCATACAGTGTTGTGCTACTCAGGCGTCACAATCAGAATATTTTTTAATACCAATTAAAGCTGAAACTTTCAACAAAAATAAACGTTGTTGAGACTTGTCACCGACCACGAACCAGTACTTCGATCGCAATATTTACTCTAAAAGTAGATACTTTATTTTTTATTAGATATACAGGTTTCGTTGACTAGTCTGTCATTATTTAAATTTAACCTGACGATTATTTTCAAACAATTTGTCTCTTTATCGAGCTACAACAAACAACTTGTGCATCGTTATTCAGATTCAAATCCATTTAGTTCGGTCCAGTGTAATCTAATTCAATACAATTCAGTCCAAACCAATCTAATTTAATTCAATTCAGTCCAATCCAATCTAATTCAATTCAGTCCAATCCAATCTAATTCAATTCAATCCAGTCCAATCCAATCTAATTCAATTCAATTCAGTCCAATCCAATATAATTCAATTCAGTCCAATCCAATCTAATTCAATTCAGTCCAATCTAATTCAATTCAATTCAGTCCAATATAATTCAATTCAGTCCAATCCAATATAATTCAATGGAATTCAATTCAATCCAATCCATTCTAATCAATAATTTTGATCGAACCAATATAATACAATTCAGTCCAATCTAATCTAATTTAACTCAGTCCAATCCAATCTAATTCAATTCAATTCAGTCCAATCCAATATAATTCAATTCAATTCAGTCCAATCCAATCTAATTCAATTCAGTCCAATCTAATTCAATTCAATTCAGTCCAATCTAATTCAATTCAATTCAGTCCAATCTAATTTAATTCAGTTCAATCCAATCTAATTCAATGGAATTCAATTCAGTCCAATCCAATCTAATTCGATTGAATCCAATCCATTCTAATCAATAATTTTGATCAAACCAATATAATACAATTCAGTCCAATCGACCCAATCCAATATAATTCAATTCAGTCCAATCTAATCAAATTCAACTCAGTCCAATCTAATCTAATCCAATTCACTCCAATGCAATCTATTTAATTTCAATTTAGTCCAATCCAATCTATTTCAATTCAATTCAATCCAGTTTTGTTTAGTTTAGTTTCATCAATTTAGCTCTATAAGATTCTACACAATCCAACACACAGCCTCGACCCCATGACTCTGATCTCATGACTCGATTTAACTCGCTTAATGTTATATAATACAATTGTTGTATCGTTATGTAGCCTTCAATAATTTTGATTCAATCTTTATTTCTCTCTTTAGCAAGCCAATTGAATAACGAATACAACGAAGCACTACATAAAGGAATTCCTTATCCAATCCTGCTAATTGCAGAATATTTCACAGTCGACGGAGAGAAGATAAGATGGGGAAGATGTTTTCGACTGGCTGGTTTTTATACCCAACTATTATTATGGTAAGCATTGCTGGCGCTCTATTGCTAGCCTGCGCCGCCTGCACACTCCCGATTAAGAAGAGCCTGCGGAGGTGGCAGAGCATCTCGCATCTTATCCCATTTCGGAATCCCAACAAATCACCCTTTCTGATTGGTTAAAGCTGGCATTCGGAGACTGCACGGCTCTCCACGCCCCAAGAACGCAAAAGCTCACGGCGAAGCGATACTAAAAAAGATATTCAGCGATGCGATTGGTTGGAAACTATTTCACGGTATAAATGTTCTCGCCAATCAGATTGCAAATGAAACTTGTGAATTCGTTTATCACGCGAGATTATTCTCGTGGAAATTAATTAATGGCGTCGTTTCTCACAATTTTTCAATTTTTCAATACCAAAATTGACAATATAACTATGATAGTATAAAATCATCTAACTATATACACTATAAAAGTATTAAGAGACTATGAACTAAATTAACACTAATTAATTTTACTATTAAACATATTAAAAACAATAGAACCATGATAATAAAATGATTTCTTTCCCACACTCCGTTCTGACTCTGGCAGATGGAGTAAGGCACTTTGTCTTGTAACACGTTTCACAATGTCCTTATTAAAAATAAAATAACTATTAAAAATGATGATAAAAATTTGATGGAGATTCACTCTAACATGTCTTGAGAGGTAGCCGTATATCAATTGCAATACAATCCCATAATTCCACTTGCTCCCAAAACTAGAGCGGACCTGTGGACACTCTATCAGTTTTAGCGGATACTTCTCAAAGTCTCGAATTTAATTGACAGTGAATCTTATAAATGCTACCTCTATTAATCAGATATCTCAAACAAAATCCCTACACAATATTGCTAACAAATAAGGCGACCTATTTCGTTCCTCGTTGAAGGAGCACTCCAGTCTATAATTGTGGAATTCATATGAAAGATATTTATGACTTTAGTTTATTTCCAAAGTTTCAGCATTCAAATCAATTTAGTTAAGAAGATATTACAAGTTGAAGTTGGAGAGTTTGTCCAATTTCGACGCCATATTTGTTTTTCAAATATGACGAGCATAAAACACGAGATAGAAGCATACTTTCATACTTTCCTGCATGAGGAACTAAATAGTTTATTTCCACTAATTATCCTCCAAAGAGCACTCACAACAGCTATTGATAAAGAAGCACTCAATTCATATTTTCAAAACAAATATGGCGTCAAAATTATCAAATTTTCATGTTCAACTAGCCATATCGTCTTAACTAAATACATAGGAATGCTGAAACTTTGAGAATTAACTAAAGCAGTAAGATCTTTCATATGAACTTTTCATTTGCATTTTGGCTGGAGTATCCCTTTAAGAACGCAAACAGTCATTACACATTAAACACATAATTCGTATAGCCTGCAGTCTCGTTACAATAACATGATTGTCTTTATTCTTGGAAAACGAATTTTAAGTAGTAGTTAAAACATGAGCGGTCGATGTTTATGGGCAGTTACAATGGCGAGCCGCAGGCGAGCCTTTGTAACTGTCCATAAACATCGGCCGCGAATGTTTTAACGAACTTGTAAAATGAGTAGAATATACAATACATACTTTGTTTGGAAGTTGTGGAAACGGTACAAACAAATTATTTTAACTCCGAAAAAGCTCAATTTGAGCATTGATTTGAGCAAGTTAACTTTGATAAAACATTGATGTTTTATTAATCAGCAAGTTAACTTTGATAAAACATTGATGTTTTATTAATCAGCAAGTTAACTTTGATAAAACATTGATGTTTTATTAATCAATGTTTTATCCTGGGTTAACGATGCTGATTAAATATTAATTTTCTTTTGAATTTTCTTCATGAATTATTAATGAATTTTACAACACAATTAAAGAATTCTCGTAAACACAGGTTTGACTGCAATTTGTTTTCATTGTCTTTTATTCTCGTTTAGGTTGGCCTTCAGTTTGTGGGTATTAACCAACATTTTATTTCTCATGGTCATACGTTATGGTGCCTATTTCCTGTCCCTTACCGGACTTGTCATACTACTTGGAGACTTTATTTATAGTAAACTACAGTATGGTCCACAATTAGTTATTCCTTTTCCTGGATCAAATCTCCACTTCAAGTTTGGTTGGTGTTTCTGGCTCAGCTTGGCGACAGGTGAGTTTAAGATACGCATCTCAAGCTACGTTCACATGAAAAATGATCATCACGTTTTTCCTACAGTACATTGCTAATAAACTGTTAACGAAATATATACTAGAACTCATACAATTCATAATATATATATACATTAGCCGAGGCGTGAGTTCAATAGACGACTTCCACGATCATGCGCAGTAGCAACAAATATTCACATTTTCATCGTAGGTAAAAACAACTGTTTCAGCTGGAAAGAGCATATTGAAAATAGTAGAAGTGCAAAGTTTGAAAGGAATTGTGTAAAAAAGGAAGAAGTTACACAAGCAGAAAGTTGGCCATTTCAAAAGGGATTTATTAGTGATTTAATAAGGATTTTGGCTTGGCGGGCGGGCGTTGCACGCCAAGCCAAAATCCCTATTAAACCCATAGTGAAGAGCAAAACTTCCGAAGTGTGTAGCTTTCGCACTATTTGCCAGATTTGTTTCAAACTTTGCACTTTTACTATTTTTAATATGATCTTTCTAGCTAAAAAAGTTGTTTTTACCTCATATGAAAATTTGAAATAAAGTTGCTACTGCGCATGACCCTGAAACTCGTCTATTCTCACCGAAGGCCTTGGAGTTGCATTTTTCGCAACTGGTCTCGGTTGGGTCTTAGAACATTTCCACACTCGCAAAATATCCTTAGTCCCGTTGAGATGTTGTTGATCTTGTACCCATAACAGTATAGGAATTCCAGGGTTAGATCATCTCACTTTAATAATCAGGTGGGACTCACTATAGAGTTTGTCAAAGCTTGGGGAGCACGCTAGATCACATGACAGCAAACTGCATGCATCTCTCTAATTCAAGACTATAGAGAAAGCTTAGAATAATTAATGATAAACGCTCTTTCAACATGAGACGGTTGAGTGTATCACACTTGTAATTTCAAATTTCTCGTTCTTCCAAATTACCTCCACGCGTGTTTCGATAACTGTATGGAAGAACACTACATGGAAGAAACACTGCAGCACATCCTCCGATAAGCTATAGTGCTAGAATATCTATTCGAACGGATGAAATGAGCACACTGCTAAACGTTGGTTTTAGCACAGGCTCGGTAGAGAAGCGGAGCATATACTATCTCTGTCAGTGAGTCTTGATATTAGCCCCTTTAGTAATAAGTAGAAAGTGCGTCAATTTCCGGTGCACCTAACAATAAATAATAAGTTTTAGGAGCATCATACAATAGTCTCAATGCTCTTACAACAATACATCCTTAATAAAGTTACTTAAGTTACTTACAAAACTCATTACATTTCATTATAAAATCAGAATTGATAACTATAAAAATATTAATTCGAAAAAAGAAAAGTCTTAAGTGCTTACTACTTAATTAAACAGTCAGTGCTTCTAATTTGCTCTGGTTATGAATTCCAGAGTTTTGCAGTAGCAACCGGAGTGTTCTGTCTCCATGACTAACGGTTTTCGAGATTGGAACAAATAGAAAATTTCGGTTTGATGATATTAAAGCGCAAGTAAGGTTATATCAAGTCAGAAAAACACTGAGTGTAAAGTTTTGAAAGTAATCAACAGTATCTTGAAAATAATCCTTGATCTTTCTGGCAACCAGTGATGATTACTAAGCACAGGGAAGATCTGATCTGATTTTTTAACCCTTGCAGCAAATCTGGCAGCTGTATTTTGAATTCGCTGTAACTTGCTCAATTCAGCTTCTGGTAAGCCATAAAGGATGCTATTGTAACTGTCAAGTCTAGACTGTTATAAATGCGTGCACTAGCTAAAAGAAACTGAACATTCAAAAGGTTGAGTTTAACGTGAGCTCCTGAACATGACGCATCATTCTGTAGTAATTAAATGTCTATATATCTATGTTTTCTTTTATTAACACTTGGTATTTGCATCTAGCTTACTGGGTGACCTTGTTTTCTGTAATCAAAGTTTAAGTGTAGTCAAAGATTTTGAGTTTGACACTGCGGCTCTAGTCTATCACCCCAGAAACCATTATTTTGCTATCGGTATGTTAACGACGGTGCTTTGACAACTGCATCATCATGCATGGGCCCTTGGAGAGGAAAACCTTGATTAATTCTTGGAACACTTAAACAGTATTATTACGTCGGCTCAGGTTACCATGAAAACACAGGGCAAAAAACAATACAACAGCCTTTCGGTGCACGTATAGTTTTCTTAAAAAACCGATGACCCTCGTAAGCACAGTTACCGCAACCTAATCGGGCGATATTTCAGTATTTCAATATTTTATATCTACACTACATATCCATTTAACGATAAACAAAGTTCTTAACGTTTAGACTATGACAAACGGCAAGGGTAACAAAAAAATTTACTTCTAAAGAAAAATAGTTTTGTGTCGGCTAGCTATGCAATACCATCAGCCATAAAACTTCGGTCTGCCTATTTTCTGGTACAAAGGGTGGATGAAAAATTCCTCGCAGTATTTTTTTATTACTTCATAAAAGGTCAAGACCTTTTATACGACCGAAATAGTCGCTAGTGTGAGATTAAAACATGAAACTGAAAATTAAGCTGCTTGTTTTCCCGCTTAGGATCGCTTTGTCTGTTCCTTGGTGTGTTGATCGTGATTTTGGACTATTTCTTTCCTGGACCAGTAACTACGTTTTTTAACATCGACATTGTTACCGAGTTTGAGGATATTGTAATAGAAGAACATGAGATACTTTCGCCCGATGCTTTAAACGATTGTTCTGAATCGTGCTCGTCGTCACATTCGGAAGATGATACAACACAGGAAGGAGAACCCAGCAAGGTAGTTTAGACTATTCATGTTAAATAACGTCAACGTCGTCGATGTTGTTGTTGTTGTTGTTGTTGTTGTTGTTGTTGTTGTTGTTGTTGTTGTTGTTGTTGTTGTTGTTGTTGTTGTTGTTGTTGTTGTTGTTGTTGTTGTTGTTGTTGTTGTTGTTGTTGTTGTTGTTGTTGTTGTCCTCGTCGATGATAATGTTGTTGTCGCGCGTCGTCGTCGTTGTCGTTGTTGTTGTTGTTGTTGTTGTTGTTGTTGTTGTTGTTGTTGTTGTTGTTGTTGTTGTTGTTGTTGTTGTTGTTGTTGTTGTTGTTGTTGTTGTTGTTGTTGTTGTTGTTGTTGTTGTTGTTGTTGTTGTTGTTGCTTGTCATGTTGTTGCTTGTCATGTTATTGTTGTTGTTGTCGTCGTCGTCTTCGTCGTCGTCGTCGATGATGATGTTGTTGTCGTCGTCGTCTTCGATGATGTTGTTGTTGTTGTCGTCGTCGATGATGATGATGTTGTTGTTGTTGTCGTCGATGATGATGATGTTGTCGTCGTCGATGATGTTGTTGTCGTCGTCGTCTTCAATGGTGTTGTCGTCGATGATGTTGTCGTCGTCGTCTTCAATGATGTTTTTGTTGTTGTCGTCGTCGTCGTCATCATCGTCGTTTTCTGGTTTTAACTTTTTCACATTTTCTATTCTAGAAACGAATTCATTTTGTCTCTTGTTCACGCTATGCTGGCATATCGCATTGGGGTCCAAATAAATCACCTCTGGCACAAACTAAGTCAACTCCAACAACCAATAAAGAACGTGTCAGTTTGGATAGTGCAGGCAGCTCCTCTTCTGAAATACCACGACCATGTTCAGTCAAAATAAACATCGACTATACGTACGATAATGACGCATTTAATGGAAAAGACGAGGTTGCTGAAGCAGTCACTGCAGAGTAAGTGTGTAGTCCTGTTACAATCTCTCCATGGCCGTAGCGAGAGGGGGTATTGGGGAGGGGATGGGTGCGGCACCCCCTAAATTTTACAAAATTGCAATATTCGGAAAATGTACAGGTCTATTCGGAAACTTGGGACCACTATATAAAGAGATTATGTCAAAATATACTGTTTAAATGAACATTAAATGTACTGGTAACAGAAAACTTGTCAGTTGAATTTAATAGTTGGAGTTAATAACGTTGTCTAAATTCGCCATTCTCGTTCCTAGTACCCGCCACATAAACTATGAAAGCACATATGGGTAAAATGCAGTACCGTTACTACCATAACTGTGATAAAAACAGGTTGTTGTCCTTGTCGTTTTGGTAGTTGGAAAAGTATTGTGATTATTATTGCAACATTTGGGGGAAATATATTTCATTTGGAAATTTTGGGTTGGCACCCCTCCCCCCCCACCCCCTCCCCCCATTATCGCTACGGCCCTGGTTCTCTCCCCTACCAAATGAAACTGTATACGTTCTCTACGCCATAGAGCACTCGCTCACTTGAAATTTCTCTCATTGACTTTTTAACTCTTTCTTGTCTGGCCCAGTCAAAAGTAGAAGACCCCCAGTCGTCAATCGAAAAACACGGCACACGGTAACGCAAGATTAAAAATTGAAATTCGACAAGCGCCAGGGACATGAGAATGATAAACTCACACGCCAAATTTGATTTGATTTCATAAACAACTCTGCGATTGGTGGCATTTTGAATTTTCATGATGCTACGTGGGCGTGCAAGATGGTCCGTCTTTTCTAGAAAAATGGAAGTTTTTCAACCTGATTTATGATAATTAATGCTAATTAATATTAACATAATGTGTCTTGTACGGAAAATTCAAAAGCATTGGTAACAGCCGGTTTAATGGGCTTTCAGAAAAGGTATAGGTTTCGCAACAGTTATGGATATTTCCCGAGATATCAATAGAACAAAGAGGTAGTTCAATTTTGGATGTTTTTCAGCCGGACAGGAAAGAGTTAAAGTAAATAAAATAAACTAATTAACTAAAATGATTTCTCTTTTTCTCTTTTAAAGCATTAAACAATAAGTAGCCATTGCAAATCAGTTTCCAGAGAGAGAGGAAATGATGGTTCAAGTGGTGTTTCTTCACCTGGTCCTTCCTGTACTGTAACCCAGTCTTTTCAAGCAGTGGTATTGATCCAATCAAATTCATATGGCCAATACATGTGAGCCTTTCTCATAAAATGGATTCCAGCAAGGAAATGATGGCGCTTCGGCAAAGAAACGTTGTGTTTGGATTCAAAAATTACTTGTATTGCTTCATTTGGAAAAACAAATGAATAGTAATAATGACAATTTTAAAAACGTCGATCTAAAATATTGATCATGCAAAGCAAATCTCCTGGAGGACGGATAAATATTATATTTTAGCAAAACAAGTATGGTTTGTGTCCAATTACAGACCGGGGCGAGAATTTTAGAGTTTTTTACAAGTTTGGCGTTGGCATAATAGACCTCTTTCATAATGGCACCCAAATTAAATATTAAAATAGTGACTTTGTCGTGGTGACAAATTTAAATATCACTTTGTAAAACGTACTAACCATGGTGATTGGTAATAAGTTCAGAACGTTCTGAAAACTAAAATGCTTATTTATAAACACATTTACCAAAATCTAAAAATGGCGTAATGTTGGAACAAAGGATGAGAAAGAGAAATGAGTTCTTAGAAGAACTGTTTAAGGATTTGAGAAATAAATAGGCTTAAAATAAAAGAGCACGATGCATTTCGGCTGACAACTTAATGCCTTTAAGCCTATTTATTTCTCAAATCTTTAAACAGTTCTTCTAAGAACTCATTTATTTTTCTCATCCTTTGCTCCAACATTACGCCATTATTAGATTTTGGTAAATGCGTTTATAAATAAGCATTTTAGTTTTCAGAACGTTGTATTTATTACCAATCACCATGGTAACGGTGGAAGGGCGAAAATGGCCCTGGGATTGGCTGGTCGATTCCATATTCTTATTGGCCAGTTCTAAACTCGATTAATTCAGCTAGAGTATAATTTATTCATCTAAATCCACATGTTAAGAAGTTTCCTCGCCTTTAAATTTTACCGCAAATAATAATATAAGGGCTTTGGTTAATTGTCAAGAACTGCATTCGATATATACTTGTTCCTCCATGATATTTATATCAGATAATCATGGATTTATTATGAATTAGTTGCTTTTAGGATGAATGCTTTACATAAACAAGTGCGAGCGTTGCATATTTCTCATTCATTATCATATCAACAGAGTAAACAAAGACAAATGACCTAAATTATCATAAATTATTATATCTAAATACCAAGATATTCTGGGTGTCATGTGACCAGCCGATCCCCAGGGCCATTTTCGCCGACCTTCCACCGTGGAGGCAAAATGCCCTGGGAACGAGGTTGGGTCAGTGGGTTGGGTTAGTACATTTTATAAAGCAAAATTAAATATTCTTTTATGTTCATTTAAATTAGCCTTTCCGGCGACCTCGTTCGTGTGTCTGTAATTCCAAAGAACATTTGCTTTGTAACGAGGTTGCATGCATATAAAAGAATATTTAGACTGTCCGCCATTATGAAAGAAGTCTATGATGCATCGTCTTAATGAAAAAGGTCTATATGGCCGACTATAGATTCATTATTTATTATCAATATTAGTTCTAAATTGACAGAGAAGACATTTAAAGTGAATTATAAAATTTTAAAAGTAGAATGTAAAAATGTAGGAAGAAAGTGGTGATCGGAGGGGATGGTTTTTGTGAGCTATTGTAAATTTAAATTGTAAAATGTAACTACAAATTTGAAAAAAATTAAATCTTATGACCTAGCTAAAACTTTACTACGTACGACCTATCAAAATGATCGCCAGGACGAGGCCAAGGCAACCGTATAGAAATTAAAGGTACTGGTCCACTGGAAATGATTGTGGCTCTGCTGTGTATTTAACTACAGTGCTTTGTGAATCAAAATTGGCTAAAAAGAGCAAAACAATGTTTAACTTGATTAACTTGATTTACGAAAGGGAAGACTGCACCACCGCTTTTCTATTTAACAATTAGACAATGATCCAGAGTTTTTTATGAGCTGATAGTTCACGAGGGCGTATTGTTTTATAAGAAATATTTTTCTACTAAAGTTTCTTCATGACCACCAGTTTCAAACCTGGCTAGAATGCCCTTTCTTCATTATCATCATATAGTCAATCGAGATATGGTCTGGAAACTCAGCTTTATGCAATTTTGTGCACGGTGCACGGTCACTGAACCTATTGTATTTTAATATAATGAAGCAATCATCCAATAGAATCGTTTGGGTTTAATCGCTCAACCGTGTTGTTTAAATATTAATAAACCTAAAACAAAGGATGTGCACGGTGTAAGGTACGGTTCAACATCAAAACGTAGCTCATTATAGTCGCTTTGAAGTTTGCCGAGTTTCCAGACCATATCTCGATTGACTATGTTATCATGCAATGGCTGCTTTAAAAGAGAAATAAGAGAACTTCAATGTGTCGAAAAATACTAAACTAAGAGTACTCACGTATCTTCATGGACGACGTTTCGGACGATGTGTCCTTCAGTCTTCAGACCTGAAGCAGGTCAGACCTGAAGAAGGACAGACCTGAAGCAGGACAGACCTGATGCAGGACAGACCTGAAGCAGGACAGACCTGAAGCAGGACAGACCTGAAGCAGGACAGACCTGAAGAAGGACACATCGTCCGAAACGTCGTCCATGAAGTCTTACTTAAGTATTTTTCGACACATTGAAGTTCTCTTATTTCTCTTTTTCACATATTATATTTAGTTCTTTTGGGAACTTAGCAGCTTTCATATTTTTTCTTATCAACACTTTCTACGACAAATACAACATTTCAATGTATGTAATGCATCGTACATTAAGATCACGTTTGAATATGATCAACAGGCCCGGATTTACCACACTTTTCTAGGGGGCCGAGAGTATTCCCCACCGGGATTTTTTGGAATTTTGGTTCTCTGAAATAGCATTTCCCGCATTTTGAGAAAAATATAAAGATCTAAAATTCCATTTTTTAACAGTTTCTCATTTTTAAGAAATATTTCTATAAAGTAGAATAATTAATTATACATCTGAATGAAGAACAGTGTATTTTAATCAACAAATAGAAAACTAATTATGTTTGAAAAGTAGAAATTTTGAAATAGTGTCTAAAATTTTTTTTCGTCCCAAAACGTGGGCCGATAAGCCTATCGGTAAATGCGGACGTGATGATTAATACCATAAAAGCAATTCTACATGCATATTTCAATTTTCACTAACAACAAATGTCGGGCAACTATAAAACAAATAAAACTTTTGACAAATTAACATAAATTTTCTTGTGCAGTATTAAAAGAATATATTTCTATCTTGGAGTAGTAAAAAAGTAGAGTGCTGCGTAGACAGTGTTTTGAATATATAGCAAAGTGAAAAGGTGGTAAACTGCCAAGAATTTAGTGACGAGATACTGACGTTTCGAGCGGAGCCCTTCATCAGAGTAAGACCTTTTTATTTTTTTTTTTTTTTTTTTGGGCTCCGCTCGAAACGTCAGTATCTCGTCACTAAATTCTTGGCAGTTTACCACCTTTTCACTTTGCTATATTTCTATCTTGAGTTGATGTACAATTATTGACAATTGTAAATTACGAGCTAATTTTGGACTTTTTTATATGCTGTTTTCGTTCTCTTTAGGAGCCGTCCACTCCGTTCTGCGCATGTCCCCGTTTCTGTTTACATCGTTTGTTTACATTGCATTATTAATATATAAACATTGAACAAGAAGTATTGCGGATTTGTTTCCCACGCTTGAGCTTTTTCGCCTAAAAAGCATGTTATAAGAAGCTGTTCTGTTCCTAAATGTTGATAATATATTTAACTACTACTCGCGCCTTCGCCACCTTTGACGAATACTCGCTTTCTATAAGTGTCGCAAATCTATTCCGTTGAAGTTTGTTGACATATGGGGTCCCGCACGTTTGAAATATCACACATGCGCAGAACAGAGTGGACGGCATTAAATTAGTTATCTGAAGACGCATGTTTATTCAATTATACGGCTAATTAACAAATAACCGTGATTTTTATTGGTTATCCAAGCACCAATCATCATCATCCAACCATCGATTGAGAAAAACATGGCGTCTTCAGATAGAGAGTTAAGCAAAGTTTATGCAAATTTGCTGTCCTAGAGGAAACAAAAACAGTAAACCAATGAATAGGATGAAAATGTTTAAAGGTAAGACGTTTATATTGTTTAGTTGGGTTCGTTTTATAAGTGAAATAACTGTAGACAAAACGCATTTCAAAATCGCGCTTGCTTCGTTGATACGACTTACTAGCAAAATTCACTGCCTAAATTGAGTGCAAAAAATGCAAAAACTAATGTTCCTTTCGATATTTTTCAACAATTTTACACAAGGTTGCAACTAATTCCTTCAGACTCAGAAGACAAAGGTTTGGCGGACGTAAATTGCAATTAATCGAATAGAATTGTTTTTTTTATAAATATTGCACATGCAGGAAGATTTATGTTAATTTGTCAAAAGTTTGATTTGTTTTTGTCACTACTCTGGTTACTGTAAGTGTAAGGAAAATGGCTGGCCAACATTTGTTGTTGGCAATTGAAAGATGCATTTATGCATGGTTCAATTCATTCTGTTACCATCCCCCCTGGGCTACCCCGGGGACAATGCAGAAAATTGAATACATTAAAACTTGCATACGTGTTTAATATTTTTTATTAGTTTTTCAACCTTGTCCCGGGGTGGGGGAATTTGCAAATTTCAAAGTCCCGGGGTGGGCAATTTGTTACGAGCTTGAGAAAGAATTACAAATCCCTGGGGTATTACCTGGGGGGATGGTAACAGAAAGAATGGCTCATTGTCTAATTGTTAATTAGATAGCGATGTCTTTTAATTTAGCATTCTATTTAGTATCCTGATTTAATTTAGGATCCTGAAAGATCCTATTTAGGATCCTGTTTTAATTTAGGATCCTGAAAGATTGTATTTACAGTAGGATCCTGTTTCAAGTTAGGATTCTGTAAGATCCTTTTTGAAAGATCCTATTTAGGATCCTGTTTCAATTTAGGATCCTGTTTCAATTTAGGATCCTGATTCAATTTAGGATCCTGAAAGACGTTATTTAGGATCCTGAAAGACGTTATTAAGGATCCTGAAAGATCCTATTTACAGTAGGATCCTGTTTCAATTTAGGATCCTGAAAGATGTTATTTAGCATCCTCAAAGACATAATTTAGGATTCTGAAAGATCCTACTTGCTGTAGGATCCGGTCTCAATTTAGGATTCTGTAAGATCCTATTTAGGATCCTGTTTAAATTTAGGATCCTGAAAGATCCTATTTAGGATCCTGTTTTAATTTAGGATCCTGAAAGATGTTATTTAGGATCCTCAAAGACATAATTTAGGATCCTGAAAGATCCTATTTGCTGTAGGATCCGGTCTCAATTTAGGATTCTGTAAGATCCTATTTAGGATCCTGTTTTAATTTAGGATCCTGAAAGTTCTTATTTAGGATCCTATCTTATTTTAGGATCATGTAAGATCCTACTTAGGATCCTATCATAATTTAGGATCCTATAAGATCCTAGCTAGGATCCTGTTTTAACCTTTAATTTAGAATCCTATTGGATCTTACAAGATCTTATAGGATCCTACTTAAGATTTTCCCACTTTCTACCAGGGGAGTAGCGTAGCCAATCAGATTGCAGAATTACATTAGACTACTGTTACATTTCTATTAAAACTATGTACAGTAGATCATTTTCACATGACATCATAGCTGCCATGTTGGTTTACCTAAACAATAGAATTTTAATTTACATCTTTTGTTAGGAACACCCATGACGAGATGGCTCGGAGAAAGTGTGTAATTTTGTGCTTTGTGCATTGTGGGACATGTACGTCAATAATTGAGGTGACTGTCCCATGATGCCTTGCAGTCAACCTCGGAAAACTAGCTATCGACCAGCCTGTAACTCGGTGCTGAAACAGAGGATATATTCAAGTTTTGTATTCAGGCGAACTATTCTTGGATTTAGAACTACACTATTCATTTTCTTCTTCCAAAATAGAATTCCATTTCAAATAGATCAAAATATTTATCGCTTGCTTTGAATAAAAACTTGTTCTCTGTCAGCAGTCTTGAGTTCAAGAGATTCTCTGACCGTGTAACCATAGAAACAACCTCATTAATCAACCAATCACAGTAAAGTATCTATGAACACATCCCGTCACACTTTGCCAGCATAAATTACACACTTTCTCCGGGCGCGTCTTCCTGCTGCTTGCATTGACTGAAAACTATCTATAGAAACATGAAAAAGTTCACGACATCTTTAAGACTACATCACTACATCACTACTACATCAATGTTTCACTTATCTACTACAGGTTATTTTATAAAATAAATAATTTTTTTTCATGTTCCCATCATAAACTTCAATTCCTACCAGGGCCATTGAGAGCATATTTGAATATTCATTTAGGTAGCAAAAAGGATTTTTGTTTGCAAACTATAGTTCCTCACTTCTCAGTTCTTGCTTTGGGATTTTGAATAGTGATTTGTCAACTAATGGTGGTTTGAGCTTTATTTGCAAACATCAGTTTTGCTGGAGGTGTCACCCCCACCCCCCACATGGAAACATGGAAAATAAATTATTTGTGTACTTGGCAAATGTGGTAACTTGGTGACATGTTATGAAGTTTGAGGAGAATGTGCATTCATAATGAAAAATAAATGTTTTTAATCACATATAAACTTAACTATATCTATATATTTTCATTGCATAATTTGCTTTATTGTTGATGTCATTATCACTAATGTGATTTAATTTGACTGGCCTTTAAAAGAAGTCACAATATACAGAATATAACCAATTATGCTGATCTAATTATTTAATTAAAATTTCAAAATATCAGAAGTTTTCAAAATGATGAATGAATGTTGGTCCATCGTTGATATTCAATTGAGCACAGGTTTTTTCAACAGCTCTTGTCATGGTTGGTGGTCCACAACTGAATACTCCAATTTTACCAACCTATGATAAATAACAAGTTAAAGCAAGTATAAGAGTTATATTTAAAGATGTTGTCCTGTAATTCTGTATCATGATGCTTCAATGAAGACAATAATATTGAATGATTTTTATTTTTTAAGTGTTTTTATACAGGCACTAAACTAGTCAAATTTATGATACTGTATGCCAAGCAAATAGGGCATGTAATTTTGTTACTATGCTCTTTTGACTTTGCTTATGTGCAACAGTGCTTTCAGTACATGATATGTACTTTACAATAAGTAGTGCTTACAAATTGGTAAAAGTGTAGATAAGTAGTTGCCATTCTAAATAAATACGCTTTAAGTTGTTTCTAAAAATTAGTGAGTTTCCAAGGGAAATTTAAAATGGATTTCAACCAAAAAACCTGATCCCTTGACTGTCCCAAGATAACAGATGGAATCTACAGTTGTTTTTTTGTTTTTTAATAACTCTATTGGGAAAATTAAATAAAACTACATGCAAGCTATATAACCCAAACAGAAAAGGTGCGAATGGTCCCATGCGAGGCACCCCCTTTATATACTGTACAAATATACATAAAAACAATGACATAAGAAAACTAATTAATATCTGTGTCAAGGGCAGTCACGAACAAGTGACCAAGTATTACTTATTAAAACCTCACTGTAACGCTGTGATACAGCTCAGGAAAAATAATGATGCAGTAGTAGTATTTGGTTCCTCTCATGTTGATAGTTTCTTAAGGGGCCCTGGATGGTTCTACGTGGTTCTATAGTAATGATGCAAGATAAGTAGCTCCTCTGGTTTCTGCTGTTGTAGTATCTCTAAAGCTGTTTTCAATTCCTGTAAAACATACCTCCCTTCAGGTTAAGAGATTATAGCCATTAAGATGAAAAATCTGAGCTTATAGTTCACAAAATTACCTCAGGATGGACAGCACAAATACTTCTTAATGTTGTGTTAAAGTCGGGTCTTCCAAAATGGGTGATAGACTGCAGACCAGTAAATAGAGATCTGCCTGAAATCTTCTGGAAGTGGCGCTCACACATATACTAAATGAATAAAAATGATAATTAAGTTTAATTATGAGTGTGTCAGAACTTCATAGGTCGAAGAAGTGTTAGTGTACATATATTTAATCCTCGACAGTTCTTAGCTATGTTCTTTTATGTGTGAAGAATACGAACGCAAATACCTTCCTGTGTAGACCAAGAAAATTGTTTTAGTCATGAGATGTTGCCGTTTACCTTACCTGTTCGCTTATTCGTTTCGATTCATGTTTACCCATGTTTAGACATTCATTCATTTCACTCTCTGACGAAGGCCCTTTGCTCGAAACGTTAGACAACTTACACGCTATTTCGGCAGTACACCAACCTTTTTAGATATTTGATTTGTATTTCTACACTGTCTACGCAGCACAACACGTTTTATGACTGATATTTTATATGTCGTGCTTTTAGATAAACAGCTTTAAAGAAAAGCATCGGTATTTTTCAAAGAAGATATATAGTACCTATCCGCTGGTAAAAGCAGATAATTACAGGTTCACGAAGCCTTCACCGTATAGCATTTTGAACAATCAGAAAAAGAAAATATTTCAAAATGAAAAAAATTCAATCTCACAGTGCTAAAAGAAAAATGTAACTGAAGGGGGCTTAGACTTGGATCAATCCCGTCTCTCTAAAGGGTTCCCAACATATCGCAGAAAGTACAGTACAGTGTTTTTTATTATAAACGTCAATCATGTTTCCCACCAAAATTGTATAAATTATGATAATTAGATTCAAAACCTCTCCTCCCGTCGTGCTCTTCCCCAATCCCTCAGCCACTCCAAAATGCCCCAACCCTTTGAAGAGACGGGTTTGATCCAAGTCTAAGGGAGCCTCTACCCGACTAATTCTCCGGTCATCTGTCGGCGGGTCTGACTCCACTGATCTCAAAAATAGGACTGGATTGAGCTTTCTATTGTATCTGATGAGCTGATTTTGAAGCTTGCATATTTGCATTATGTAAATTGACGAGAGATCATTAGAAGCACCGAGTTTGCAAGCAAATCAAACTGTGACGCTCGCGAAATAGGTTTAGTGTCTGGCCAATATAGTTTCTTTGTTAACATCAAATGCATAAAACTTTGAACCTAATTTGATGTCTCAAGGTACGTTTACACACTACGATTAATCGGCCCGATTTCTGGTTTAGCTGGATGTTAAGTAATGAGAGACAGGAATACGACCGGTAAATGAGCCCACGGGACACTCCGCTGACTGTTTCTCCACTTAACATCCAGCTAAACCAGAAATCGGGCCGATTAATCGTAGTGTGTAAACGTACCTTAATATTAGGCTTCTCTCACTGGATAATTAGAGCCAACGGCGGCAATTACTAAGGAACCAATGTCGTAGTAAATCTGTAGGTAGGCCATGAATCGTTTTACCCAGTAATTTGAAAATTGTCTTCTGGTCCTCTTTATAGTAAAATTATTTTATTTTGTCGATGGTAAGAGCACATAATCCAACAAAAAACCTCATAGGAATCTCAGTTGGTCCCTTTGTAATGGCGGACTTCCGGCTTCATTTTCTGAACAATAGTTGCTCGATCCAGTCTTCTTTCGAGATCAGTGGTTTAGTCCTGGAAAAAAGCACTTACTAGCATCGTTGTTCGCAGGTCAAACTTTTCGTAGAACTGGGTTACGAAAATGTGTACTGTGACCAAGTGTTTCGTATCTTTCTCTTCAACTTCCCGGATGATCTCGGTGAGCCACTCAAAATGTTTCTGTGTTCGAGTCACCCATAAGAAATAAACCTTAAAACAAGATGGACGAGTTCTTTCATTGTTCATGTTAATTTATAAAAGTTTATAATTCATTAGAATTTGTGTTTCCAAATCTCTAAACAACGCCTAATAATAGTGTTATTTTACACTATCGATCTTAAATCGTAGGCCCACCTATGAGTGATAAACTTGAATAGTGCAGCGCTTAAAACACGAGCCTCTGGCTTGGATAAATAGGGTAACCTTATCCTGTGTGATCGATTCTAAATAAATCATACCCGTACTCAAGTTATTTTGATAATTAGAACTATATGTTTTGCAATCTTTTTTATTGGCAGACTCTCGGATACGACCTTGGTAACCCTATAGCGTAAACCGTAATGTGGCTAAATGTAATTTAGGCTAGGTATTAAAGGAAACAATGCTGGTCAGCTGTATACTTGAAACATGAGGTGCGCGGTGAATGGTTTATGCGCAGTCTAGTGTCAGCGGAGTCTGAGCTTGATATGATGCGCGCAGTTCGTGGCTTGTCCACAGTCGTATCAGTGTGGTCTGAGCTTCACTGGTTTGTGCGCGCTTAATTGGCGACTTCTTTTTAATTCTACTAATTCATATGGTCAGACACGAAATTACCGCAAGAAACACTAGTAGCATGCAAGAGCTTTTCACTTCTTATCGATTTTGATTTTGTTTTTCTTCCAAATATTCCCGTTTCAACCTTCCGTAGCTTTCTTACTTTTCCAAGTCCTTATTTTAACTTTTCTATTTTTCAATGTGGTCAACGCTTTGTGCTGTAATGCTTTACAATATATAAAGCGTAAAAAACACTCAAGTTCTCGATACTTGGTATCACACGGAATTGAACCCAAACATGGGCGATGCTCTACAATATATTATGTATACTATGTAGGAAAAAGCACAAACGAAAAGTGTGCTTTACCTGCTTGCACGCAAACGTCGAGTTTAAGGATCCTTTGTGAGCGATATCTTTCAAAATAGATGCAAACGGAGTAACTCCAATACCGCCTCCGACCAGCACGGACACCTCAAAACGATACCAGTCTTGGTGACCTTCACCAAATGGACCATCCAGATACAACTGCAAAGAAACACCCGAGAAACATTGTTATACAGACGATACCGATAGACGATCTTCATGAAGCTCATATCCTCAGAAAATGATTCTGAGTCTCGGACAGGAATCGAACCTGTAACCTTCTGATTGCCGGTGAGATGCTCTAACCATTGAGCTACCGAGATTCAGATGGAGAGCGAAGGTTACAATGGTGCACTGGTTCGATTGATATATGTATACTGTCTAATGTCTGTGCGACAGTTGAGTGTGTTATATACTACTGTAGTGAAATGCGGGAGGTTGGAGAAGACAGACTCAAAGATGGCTACATATATTTACCTTTGGGAATGGCCTTTCCTGTAGATTTTCTCTATTGTAAGTGTTCCTCAAGTTCATTGTCCATGGACCAACTGCCCGAATGTGAAGACTAAGATTCTCTTCATGAGGCGCTGATGTTAAAGTGAACGGGTGGTATTCACTTCCTCCAAGGTCAAGGCAGGCAATGCGAACCCACTGGCCTGATTTGTAGTTAAAGTTGACAGGACGACGGAACTCCAAATGTGTCACACCTGCAAAAAAATGGTTTCATGGTGACTATAGGGAATGTTGATTTTGCAGCGTTCTAGGGAGATGTGCATACGACTGAGATGAGGTTTAAATACTTCTAAAACTTCTAAGGACCAAATAGACTTTCCCAAAGTCTTTTCTAGTCTTTTTATTTCCGTTTGATTACAAGATATAAGAACAAGAGTACAAGACAAGAACAAGAGTACAAGACAAGAACAAGAGTACAAGAACAAGAGAACAAGAGTACAAGACAAGAACAAGAGTACAAGACAAGAACAAGAGTACAAGACAAGAACAAGAGTACAAGACAAGAACAAGAGAACAAGAGTACAAGACAAGAACAAGAGTACAAGACAAGAACAAGAGTACAAGACAAGAACAAGAGTACAAGAGAAGAACAAGAGTACAAGACAAGAACAAGAGTACAAGACAAAAACTATTACACAAAATGTGACCAATTACTTCCAGTAGCTAGATTAAGTATAAGACACAATTACAATGTTCATCACACGATATCTGTATGTTAACTTACGTTCAACTGACAAGTTTTCTGTCACCAGTACATCTAATGTACAATTAAACAGTATATTTTGACATAATCTCTTAAAATAGTCTTAAAGAAAACAGGTCCCAATTTTACGAATAGAACTGAATTTTCCGAATAGAACTGAATTTTCCGAATATTTCAATTTTGTAAAAGTTGGGGGGTGACGCACCGCCCCATCCCCCCCCCCCAATACCCCCTTCGCTACGGCCCTAGTGGCTGGTGGGGAGGGTACGAGAAAAGAGTGGATACTAGGCTCATGATTCCAAGTCACATGGATTCTCAATCATATGGATTCTCAAGCCACCCAGCTCCCGCCCGCCTACGCGGTCCCCGATTTACGGGATTTTTAATTTTGTTCATCAACAAGTGCTGTAAAACCTGCAAATACTTTGGTAAACTTGAGCTGAGGTACTCACTAACCTGAAGGAAGTAGTTGAGCCTTCGTCACCGGTATTTCCACTTTCTTCCTCGACATACTGATCAGTTTATCAACACTGAATAAGATAGCTGGTCCAAGAATATAGAAATGAAAGGTCGGAGACTGTATAAGATGGCCGCTGCCATGAACTATCATGAGAGCGTACAGTACAATGTAAAGTTGATGAGTCCACCAAAAGGACTTGAAGACTGCACGTCGAGAAAATTGCGAGGCAAACACATACATAATGGTGATGATCACGCAAAGAATGACACCGGTGGAACCTGTTGAATAGAAAAAATATTAATTGAATATCATTGGGTAAAGTAAACATGAACGTTGCTATGGCCGTTCTGGCCGTTCCTATGGGCGTTCTGGCCGTTGCTATGGCCGTCGTGGCCGTTGCTATGGCGTTCTGGCCGTTGCTATGGGGGTTCTGGCCGTTGCTATGGGCGTTCTGGCCGTTCTAGCCGTTGCTATGGCCGTTCTGGCCGTACCTATGGTCGTCGTGGCCGTTGTTATGGCCGTTCTGGCCGTTGCTATGGTCGTCGTGGCCATTGCTTGGCCGTTCTGGCCGTTGCTATGGTCGTCGTGGCCGTTGCTATGGCCGTTCTATGACCGTTGCTATGGCCGTTACTATGGCCGTTCTTGCCGTTGCTATGGCCGTTCTGCGTTCTGGCCGTTGCTATGGCCGTTCTGGCCGTTGCTATGGCCGTTCTGGCCGTTGCTATGGCCGTTCTGGCCGTTGCTGTTAAAAGTAACAAACGGGGAAAATTTGTTCTTTATAAATATTTGAAATGTTATTAATAATTCATGAGAAGCAAAAGAAATGGCTTCATAATTATTAGTAATATATTAGTAGCTGCAGAATCACCTCTCCTATATCGGACGGGATAACAGGGGTCACTGCATGTATCTGTTTTATCGGGTCACTTATCCACTTTATCGTAAGGGACGACAGGGGTCCTTATATCTCTTTTATCAGACAGGATAACATGTGTCAAACAGGATAACAGGGGTTACTTATCTCTTATCAGACGGATAACAGGGGTCCTAGCTTATATATCGTTTATCAGACATGCAGGATAACAGGGGTCACTTATCCCCTTTATCGGAAGGGACAGCAGTGGTAATATTTTCTTTCATACCTGTTACTGTTTGCCAACAATAGTAATGAAACTTTGGTAGTTCATGAGACCTAAAAAATTCAAACATGCCTTTTAGAAAGCAATTCCGGCTTTTGTTCTATAGGTAGTTTAATTCAAGATGACAATAGATTGTTGGAAGACATACTACATAAAAGGGAACTACAAATGTATACCCACATGTGAAAATCGTTCCTCAAAAGACAGCTAAGGTCTGTGGGTGACTGAGTTGAAAAGTGGTAGAAATTTATACCATGGCCAATTGTGTGCACCACTGCAAAGAAATTGTTGGTCTATCATTAGTTACAGAGATGAAAATGAAATTTAATTTTAAAACTTTCCCTGTTACAGCGTTTCAGCACATTAGATTCTCATTCTCTCATTCTCTGAGTTATTTGATCAGTTAATCGTTCGTTCAGCCCTGGTCACTGTATACCTGTAAAGAAGAGAGCCCAAACTGCAACGTATTTATGAAAGGCGATGGCGGAGTCAAAAGGAATCCAATTCATGATCAATGTTTCTCGTAAAAATGTAATGATGTTACGACTCATTGTCACCAACAGGGTAGAAAATGCAAACATCATGGCACTTGCAGCCCCACGACTTACTACGATACCGTAACCAGTGACTCGACGAAAACCAGTATGTTCTTTCTCAACAGCGTACTCTAAAAGTAAAATGATGGAGAGTGATAAGTGTGGCGTGGTAGCCGGTAGGTGAGTGCACGAGTAAGTGAAGATAGTAGGTAGGTGGGTGTTGCAAGTGGTTAGGGAAGGTGGGATGTGTGAGGGAGTGGAATTATTGAACGAGCGAGCGAGTAAACGATTGAGGTAGGGACAGTGTCTCTACTAAATTTTTCTTATGACTTTGATGTAGTCAAAAAACAAATTACTTTTAAATAAAAGGCCTTTTAGTATAATATTTAGAAATGCAAGTAGTTTTACGATATCTGATCTTGTACTCGAAAAATAACATTTTCATTCTCGTATTTTATGCTTGTGGACGCAGCCATTTTAGAATTTGTTCCGCACGCAGAACAATATTTTGGACTGATTTTTTGAAATTTCCTGTGTAACCAGGCCTTATGCAAAAATGGCCGCCAGTATTAGCTTAACCATGTAAATCACCACTAATCCCAAAACAACAAAGATCCTAACCCCCACCTAACGAGTTTTCTAACTCTCACCAATATTGGCTGCCATTTCGGATAAGGCCTGGTTACCTAGGACATCTCGAAAAGTGAGCTCAAAATATTATTCTGCCGACCGCACAAACAAGAGGAGATACCGCAAAATTATTAACATTTCTAAAAATTATACTCAAAGACCTTTTATTTAAAAGTAATTTATTTTTTGACTGCTACAGTTCCCCTTTAACGAATTTTATTTATGAATGTGGTGGCAATATTATGCACTTACTGTAAGCTGTGAAACTGAACATTGCAAACATTACTATGGTGTATAAAGATAAGATGAAAATGTGTTGTCGATGGTTCTCTATGTATCTCTTTAAAGCCACATATTGACGGACGTATAGAGGAGCGTAGTCTAAGTTACTTGCAGGAGCCAAAGTAAGTCGACGTCCTGAACGTGTTGGTGTACTTTCTGCCAATGGTCTAACGCCAACTCTTAAGAAATAAAGGGAAAAGATACACTTTATTTTGTTTTATTTTATTTTATTTTGTTTTGTTTTGTTTTGTTTTATTTTGTTTTGTTTTGTTTTGTTTTATTTTATTTTATTTTATTTTGTTTTGTTTTGTTTTGTTTTGTTTTGTTTTGTTTTGTTTTGTTTAACTTTGCCTTGAATAATATGTGATTTTCTAAAGTAAAAGCCGCAACAGCAATTGCCAATTACTGCGGATCCGTTTTTTTTAATACAAAAATATAATACAAAAATAATATGATATAAAACTTAATGGCATCAAATAATACAGAGATTAACTTCTCATAAGTTAGAAGATGTCTAAAAGCAACATGTAGGAGATAGACAAAGAGTACGGACAGAGTTACACTTAACGCAAATTGACTTCCATGTACACGGGTCTTCAGGGTTGTATGTAGAGAATACGGCACAAGGTAATACTCATTTAGTTTGATTTTGAAAGTGGATAAAGAAGTGGTTCGAGTTATTTCTTGGGGCAGCTTGTTCCATATTAAAAGTATTTATAAAAGGTTTCATCAACGCGTTTTTGTTTGAAGTCATGGCTACCGATCAAAAAGACAACATGGTATTTTTCTTCTCAATTAGTGTTCTTTTCTCACCTGTCTCTGTGAACAAGTGTACCAAACCTTTTCCTCGTCAAAGTAGTTTCAGTTTGTTTTCTAATCGTTTCCATTGAACCAAGTTTCTTTTTCGGAGACCAGGTTTTATTGGAAGACATGCTGGTTGCACCTTTTAAGAATGTAATAATATAGTTGAATATAGTTAAAGTGCCCCTAACCTCAAAATGTTTTATTGTCTTGTTTGGAAGAACTTTTAAAATGGTAAAGTAACTTCTTTTGAAGATTTTCGTTTCTTTGCTTTCTTTTTGAGATATTTCAGTTTGTTTGATATGCAAATGTCTGGAATTTCGTCACACATGCATAATGACGTATTGGAGAAATGTGTATATCTCTTTCATTCTCGAACGAAATCCTTTAAAATCAAGAAGTTTGGTGTTGTGGGAGAAACGCACACACGTGTTATTCACATTTTAGTGTTTTTATTTCATGAACGCAAAGATATATAACATTCTCTGATAACTCATATGCATGTGTGATGAAATTCCAGATATTTGCATATCAAACAAACTGATATATCTCAAAAAGAAAGCGAAGAAGTGAAAATCTTCAAAAGAAATTACTTTATCATTTTAAAAGTTCTTCCAAATAAGACAATAAAACATTTTGAGGTTAGGGGCACTTTAAATGGCTTTTACCATCTTATATAGCGGCCGTTTACACAAGCGATTTTGGCTGCGCCTTGAATATATACGTATACGTCTTAAGCATATAAGAAAAGTAAGGGAACAATTAAAATATTTAAGAAATAGAAAACATTTTCGTTTCCATAGAGTTATAGAAACACGAGTGGAAGTTTGGGAGAACGAGAAATGGCAGTGCGGGGAACACGAGCCCGCAGGGCGAGTGTTTCCACGCTATTTTGAGTTCTCCCAAACTTTCACGAGTGTTTCTATAACGTATGGGACCACGGAAAGATGTTTTCTATTTCTTTTATAAAATAACACTGAGGCAATAAGTAATTAGACTCTTATTAAAATGACGAAAATATACATTCTCCTTACTCACGCTAGACAACGTCGCTAAAAAGGCTTCTTCAGTTAGTCATTATACAGTATGACGTCATAGTAAGGGTCATTTACATATCAAACAAATCTTAATATCTCAAGAACAAAGTGAGATATTGGAAGAGTTGTAAACGCCAATCTTTATAATTTCTATAGTACTGTCAAGTAAGAGAGTTTATCTCGAACTGAATTTTTCACTTCATAAACACTTTAAAAATCTTATTCTTACCTTGGAAAACGTTGCTTACATCAGAAAGCAAACCTTGCTTTCGATCTAAGTCTAGCATGATAGAACCAAAATCGTCGAAATTCAAAAACTCTTTTTCAGTGAACATAGACTCGACGAGTTCGTCCAGATTTTCAGAATCCACGCTGGCACTAACAACATCCATGAATGATCTAAAATGAGAAGAGTATGCAGGGTCTACGATTCTCTATATGTGGGTATTTCCAGAACCTTGCAGAAACAATCTATGACATTGATGTCCCACAATCATTTAAAACGGTCTGTGTAAAATTTCATTCATGTCGTCCCTTGTCTAGTCTTTCTGTAAAACTGTGTTGTCAGTAATTTGTAAATTCTTATTGTATTTGTCATGTTACGGTTACCCGTAATGGAGCAAAAGCTCTGTGGGACTAACCTGTCACTTGTGACAAAGATTGTAAATAAAAAATAAATAAATAAAATAAAATTTCCTCGTTTCTTTAGCAGTTGACAATACTCACTTTATCATTTTTTTGAATGCTTGTCGATGGAGTTTACCATCTCCATTAACGTCGTACATGTCGAAGAAAAGCTTCAGTTTATCTTCAGGAGTACCTGAGAGAAAATAAATAAAGATCATCATCATTGTCGTCGTCGTTATCGTTATTGTCGTCGTCGTCGTCGTCCTCCTCCTCGTCGTCCTCCTCGTCGTCCTCCTCGTCGTCGTCCTCGTCGTCGTCGTCGTCCTCCTCGTCGTCGTCCTCCTCGTCGTCCTCCTCGTCGTCCTCGTCGTCGTCGTCGTCGTCGTCCTCGTCGTCGTCCTCCTCGTCGTCGTCCTCCTCCTCGTCGTCCTCGTCGTCGTCGTCCTTCTCGTCGTCCTCCTCCTCGTCGTCCTCGTCGTCGTCCTCCTCCTCATCGTCCTCCTCGTCGTCCTCCTCGTCGTCCTCCTCCTCGTCGTCCTCCTCGTCGTCCTCCTCGTCGTCCTCCTCATCGTCCTCCTCCTCGTCGTCCTCGTCGTCCTCCTCCTCGTCGTCCTCCTCTTCGTCGTCCTCCTCCTCGTCGTCGTCCTCCTCGTCGTCGTCCTCCTCCTCGTCCTCCTCCTCGTCGTCGTCCTCCTCGTCGTCCTCGTCGTCCTCCTCCTCGTCGTCGTCGTCCTCGTCGTCGTCCTCCTCCTCGTCGTCGTCCTCCTCCTCGTCGTCGTCCTCCTCATCGTCCTCCTCCTCGTCGTCCTCCTCGTCGTCCTCCTCGTCGTCCTCGTTGTCGTTGTTGTTGTCGTCGTCGTTATCGTCGTCGTCGTCGCTATCGTCGTCGTTGTTGTCGTCGTTGTTGTCGTCGTGGTCGTTGTTGTTGTCGACATTATCATTGTTGTTTTATTATTTTCACGTACTAGACCTACCTTTTGCAAATATAAAAATGATATCTAAGAACTCCCTAAACGATATGTAGCCATTGCGATCTTTGTCAGCTAGTTCAAACATTTGTTCCACAAAAGGAGAACTTGCTTGCATCGCCAGAGCGTCAGCGAACTCCATCTGTGATAACTCACATCCCAAAATTTCTTTAATCTCCGTTGCACTTAATTTAAAGTTCTTGCAATCCTCGCCACAATCCAAGTCAAAGGCCTAGAAAATGATATGAAATATGAAATATAATAAGGGTATAGGAAACGGTCAAACAATATCGAAAGACTGACGTATCGAGCGAAAGTCCATCACATTACATACGCAATAGCCTCCTCCACAGGAAACGCTGTGGCTTCATTTTTCAAGAGTCTATACTTGTCTGCAATCCCAGCCAAAACATTGCTCGCACAGCCTTGGAAGCAATTTTACTCGGAAAAAAGAAGCCACAGAGTTGCCTGTGGCTTTGGGTATTCCTCTCACCTAAGAGTGATAAATCAACTAAACTAAACTAAACTAAACTAAACTAAACTAAACTAAACTAAACTAAACTAAACTAAACTAAACTAAACTAAACGACCTTAAATCGTAGGCCCTCGGAACCCCTATCAATTGGGTTTCTATCTCTCACCTAAGAGTGATAAATCTACTAAACTAAACTAAACTAAACTAAACTAAACTAAACTAAACTAAACTAAACTAAACTAAACTAAACTAAACTAAACCAGACCAGACCAGCCCCCGTGAAAATGGAACGCAATCCCTGAAACAATATACTTCGGCCCGGATTAAACGATTTTGATTGTATACCAACATACCCTGGCAAAGGCTGCTCTAAAAAACTTCTCCAATTGTTGTTGTCTTGCTTCTCGTGTTACCGTTGTGGCAAAAAGTTCGCGGCTTCGCAACGCGTGCTCCTGAATCTCCAGGTCTGGACAAGCATCTCGAACAAACGTTTCGAAATGTTGAACAAATGTTTCTCTTGCTCCCATGTCGTCAAATTTCAGAACCTAAAGTAATTAAAAACAATAGAAATCAAAATACAAATCGAAAACTCAGGACAGACTCACAGACGCACAGCTCACGTCAGATGACTACTTTTGTCTTTTTTCAGTTGATGTAAATCAGGACGATTCTCTCGCCAATTTACAAATATTGATTAAATATTAATTTCCTTTGATTTTTCTTTATGAAGTATTAATGATTTTTTAGTAATAGATAAAATACTCACGTCAGATGTGTATGGGCATTTACAGTGGCGAGTGCGTGGCGAGTGCACGAGCCATTGTAAATCCCATACAGATCTGACGCGAGTATTTTATCGTACTTGTGAAATGAACCAATGAACGATGCTATAGGCTTAATTAGTCTTCATAACTTTGTAAAAGATCGTCCTAATAAGCATTCATAACTTTGTTAAAGATCGTCTAATCAGTATTGAATCTTTATTGAGCTTTACAAAGCTATACATGTGACCAAAATACCACGCTGTGATTGTGGCTTAGCCTCATTAATTATTCATGAATTTCACAAGTGATAATAATTAATAGATCTTTCACTCACTAAGTCATATTCTCTTTGTACACGTATGGACAATGTGTTTTGCTCTTTGTCGCTCTGCTTTACCGTGGTGATCCATTTCATATGTTTAGTGTTGATCATGCGAAGAGTTTGATTTCCTTTTGATAAGACTTTTATTGATCTACCAGGACCAAGGGTAACACTTACTACACGAGAGGAACTCTTGTTCTCCCATTCAATTGCTGTAATCACGAGGATTCAATGAAAATGTCAATCTAACGTCAATTTAAATTATGAAAATGGTAAATTATGAAGCTGGTGTTAGGTATAGTTGTATGCGTTACTGAAGTACTATTGTAGCTTTATATATTCTGAATAACTTTCGGAATTTGGGATGGGGATGGTCGGTGGGTCAGTGACTCAGTGTTCTAGAACGTTAATACCTGTAAATCTGGTGTTGTCATCTCTTTGGACACTTTGCTTGACGCTTTTCTTTCGCAATTGTGAAATTTGTGCCTGGCGTTCAGCATTTCGCATTTTTGCAAGTCCACATAAAACACAGAGAGCAACTATATGAAAAGGAGAATTGTTTGTGAAGCTTTGGTGGTGTTGTTACTGTTGTTTGTGTTGGTGTTGGTGTTGGTGGTGGTGTTATTGTTGTTGCTATTGTTGGTGCTGTTGCTTTTGTTTCTGTTGTAGTTGTCGTCAACTAATGCTGTTTATACTTACGAAATGGTAGTAATCCCAATAGCATAAACGTGAGAGCAAAAGAGATTTCGCTCCCTTGAAAATAATCAAAGGTTTTCAATCCAGTACATACTTCTACCACATGTTTTGTCTTAACCTGACACTTGGCTGTAACAAATAAAATAGTGTGATGATGTGTGTTAAATTATACGCCACAAGTGCAATGAAAATATAATGATAATTGTGTTTATAATAGTGATGCTGATAATTTAGTGATGATTATGATGGCTATGACAATTATGATGGTGGTTATGGCCATGGTGTTGATATTGGTGAAAATCATGCGTGGTGTTCATGGTGGTGATGTGATTAATGGTGGTGGTAACGACCATATGATAGTGTTAACCAATAACTTCACTTACCATCCGTCACCAGAAACACATTATCCTGTAGTTGGTCATTTCTGATGGTGGTGCAATTTGTGATGATGTCTTTGAATGTTAGTTTTCTAATCTCATCTACTTCCCATTTTTTAAAGAGACTGAAAAATAGGATTAATATTTTAAGAAGTTTGACAATAAGGTACCAGTACCGAAATAGAAATCCAGTTTGTATATTTAAACAGTTATAAAGTTTCAGTCTTCCTTCCTCACGCGCGGTCAGATCACGTGGATAATGGGGAACTTTACTTACTTTGTTTTCTCGTAGTTTTCATACCAAAATCGATCTCCATTCCTTAACCGTAGGAATTGATCAAGAATAACCTGTCGAAATAACGGTCCAGGACCATTCAAACCAGACTCCATCAGACCACCCACCCATATATCGATGTTGTCAATGTCGTTCTTGTAAAGTTTTCTCATGTCTTCTAATATCTACAGAAATTCACAGATGATACAATTATACACAATGGCTGTCGAGACCCACAATGGGGCTCGTGGGGAGACCGCAAATTTTTACCCCCGGAGTTGCAGAAAAATTTTATCCCCTTGAATTTTTCATAAGGGAGCCAAAATTTCGGGCTTCTAAAAGTCTGAGAATAATCCCTTTCGGAGGTGCTGTATTACACAAATGTTTATATAACATGAATGGAAGATTGGTATTACCAAAAGTAAAAAGTGACTGATGGAGATCGAAGGGTCAGGATCGCTTCTCGGCCTTTTGAATAAGAGAAGTGGTCCGTCTACGGACGTTAAATGTGGCCAGGGCTTTTGCTTAGTTCTGGAGTAGGTGACTGTCTCAATGAAGTATCCGTCAGATATGGGCGGCGAAAGGACATTCTGCTGATTCATGGAGGGCCAGGGGTGCGGTCTATACTACTCCTGCAAAATGTAAATTTTAGGAATACAATTTTCAGCATTTGGAGAACCTGTCCCCTGGCATTCACTGTATGAATCACACTGATGATTGAATTTTAGCAGCTTTTCATAAAAATAAACATACAGAGACAATTTTGCTTGGACATGGGGAAAATATAGCCGGCGATTTGCTATAAAGTACACGCCAGAGCACGTCAAAGGTCTTCACGAAAGCCCTGCACAGTGGTCCCTTGGACGTGAAACGTCGTCCATTGGACGTAAAACAGTGGTTTCCTGGACTTAAAACAGCGTCTACTATAGAGGTAAAACAGTCATCCTTACAGACGTTAACCGTTCGTCTTCTCGGATACGAGCGTAAAACTGTCGGTCCTCGGCCGCTTCGGCGGGTAAACCGATCGTCTTCTTGGATAAGGACGTCAAATCGTATGTCCCCTCCACACGGCACACATATGTGGGACCGGTATTACCCATTGTTGCTGCCCCTTGGTGTCAGGGCTTGACCACAGACACACAAAACAAGATCGAACGGTCGAACTTTTTAATAAATGACGTACTGTAGTTGCCTCTTCTTTTTCATATGTTTATATTCAGACGCCTTGGGTTCAATTCCCGTTTGGGTCAGTCAGATAAATTGTAAGATTATTAATCTGAATTATGTAGATCGCACCTCGCGTGAATCTCCGAGTAGCAGAGAATTTTTGTTGTTCAATCGAGCTTCTATGAATTGTTTTACCTCGACAGGCACCACTGTATCATTGTTTATATCTCTAAAGTTCACGACAGGTGGCAAACCAAACGTTTTCCTAGCGCTGTTGTAGTCAGGTAGACCATGATCACGACCACGTTGTATGTTGATTGCTGCTAAATCACGACGGGAGTGCTCCAATGGACCGTAAGCGAATCCTAGAATCCAATGATTAGAAGACCATTAGACTCAAATTAAGATTATATACTGACCAATGATTAGAAGACCATTAGACTCAAATTAAGATTATATACTGACCAATGATTAGTAGATCATAGATTCAAATTAAGATTAGAAGACCAATGATTAGATGACCATAGATTCTAAGATTAGAAGATCAATGGTGTATTTATTTATTTATTTAGCTTCGCCTCTTAAAAATACATAGAAGAAGCAGGGTCACGACAACAGTTAAAGGTGCCGTCAAGTCCGTTCTGCGCATGTGCGATATTTCAAGCGTGAGGGCCTCCAGATGTAAACAAACTTTAACGGAATAGATTTGCGACAGTTCGGAAGCGAGTATTTGTTAAAGGTAGCGAAGGCGCGAGTGTTAGTTTGATATATTATCAACATTTAACCATTTATCCAACGTGGGAAACAAATCCGCAATACTTCATGTTCAATGTTTATATAATGCAATGTAAACAAACGATGTAAACAGAAACGTGGACATGCGCAGAACGGACTGGACGGCACCTTTAAACACCAATTGCAGTGATAATAAAAATAATAACTAATAACAGCAAGTTATGGGTTCAGTGAGGCTTCGCGATGTGTTGCACTTTAGGCAGATAGTTTTCCAAGTTCGAGGATCGTCAACATTGTAACAGGATAATAGAGCATTATTATAATAGTCTAATAGTGACTTCTTAAATTTTTTAAAGTTTAAATGATCTAGCCTTAAGTGTTCAGGGAGAGAGTTCCAAGTCCTAGTTGTTCTAATAAGAAACGAGCGATTGAAAATGTAAACATTTACGTTTACGGAATGTTAAATTGAATTTATGGTTAGATGACCAATAATTAGATGACCATCGATAGATTCAAAGTTAAGATTGGAAAACTATTAACATTTTTAAACATACTTGTAAAATTCATTAATAATTCATGACGAAAATTCAAAAGAAATTAATATTTAATCAGCATCTTTAAGTAGTAGTTAAAACATGAGCGGCCGCTTTTATGGGCAGTTACAATGGCGAGTCGTTGTAACTGCCCATAAACATCGGCCGCGAATGTTTTAACGAAGTTGTAAAATGAATAGAATATATGATGCATACTTTGTTTGGAAGTTGTAGAAACGGTACAAACAAATTATTTTAACTCCGAAAAAGCTCAATTTGAGCAAGTTAACTTTGATAAAACATTGATGTTTTATAAATCAATGTTTTATCCTGTGTTAAAGATGCTGATTAAATATTAATTTCCTTTGAATTTATTAATGAATTTTACAACACAGGATAAAACATTGATTAATAAAACATCAATGTTTTATCAAAGTTAACTTGCTCAAATTGAGTTTTTTGGAGTTAAAATAATTTGTTTGTACTGTTTCTTCAACTTCCAAACAAAGTATGCATTATATATTATATTCATTTTACAAGTTCGTTAAAATATTCGCGGCCGATGTTTTAACTACTACTTCAAAAACTCATTAATAATTCATTAGGAAAAGACAAAGGAAAATCACGACCGTGTCGTGTCTTTATATGTGATAAAGATTGATTTACATAAACTTTATCTTTGATTTTCTCGGCTTAGACAACATTGATTTTCAAAATTACTACGCCAATGAACTTATCAAATGGGTCGTTTTTGAAGCCGTTTAATAAACTCGTAGCACGTGTTTTATCAGATCTATAACACTCAAGCTACGCCGTCGTATTTTAAATCTGTTAAAACACTGCTGCTCGTCTATTAAACTATACTTAAATGCCTTTTATTTGATATGTACTTTATGAATATTATTTATAGATATGACTGCCTTAGACTCTTAGCAGTAGACTATTTTTATATCATCTCTCATTTTACATCATCATCTAAAGAATAAACAATGATATTACTAGCTTGAACTAAACAAAATATTCATGATATTACCTCGGAGATCATCAACAATGATGTTATCTTCAGCTTCGCTTATCTGGTTTATCATTCCATAAAGGATGGGCTTTATCGAGTCACTTTCCTTATCATTTTTCATTTTTAAAGTTTTCTGAAATAAGTGCAATATAGTTTTAGGAATATTGAAGACCTACCTAAGTAGTATAAATAGAGGGTATTATATACATGACCGCGTGCGGAGATACGTATTATATCTTCGAGTGTTCTCACGAGTGAGCAATATTATCACGAGAAGATAAAAGTGGTGTCTTGAAGCGCGCATGTAATGTTCTGTTTATTATATTGAAATCAAGGGAGTACACAGGGTTTGTGTCGTTTTAGGGGGGTCAGGTGGGTAACAGCAAGCGGGGTGGGGGGGTTGGGGTAAGGGGAGTAACAGCAAGCGGACTTCTTCCCGACATGTTATACACTGAAAGTCTGAAAACGCTTTTAATTTGAATTGTTTGTTTTACAAAAACTCAAGGTTTTTGCAGCAATGTAAATGTGTTTGTATAATTTTGTTGCTAATTGCATCCAAAAGGGTTCCTATTGAATGGATGTATATATTTGGGATCAAAGATTATTTGACGAATTACGACTATTACCTCAGCGTTCCAGTAGTTATTACACAGTCGGATAATCTGGTATCTACTACCGGAGAACGAACAGTCGTCAGGGTACCTTTCAATGAAAGAATATATTTCAATTACATAGTAAAAGTTAAATACATAGTTAAATTTAAGAAAATTGAAAACTGCCGAGATTTTTAGTCACGAAATACTGACGTTTCGAGCGGATACTCTGATGAAGTCTCCGCTCTTTCGTTCCTAAAAATCTTGCCAGTTCACCACCTTTTCACTTTTCTATATCCAAAACACTGTCTACGCAGCACTCAGTTAAAGTTAAAGTGCCCCTAACCTCAACATTTTTTATTGTCTTATTTGGAAGAACTCTTAAAATGATAAAGTAACTTCTTATGAAGATTTTCGTTTCTTCACTTTCTTTTGGAGATATATCAGATTGTTTGATATGCAAATGTCCGGAATTTACGTCACACATGCATATTGACTATTGGAGAAATGTGTACACAGAAGAGATACCTCTTCATTCTCGAATACAGAAGAGTTACCTCTTCATTCTCGAACGAAATCCTTTAAAATCGAGAGGTTTGGTGTTGTGGGAGAAACATACACACGTGTTATTCACACTTTAGTGTGTTTTTATTTGATGAACGCAAACATATATAACCCTGATTCTCTGATAACTCATTATGCGTGTGTGACGTAAATTCCGGACATTTGCATATCAAACAAACTGATATATCTCAAAAAGAAAGCGAAGAAACGAGAATCTTCAAAAGAAGTTACTTTATCATTTTAAAAGTTCTTCCAAATAAGACAATACAAATTTTTGAGGTTAGGGGCACTTTAAATTTAATTATTTTAAAGGTTGGTGTATTGGGGAAATGTTGAGTAGGTAGTTTTAACGTTTAGAGCGAAGGTCGTCTGAGAGTGAATTGTAAAGTGAAATAGTCTTTAAAAGGGTACTCCAATCAAAATACAAGTGAAGTTCACAAGAAAGACCTGACTGACTTTAGTTTATTTCCAAAGTTTCAGCTTTGAAATCATTTAAGTTGGAGAGTTTGTCCAATTTCGACGCCATATTTGTTTCTCAAATATGACGTCACTGAGTGCTTCTATCTCGTATTATGCCTAAGAAAATACTTTCCCGCATGAAGAACTAAATAGTTTAGTTCGACTAATTTTCATCCAAAGAGCACTCATAACAGCTACCACTGTGTGATTACCATTACTATATCCAAAACACTGCATACGCAGCACTTATCTGACATGTTAACATGAAATTGGAAATGAAATAATTGGAAATGAAATCACTTCCTACATATGAGCTCCTACATATACGAAGGACACGGCGACTAGTATAATTGTTCTATAATATAGCTTGCTAGTGCATGTATATGGTGGATGTCTGTATTATAAATACAGATATTTTGCTATGCATGACCGCGAATCATGGTTGAATGTACTAGTCACCATGGTTGAATGTACTAGTCACCATGGTAGATTCACCACGGTAGATTCACCATGGTAGATTCACCACGGTAGATTCACCACGGTAGATTCACCACGGTAGATTCACCATGGTAGATTCACCATGGTAGATTTACCATGGTAGATTCACCATAGTAGATTCACCATGGTAGATTCACCATGGTAGATTCACCATGGTAGATTCACCATGGTAGATTCACCATGGTAGATTCACCATAGTAAATTCACCATAGTAAATTCACCATAGTAGATTCACCATGGTAGATTCACATATGACTTTTAGAACGGTAAAACTTACATTTTGGAAACTCGAGATGGAACCATTGTCTCTGCAAAACGCATTGCCGCTGACTGAAAGATATGGCTGACTCCTGGGTGGATTGAGTTCATGTACCCTGGAAATAATACGAAGGGGATTATTGCACAGTAGTGAGATTATATTATGATTTTTACGTTCGAGTGGTAATAATTGTAAAATTTAGTGGTAAATTAAATGATTAAGTCAAATTATTATTTAATCAAATAATGGTGATGGTGAAAATGGTAATTGGATAATAATGATAACCATAGTGATCGTGATGGTGGTAGCAATGATGATGGTGACGGTGACAATGGTGGTGATAGTGATAGTGATGATGATGGTAATTGGATAATAATGATACGATAACCATAGTGATGGTGATGGTGGTTGCAATTATGATGATGGTGGTGGTGACGGTAACAGTTGTGGTGATGGTGATAGTGCTAATAATGGTAATTGGATAATAATGATAACGATAATCATAGTGATGGTGACGGTGGTTGCAATTATGATGATGGTGGTGGTGACGGTAACAGTGATGGTGATGGTGATAGTGCTAATAATGGTAATTGGATAATAATGATAACGATAATCATAGTGATGGTGATGGCAATGATGATGGTGGTGGCGACGGTGACAGTGATGGTGGTGGTGATGGTGATAGTGCTAATAATGGTAATTGGATAATAATGATAACGATAATCATAGTGATGGTGATGGCAATGATGATGGTGGTGGCGACGGTGGTGGTGATGGTGATGGTGCTAATAATGGTGCTAATAATGGTAATTGTATAATAATGATAACGATAATCATAGTGATGGTGATGGCAATGATGATGATGGTGGTGGCGACGGTGACAGTGATGGTGGTAGTGATGGTGATGGTGCTAATAATGGTAATTGGGTAATAATGATAACGATAATCATAGTGATGGTGATGGCAATGATGATGGTGGTGGTTACGGTGGGGGTGACGGTGACAGTGGTGGTGGTGATGGTGATGGTGCTAATAATGGTAATTGGATAATAATGATAACGATAATCATAGTGATGGTGATGGCAATGATGATGGTGGTGGCGACGGTGACGGTGGTGGTGATGGTGATGGTGCTAATAATGGTGCTAATAATGGTAATTGGGTAACAATGATAACGATAACCATAGTGATAGTGATGGTGATGGTTACGGTGGGGTGACGGTGACAGTGGTGGTGGTGGTGGTCGTGATAGTGCTAATAATGGTACTTGGATAATAATGATAACCATAGTGATGGTGGTGGCAATCATGATGGTGGTGGCGACGGTGACAGTGGAGGTGACAGAGGTGGTGATGGTGATAGCGATGGTGATGGCGGTGATGATGATGAGATCAACCATAGACAAACTTTATTTTGGTCAAAATACCTTTGTATTTATATTCATTTTGTAATGTTTCTTTCGTAATGACTGGTCCTAGAAAGGCTGGAAGCCATTCATAGAAGACAATGTGCTAAAACAAACAAACAAAGAAAATTGGAGCGATCACGAGGCGTATACTACTATGTGTCAACTTAAGAGCATTATTGTTAATATTTTGCGAGACATTTTCAATTTAAAATTCAAAATGGTTATTTCTGTTCAGCTCTCAGATCCAGTCCTTTCCCCCACGGTCAGATCACGTGGTACATTGGATACTATATAACAATACGCTACAGTATTGACACGTGTCTCTTTGATATTGTTTGATATTGTTCTTACTTGATAGGTCGCGATCACCCATTTTCTGGCTTCGTTGAAAATTTTATCATCATTCCAAGATGGTTCTTTCTTCTTGATTTTGTCTGCGATCATGTTGTGATAACGGAACCACAAAACACCAAGTGAGAGAAGAAACGGGTTCTCGTTTCCCCTATGGTCTCCAAGCTCTATTAAATGATGGAATTAATACAATGCTAGAACGAATAATTTATATAGTTCAGTTATAAATTATGATATAGTTCAACTCCTACTCCTACTTGCTCTCTACTCTTTTTATCTTACTTGGAATTCTTTCTGCGTCTTTCAATTCGTTATTCGAAGGGATAGCGGGGTTGTACATCGGTAATCCAATCGTATTGTCTTTTGGCCAGTTCCCAAGTTCGCTTACTTCCAACTTTCCATCTTTTAACGTTCTCAGACTGTTGGCCCATGGTTTTGTTGTACCGTAGATAGCTCCGCCATCTAACCAAGGGGTGGCCTCGTTAATCTGTAAAACAAAGGTAGATTGACTAATAGATTAATGGAGTGATTAGGAAAATCGCCAAGTGCTAAGGGACTGTTTACATAAATCCGGATTCAGTTTCATTCCGTATTGAACGTGAATTCAAACCGCGTTAACATAGGAATTCTATCCCAGGATCGAAAATCGCGCGAAATCTGAAATTTCAAGATGGCGATCAATAACATAGCGGGTATGTTTCTTTCAATGATTTCTGCGCTTGTACATTTCAACATGTGCCTTAAACTGATAATTTGGCGAATAATAAACATAAAGAAAAAGAAAAAGGGAAAGGCATTACTAGCAACGATAATCGATGCGGTCGCAAGTAAACAAGCATTTAATTCACCTTTAATATATAACGTCGTCGACAAAGAGCTATTTATATTGAACATTATGACGTCGGCGCAATTCCTGTCTCTAGCTGCAAATTGTCGTCTATAAATGTTAAAAGCTGCACGCATGTGTTGTTCGTTTCAGTCTACTAGGTCGTATTTTTCATTCCGGAATGAAATCTCGCACCGCCTTTACATGACACCGGAATGAAATTTCAATTAAACTCAATCCGGAATGAAACTCGATCCGGAATGTGAACCGGAATGAACTCGATCCGGATTGAGTTGCATCTCATTCCGGATTCATGTGAACACTTAAAGGGATTTTAACAGAACCGGTATGAGTTCAATCCGGAATGAAACTCAATCCGGATTCAAGTAAACAGCCCCTAAGACGCGGCACAACCTCTCACCTGTTGTCTTGGTGTGTTGGGCGACTTTCCGCTCGAGCTATCGTAGTTGGAGCGAACAAACGGCACAGATCTGTCCCCATATTTATCTTTATCATAAATAGAATGTCCTTTGGGAACTTTGATGTTAAAATACTCCGGAGGACATCCAGGTCTACTAGTGTCCACAATTTCATGAGCAACATGTTGGCCTAGCAAGCGGAAAATAGATCAAAGTTATCAAGAAATTGCCTCACTGAACTACACTGAACTACACTGAACTACACTGAACTACGCTGAACTACGCTGAACTACGCTGAACTACACTGAACTACACTGAACTACACTGAACTACATGCACTGAACTACACTGAACTACACTGAACTACACTGAACTACACTGAACTACACTTTATTATATGGCTGAGCTCGTTTTCTGGTCTGTACGCGAAATAACGCACGCTGATGCTGAGAGGTCTGGAAAAAGCGTATTGCCCTTCCAGCCAATAGGCTACGAGGGCAATACGCTTTTTCCGGATCGGTAGGTTTTGGCGGGAAAATTTCTGAGTTGATTTGAATGAAAATAAAAGCGAGTTAGACTGGTTAGGCATCTTCATTGAAACTACCAAGCAATAAAATGTGCTGGAACATCATTACTGCTTTTCTTTAAAGTTTTCAATCATCTAAAAGCACGAAAAATAAATACCTAACTGATGTAAAATGAAGCGAAGCATACTAGTGAAGAAGTAAGGTAAACGGCAGCATCTGAAGAAGTTGAAGACGAAAACAGCGTTAAAACAGAGAAGAAAATTAACCAAAAGCCATATAATAAATACTTTATTAACCTCATTAACCTCACGAAAACCTCCAGAAAATACTTTACACTGAACTACACTGTAAAATCTTTCAAAATAACTTTCAATTTACTTACTAAAAAATACCAACAGTACTGAAGCGTTCCGAAATGACCCTCTTGTTTTTATAGTGACGTCATCCTGTTTGGAGGACATCAAATGTTTACTGAGTTCCAATGGATTGGGACGAGTTGAGCCTGCTGGTTGATAAACACCATCTTCATACATTGGAGGTACAACACGGGACAATGGAGTACCTAAAAATACCAGAAGGATGAAAGAGTTTATAGCGGAGGTAAAGTTGACTTTACAATGTTTAGGCAAGATTTCTGAGGCTGCGATCGGGAAAAGCAGATGAAAGATGGAAAGGGATTTCTCACGTTAAAGGTGTACCCCAGTCTATAAGTGGAGTTCGTATGAACCATCTTACGGAGCTAAGTTTATTTCCAAAGTTTCGGCATTCACAAAACACGTATGTTATGTATTTAGACTCGGTAATTCCAAATCTGTTTTCAGAATCGAAATCGGCCATAGTCACTAGAATTATATTGTCTGGAAACGCGGCGAACTTCAAAGCGGCTAACAACAAGCTGCGATTTATGTTGAGGATGCCCTGAAAGTGCACAAGTTTTTTGTTTTACATTCATTAATATTTATACAGCACGGTTGAGTGACTAAACCCAAACGCTGCCATTGGCTGCGTGCTTCATTATACAGAAAATACAATGTGTTCAGCAAGTGTGAAAGTCCACACATTTGTATAAACATGAACAAAAACATAGAACAAAGACTTTGGCCACGTTTCCGGCAGACAATATAATTCTAGTGACTATGCACAAATACACGGCGCGCGAGGTCTGGAGACCATGGATGGGGAAAATCCCGCAGCGGGTTAGGAAGAAACTTGCGCAACATATTTCTAGTAGTATATTATAATTATGCAGAACCCACATGTTCGCATCGCGAACCTATTTTTAAGGTCGGCGTTAGGTTTGGATTATTGGTTACGCGAAAAGTGTAATTCGTGCCGTCGAATCGTGACAAAATCGTAACCAAAATCGTAATCTGGTGATCAAAATATCCCATCTTAGCCTATTCCATCTTGTCCCACACGTCCTATAGAAAGCGATCCCAATGAAAATGTTCGGTTGCAGTCATAAGAGAGAATTATAGGAAAGAAAAGTATGTTAAAGTTCCTATCTCACGTTTGGGGATTTTACATATCCATAATATTTGGGTCTTCCTGAGCAAAATCGTAATATATCTTTTCAGCCGAAAATTTCATCTTCATGGAGTTTTTCGCTGTCAAAGTTATCGGATGTGATGTCACAAGAGGCATTCCAAACCAGTTTTCTTTTGTTACTTGCCACAAAAATGCCTCTTTGTGACATCACATCCGATAACTTTAACAGAAAAACAGTCCATGAAGATGAAATTTTTGGCTGACAAGATATATTATGATTTTTCTCCGGAAGACCCAAATATTACGAATATGTAAAATCCCCAAACGTGAGATAGGCACATTAAATATAACGTTGATTGTTAAAAATGTGTTCCACAAACGTTCTTGAATGTAGCGGGTTACTTACCAACGGCTCCCCAGGAGGGATTAGCGAGGTTATTAAACCATCCGTCAAAACGTTCATATTCTGTAGAACCTTCGCTCGCTATAATAACGAAATGTGAAAAAGTCCAATGTTAGAACAAATCGTTTTCTATTTGGACTACACTCATGTATAGCCTAGTATAAGCCTTGTTACGTAATAATTAATAATAATAATTAATGAATAGTTTTTTGTTCATAGTGGTAATATATGTAGTAGGTTTTATCTAATAATGAAACTGTTATAAGTAACATTAAGAATATATTGTTGTAAGAGCATTGAGACTATTGTATAATGCTCCTAATACGTCTTTATTATTATTATTATGTCTACGCATTACAACACTCTTATATGATATTTCATTATAAAATAACAAATTAAAAACGCACGCGCTGATTGGCTGAAAGCCTTGTTTCCATTCAACAATTAGACAACGAGTCCGAGTTGTCTATGAGCGAATAGTCAACGAAGGCGAAGCCTGAGTTGACTATTCGCTCATAGACAACGAGGACGAGTTGTCTATTGTTTTAGTAGAAACAAATTAGTGGACTATTACAAATCATGCATTCTCCAAAAAAGTATACAAAAACTCATCTGAAACCTCCCCAAAACGAGAGTTTTCTGCCATTGTTTTGAGCGCGTTTCCCAAACGTTGTCTATCACGAATAGACAACGGTTGAGTAGCCAATCAGAATGTAGCATTTGTGATAGACCATGGTCAGTTTCTGGTAAAACTCGATGGAAAACATGGATTTTTCCAGCCATTTATATAAAATTATATAAAATTATATTATATAAATAAAATTATATAATAAAATTATATAAAATTTATATAAAAATTTTTTTCCTTCTCCGCAGTCCTTACTTCTTCCTATATATATCCATTCCCTTCCCTCACTTCTCGCATATCCCCTCTTCACGCCCTAATTCCCCTCTTTTCTCTATCTTTATTTGCGTTACTTACCTGGCATAAGAAGTACTGTTGTGGCCAACAGTAACCATGATGATGAATACATGTATTAACTAGTAAGAGAAATACAAGAGATATTATTTAGTAATAATAATCGTTTATAATAATAATGGTTTATTGAAATATATAAAATTGCACAGAAGTGAATTACTTTATATTTACAAGAATAAAACAAAGAAAGAATCAAGTGAGGAAATATGGGTATATATAATAAGATACATGCAGGCATGTAGAACGTATACTTGATTTACACAAGAACACAATGTTGGAAAGAAACTACGCTTGAAACATTCAGGCCTACACTTAAAATTAGATAAATTGCTGCTGTTGCGCCGAAGGCACCGGCCATGTACACTCTTTCTCGTCTGGGGGGATGAGCCGGTTAGCCAGCTGCTAAGAACTGTTTGATCTTATTTTGTTAAAAGTCTTTAAACAAAGATGTTGTCGTTTATCTATCAATCGTGGGCAAGGCCTAATTCCTAAATAACGTATATAGGGGATGTCTTATTCAGTAACATACAAGAAGATTAGACAATACAAGTTTCGGAATTCCAAAGTATTTCGCTGAGGGGAAGGCAAAATTATTGCTGTCTGAAACTCATATGGCACTTACTAGCCGAATCAACTGAATGATAGTAATCAACTTTAGGAAATTCTGAGCTGTTATTTCATCAAAATCTTGGTTATAGGTTATTAGGTTCAACAACGTTGTGAGGATTTTGAGTGGGCTATTAACCGGAAGAGCTTATATATTGAGAGGCTTGTTCAGATTTCAGAAAAAGGAGCTTTCTTTTGAAACGGCTGGTGGCTGGGATAAAAATAGATTTTCAAATACATTGACAAGAAATTTAAAACCATTTTTATAGCTGTCCACACAGAATGTATCTTTCTTTTCCAGTCGGGTTTTTACTTTGAGAAAAATATGAATGAAAGGGATTAATTAAGCTGAACGCTCCAGTACAATGGGGTAAATTATAGTTATAGTGATAATAATTATAATAATTGTAATAATAATTATAATAATTAAAATAATAATTATAATAATTATAATAATAACAATATATATATATATATATACTCAAATGTTCAGAAAATGTTTCTGAGCCCCAGGTTAATGATAGTAATAATAATGATTATAATAATAATAATAATTTTTATTTTATTCTTTTATTATTAATAATAATAATAATAACAATAATAATAATGGAAACTTTATTACATGATTTTTTTTTCTAAACAAACAATTGTGAATCTCACTCACAGAGGTAATTTACAATCGTCTACTTGAATCACAACTAAGTTACTTAAAGAAACTTAAAAGCTCAGTAAGTCAGGATTCGTCCATTCTTTATTTCTACAGCAAAATATATAATAAGTTGTTCTGGTGGCAATAGATATAATTTTTCTCACACAATAATTTTGGTGCTTCACATCAACTCCTACATCGTTTAACATTGCTATAAAGGAGGTACACTCTTTTGCGAAAGCACCGAGTGAACTAATCGAGAGATTGACAAATTTAACAGTGCTAAAGTGTTCACTTTGTTGTCTAATTATTTCGGCATATTTGGCTTTTTGCGTTGTTTTCAAGGTTGGAACCTACGCAACTTCTTCCACTAACGCAATAATAACCTATTCACAATAAAACAAACTGTTGTAATCAATAGAAAGTTAAGAATAAAACCCTTTTCTAAAGATAAAAATGCTTTACTTGCTCTCTTTATAGCTCTTTGTAATATCTTAACAAAGTCATGGTGAATTATAGCAATTTTAAAGAATGTTCTTTGTCTTCAAATGTCTTTGTGAAAGAGGCGTTAGCGAATATTGCTCCTTTGTTTTGCGGCTCCATGATTTTGATATAACAGTCGGTGTTTTAATAATATAAGTTTTATTATTTAACCTAATTACATGTAAATTGAAATTGTAAATAGTTTTACCACTTAGTAGTTTTGTAAAAACTAAACTACACTAAACTAAACTAGAAGAAATCATCTCCTTACGGCCTATCTATACACATTACGATTGTCATCTTGGATGATGTGATTTACTGACGATAAATTATGTCGTGTACAAACAATTCCATAAGCCAGCAATCCGAGAAACTGTCAGCGGAATGATTTGTGGGCTCATAATCCGTACTCTTCCTTAAATCGGCCAAACGTAGCTTAAGGAAAATCATCTCGTATAGATGCATGGGTTTTATAAAGCTGAAAGCTTCAACATTTTAACAGTATTGAAATATGCAATTTTAACAGTGGTGATCTATTACTATAGCAAATACAATGAGCAAAGACATTTTATTAAGCTTGTAATACTGGCCAACTTCTTGAATACTCAAGATGAATCAAGAAATTTCATATTGGATAATACAGGTGTAAACTACAGCACGTTACATTTTTTAATTTATGCTTTGATTGAGTAATGGTTCGGAAGTACTACTTCTTTAATTTTCATGCCTTTGGTGTTTAGGCGATTTTAATCACAGATGGTGATGGGTTAGATTCTTATCTTTCTCATACATATAAGTATTTAAAATGTGTGTTCCTTCTGATTGCTGGTGAGATTCTCTAACCATAGAGTTACCGAGACTCAGATGGAGAGCGAATTAAGGTTACAATGATGTACTGGTTCGATTGATATATTATATACACTGCTGTAGTGCAGCTCAATGGTTAGAGCGTCTCACCGACAATCAGAAGGTTACAGGTTCGATTCCTGTCCGGGACTCAGAATAATTTTTCTGAGGATATGAGCTTGACGATCGTCCATGTATTATTAGACCAGTTATTATTATCATTGTTATTATCATGTATCATTTGTGTAGGCGGAAATGCAAAGAAATTATGCTTGTTCTCAGTGTTATTTTTCTAATCGCTATTACAATGAAAACTGGACAATACATGGCTCCACAATAGGTAACATAATAGTAGAAATACAACCCTTGACGTCATATACAGTACGATTGTGCACATTACAGCACATGACGTCATATACAGTACGATTGTGATCTTTGTGTACGTGATCTGCAGACTGTACAGCCGTGTCAACATATGGAAATCGTGTGAAAATATTAATTTTAATTAACAGAAAATATAAGAATATATATATATATATATATATATATATATATATATATATATATATATATATATATATATATATATATATAATATATATATATATATATATATATATATATATATATATATATATTATATATATATATATATATATATAAATATATATATATATATATATATATATATATATTAATATATCGAGATAATAAAACACACTGACCTAGACCTCGAAACACGCTGACCTAGCACAAGTAGTCATGTATGTCATATTAATGATCCAGTACTTCCATCGGCGTACCATCGAAGGTCACTCAGGTGCTGGGATTTAAAGGTTGTGGACTTGATTCTGTTTAGCGGTTTATAAAATTTCCGAGTTCTTCAAGCTTGAGTAGAACACCTCGTATTATAAGGGTGGTGCGTCATGCTGTTAGCGTGCTGCTACTCACCGCTGAGTTCTGACGTTAAGCCCGATGGGACGGGTTAGTACTTTGATGGATGACTACCTCGATTCCTGAGCTTCATGAGATTTATGTGTCGAGTAGAGTTGTTGATTCTCTTCCGTGCTTCGAGGGTTTTTCTCCGGGTACTCTGGTTTTCCTCCCACCTAATATCAACCCTAACACCAACTTTAACTGTGCTCTGAGGTCATCATGGGTCGTATGCGGGTGGCAGCCTGTGGCTCCTTTACTAAACATTCGACTCGGCCGCGTTGAGCTGCGTCCGTCGTGTAGTTCGTAGGATGATTAGCATGACTAGCATGACCCCTTTACCTTTTCTTTGTAAGGGAGCTGCTTGGTCATCAAACTGTTGCAATTCCCTTAGTCATATAACATAGATTGAACATATAACTGTCATGGATAGTGCATGGTTTCATGGCAACAGTTATTAAAAGGGAAGGCTGATTGAACAAACGAGCCGCAAATGCCTTATATCTTACTTTTTAATTAATATTAGAGAGGATTTAATATAGTCAAATACAGTATATGGAAAAAGTGACTGCCCCAACCAGGAATTAATCGAACCCTGGTCTCCGAATCAACGTTTTGGCGCACTAACCTTTGAGCTATTGTAATTGAGACACGGTCAGAACAGTCAGTGATTTCTCCATATATGCATATATTAAATTCGCCGCTTTCACTTGACACCAACAGGCAGACATCGCATCTAACCATAACGTGGAGCAATTCTCGGTTGGGTAGTCACTTTTTCCATCTATGTATTTGACTATATTAAATCCTCTCTAATATTAATTAATATTACTTTTTGTAAACCAACGATATTTGCACGACAACATGGCTACTTCCAGTGGCAGGAAATTGTGGTCTTTCAAATATATTTCCTCTCAGTTTCGACGGCTTCTTTGTCAGTGCAGGTGTGGTGAGACGAAACAGAGGTTTTTGTTTTCGAAACCCTTCAATGGAGACATTACCATGGTCGATTATACGAAAAATACAATGTGTTTAGGTGATCATCATAAAGTTTATGTAATTTTATTTTATTATTTTTCATAAATTTCCATAAAGGTGAACAAAAGCATAGAGGGTCTTTTGCTGAGACCATTATTGACTATATTCTTTCTGAAATTTATTTTATTCGACACCATTTTTGCTGTAACCTGAACGCAAATTTAGCTGAAAATATAATATTGTATGTTGCTGTAGTATTTCAGACAATGCAAGTTGTTGTGGTATCTGTAATGAACGCGATTACATTACAAACCAGTAGTGTTATACATGCAGGGGTGATCTTTCTTGTAACTTGTAACTTGCAACTTGCATTAATACCGTTGCAATCCCATGAAGTTGTCAGAAAAATCACCGTCGGTACGCATGCAGTCTCAAGTATTGATTGTCAAAGTTACCTTCAATAGAGGCAATTGTCTGATTCCTTAAATGAACTGTTTGTGCATATCACACTATAGTCACGAGTTTTCTCGCTGAATTGATAACACTCTTGACCCAATTTTAATAATCCATTCTTGAAAGCCATCTGCACCCTTATATTTGAGCCCTTCTGTTGAGAAATGTACCCTTGTGTTGGGGAATGTATGGTTGCTAAACCTGTGGTGGAACAGGTTTTATTTCCCTGTGGGACAAGACATTATTTGCATTGATTTTTTAAGCTCAGAGTTTCTTTCAATATATTATTCAATATATTATCATGGTGGTCATACGTTAGTTGTCCAGTTCCTGTTAAGGCCCATCTATACGATATACGATTTGTCGTATACGATTGTCATCTTGGTGTATGTGATCAAACTGTACACGCGTGTCAACATTCGCCATCGAATCATAAACAAGAATTATCATTCGTGCAGTGCAAACAATTACAACGCCAGTACGCCAATCGTATACAACAACGTACGCCAGAATGCAGACAATCGTATACGATGAATTGTATCGTGTAGATATGGGCCTTTAGATTGATCGTCTTCGTTTTGTGCTTTGTAAATATAGTGAAGCTTCGTACAGCCGCAGTTAGCCTTTATGTTTCGTTTGAATTTAAGTATATATAGAATGTAATAATGTTGACAACTTATTAGGAAAATCCTGTTCATAAAGTACTTGTTGTATTAGAAAAGCAAAAGACTTCTTCGCGCGGTAAGGTAGTCTGAATATTGCAACATAAATAGTAAAGATGATCTATTTCATGATCACTGCCCAATCAACTTGGAAGTTGTTTATTCAAATCCGATTCAATGATATTTCAGTCAACAAATGGGACGATGGAGTCGTGAAAGATTACCTTTCGTGACTGACTCCATCATGTTTCATTGAGAATGATGCTCAAATATGGTAGATCGGGCAGTATGTACTAGTTTCGAGGCCATGGCTTTTTGGGGGATTTATATGTGAAGCCATAATATCTGTATCTAAAATTTGATCTACTTTTTCATCCTATACCTAGCAACCGCAAAGTATCTTAGAGGAATTCTCATATAGAACTCCTTATCTAGATCGTATAATACGGCAATTACATAAAACACATATTTTCAAGATGACAGAACGCCAACCTTACCTTGTGTGTGTAGTGTGTAACAGCCTTAGATAGAGTCGACGAGGTTCAGCCAATCTTCTGTTCTGCGGCGTCTATTAATGTTCCGAGGGAGACACGAACGGTTAAGACTGTAGTTTCAACCATGCGAGTAATTATTGCAGGCGGGGACACAATATCACTTGCACATGCACGAACATCGACCCACCTCACCCACGCTTCTTCAACGCAAGCCCTTTGAAGATACTTATAACTCCATTAATCATATACCCCATACAGGTTTTATCGAATGTAATATTGAAGTTTCTTATTTACATTATTTTATGTTTCTTTTGTATTTTGGTAGTGGTATTCGTAATTCTCCTATCAAAGTCTTCTATGCTATTTTTATGACTTCCCGTATTAATATGTCGATATATTAAAGGCTCTTTAGTTCGGAAAAATAAAGGGCTTAATATTGTCTTTTTATATTGAAGTCTGTTTATATATGCTAAAAGTATAAAAGAAGGTGTTGTTGTGTAACGGTCTGAAATTTGCCTTGGTGGTGAAACTTTGACAAGTGAAATGTAATAAGCTAAATTAATGGCTCTTACTTCGTGTATACCGGGATGAGTAAAATGTTAGTTAGCACTGTATAGAACTGCCTCGTTCTTTAAAAAATCCCGTTTATTTTATCTATAATAGGTTTAATTCATGAATTGGACAATTCCAGGACAAAAATAAACGGGATTTTTTAATGAACGAGGCAGTTCTATACAGTGCTAAATTTCTGTGTACACGAAGAGCCAAATTAATCGATTAATCGGTTCGATTTATGGTTTAGATGCATGTTAAGGATACGAAACTGTCAGAGGAATGATTAATAACTATAATAAGCTTGATTTATGAAATATATTACCTGATTACCCTCATTCCATATAATTATATACAATTGAAATGTAAGAAGAAATTTAATAACTGTAGCATTACTACATGCTTGCGTAATATACAACAGAATTTTTGATGTGGTCAATGTTGAAATTTAATGATGCTTAGTTTTAAATGTGTCTACAGTGTAGTTCTCAATGATTTTCAAGTCCTTAGGGTCGTTCATTATTTGTGTCGGAGCCGAACAAAATTAAGATCAGAAAATTAACCGTCCCAACCATTTATGTATAAAGAAATCTTTTACTCAACCCAAGAAGAAAAAAGTTAGAAGTTAGATAAATTTCAATTCCCAGCATATCGTCGATACAAGTTTTAATAACAAACTCAAATAGATATATAGACAGATCATCAATACAGAGCAGGAATCCAAGGAGAGGAATACAATAACAAAAACTAATGTGCAATGATGATGAGATTCCAATTTTAAATGATGATCTCTTAATTTTTTATGTAAATAGTCATAAACATTTTGCTACCCAACCCTTCAGAGAAGTGATTTTTTACCCAACCATTTAGGTCTTATAGAGTTTTCAGTTACCCAACCATATGACCGGTCCCTGTAAGATATTAAAATTAAATTACAGTAAAAAAAAAAAATAATAAAAACTTTATTTCACGAGTGGCCCTCCTAATCAATATAGACATAAATAAATGTGAATTTACGGTTAAAATACAAATATAAAATACAGATACAAAATTTCGAAACAGCCAATGTCTTTATAAGAAGTGATAAAATAGGTTTTCAGAGCGTTTTTAAAAGACTTTAAAGTAGCTTTCTTCTGTAAACATGACATATGACTATCAAGTTTACAAACCATTGCCGAAATATTGGCATATAACTACATGTTTACAGGCAGTACAAGATAATTCATCTAGATTAACGTTATGGTGTAATTGAAGAAAAAGATTTTTGAGCTTTTTTGCAAAGGAAGAAGCAGTGTGATTTTCAATGACTTTCATATCATTAGGTAATGAATTGAAAAGACTTGCACGACTATATAGGATAGCTTAGATTTAGCTAGCTCTATTTTAACCGAAGGAGCCTCAAATCAGTTAAGAACATAAGCTTCCCATTTCTTCGCATACAGTAAAAACCCGCGAGTAAGAACCTGCGTTTTCCCAAGTTAGCCTAAACAGGTTCTTATATAAATGGTACTTAGCACAAATTGAGGCTATTTAGGTTCTTAAATAGGTTCTTACTTTCTAAAGAAAAAAATACATTGTAGCTAATAGAATTTAGTGGTATTCAGCCTGTATTCCTTATAATATAACATCTGCATACCATGTAAGTATTTATAAAGAAATTCATGAAAAAAACAGACTCTTCCATATGCTGATGTGTAGCCATGGAGATACTGTATAAACAATATACATAATGCAGTTACAGTATTTATGTGTAATTACAACAATAACAATTCTATTTGATTTTCAACATTGGCATTTACATTGTATTAAATTGGAGTAATAAGGCACCTGTGTCTCCAAAAATGTTGATCTGTATCTTATTCACCCAAGTGTACACATCTTTTTATATAGATTTTAGAAAATAAGAACCTGTTTCAAATTTTAGGCTAAACAGGTTCTTGTATAGAGGGGGTATAACTGGCAAATTTTAGCCTAACAGGTTCTTAAAAACTAGATTCTTACTCGCGGGTTTTTACTGTATTCTTCTTCCAATTCTCCTTACTCACCATGCATCTAAATCATAATTCGGCCCAATAATCACATTATGTAGACGTATTGAGAGATCTACCTCACATATTCGTACTTATTTTCGCGCATCTAAATTTTCGCGATTTGAAAAAAAAACACGAAAAAACATTCCCGCGAAATATACACACGCGAAATTTAGTGCCCTCGATTTGAGGAAATTTACATCATCAAACAAAAGCTTCGATACACAAGTCTTTCTTATTACTTGGGCTACCTATGGTAAGCCCAAGTTAAAAAGGGCTTCATTAGTATTAGTTTTTTCCAGAATTGTGCAATAACTCGTACCCAGGTTCTTCACCCTTGCCTCAATGCAGTGCTTCCACTTTCAAGGAAATTTCCTTTTTGAAGGATATTTTGACCCCAAAAAGGAATTTTCAAGGAAGGAAAAAATTTAAGGAAATCTAAGGAAATTCAAGGAAATCTAAGGAAATATTGTAATCAGACAACTTTTGATAAATTCTTGCAGTTGTCACATCAATTTCAATAAATAAAGTAAACGTAGTCTATTAAAAAGTCATAAAATGCTATGGCGCGCCAAACGGGACAATAATACTTATTGGCAGAAATATAATACTTGTTGAAATATATAATACTTATTGGCAGAAATATAATACTTGTTGAAATATATAAAACTTATTTACAGAAATATAATACTTGTTGAAATATATAAAACTTATTTACAGAAATATAATACTTGTTGAAATATATAAAACTTATTTACAGAAATATAATACTTGTTGAAATATATAAAACTTATTTACAGAAATATAATACTAGTAATCATGAAAAATAGTACTTTCTACAAAATATATAGTACTTCGAAAAATATAATACTTACGTAAAAATAATACTTACATAAAAAAATAATACTTCCTAATATATAAACCGATCGCGGGCGCAGAAAATCGCGGGCGGAAATTGTAACCGCTGACCATAATAATAGTCTTCGAAGCACCAGTGAGCTCTCTCTCTCTATATATATATAGAGCTCACTGGTCGGCACTAGAGGCAATCCACTGAGGGTCTTTGACCGAGTGGGGACTAGTACTAGTTGCTAAATTATATTTCTGCCAATAATCGCCAATTGTCAAATACTCTTAGATTACCAATACCATTATTGGTTTATTAATTTGTTAATTAATTTTAATTCCACAACAGTATATTGTAGGATTCTAGAACTCAACCCCAACACAACACCAATCCTAACCCAACCATGTGGAGACTACGACTAGTTGCTAAATTATTCAAGTTTCTTAATTTTTTTAAACACAGGTAGGGAGTTAGGGTTACAATGAAGTTGAAGGCTAGTGCTGACCGTTTCTCGTTTCGTTATGGCGGAACAGTTTATGAAACGAGCCGGTAAATACAGTACAGGTCCGGGCTCTTTCCGGTCCGCCATTTGTTCAAAAGAGGCTGACTAGATCATCCATCGCAACGATTGTAAAGAAATTTTTTAGTGTTTTCATTTCGCCTTGCTGCCCTAATAATTCTGAACTTTGGAAAAGTACAAGTCTTACCCTGGTTTCAGAGTATCGAAAGTCGAGTCCGCGAAGTCGAGTCCGACAGACGACATTGAACAAGACTCAGTACACAATATAGCTTGTAGCCTTGTAAGATGATCTCCCTATATTTCGGCAAAATATTTTGGCTAATGCCAGAGAACAGGGCTACAGTACCCTCGACAACATACTTAAAGGTTATAAAACGTGTTGTGCTGCGTACGCAGTGTAGAAATACAAATCAAATATCTAAAAAGGTTAGATTGGGGATTTGGGTTTAGTTTAGATATATGTTTACGTCAGCTCACGATACTTGTTCTGCGCTTGTAAACACGTGCTTTCTCTCACCTTCTCACCTGTGCTGCGTTCGATCTGCGAAATCTGGTTTTAATTAAATGGTGAATCTTTGGCAATCTTTGCCATTTCTTGATCAACGTTTGATATGCAATAATAAACTTAGACACAAATTTACAACAGTGTTATTACTGTGAACCAATACAGCATTTCTTACCCCGCAATGATGGGCAATATTTGAATGTTTGTATACTAGTAATTAAGTTAGTTTTGAACAAAGCATCACACTAATCTTTAAGTGTGTAAAAAGTTTGGTGTACTGCCGAAATAGCGTGTAAGTAGTCTAACGTTTCGAGCGAAGGCGCTTTCACTCTTTGACGAAGAGCCTTCGCCGCTCAAAACGTTAGACAACTTACACGCTATTTCGGTAGTACACCAACCCTAACCGAAGCCCTAACCCCACTCCAACTTTAATCGCAGTCTTCAACTAACTGCGAACTCAAACTCAACTGCGAACTCAAACTCAACTGCGAGGGAGATTTAGCTTCGAAGATTATTATTATGGTCAGCGGTTAAAATTTGCGCCCGCGATTTTCTGCGCCCGCTATTATATTTCTGTAAATAAGTTTTATATATTTCAACAAGTATTATATTTCTGTAAATAAGTTTTATATATTTCAACAAGTATTATATTTCTGTAAATAAGTTTTATTATTTCAACAAGTATTATATTTCTGTAAATAAGTTTTATATATTTCAACAAGTATTATATTTCTGCCAATAAGTATTAAATATTTCAACAAGTATTATATTTCTACCAATAAGTATTATTGTCCCGTTTGGCGCGCCATAAAATGCAACCTGCTGGTCCTGCGGCCTGCGAACGCGAATATTTATATTACATGAAGTGCTAAAGCGACAAAAGCGTCTCGTCGGCAGCGACGGCAGGCTCGGCTGAGTCGGCTCGTTCTTGTCATAAATATTCAAATCATCAAATGACAAATGCAAATTAAACTGTTCAAACATGTCTCCGCCTTCGAGGCTGTAAAGTGTGATTTGTGATTGTGAATTGTGAGACTGTGAAATATAGATGAAATATAGACATAGTATAGATTGCATAATTAATACAATATAGTTAATCTGTTAATATCTGATATATCTCATTTCTCTTCACTTTCGCTCTTTTAAAATTAACTAATTAAGTAAGTAGTTGGTCGGTCCAGTCTCCTGCACGGACCTCAGTTGTTAGGCCGCGCCTAAAAGTTGGACTGTAAACTAAAAGCTTTCTCAAGGAAATTTCAAGGAAATTTTCTTCCTTGGTCAAGGAAATCTAAGGAAATTTTGACACGAAAGCAAGGAATTTCAAAAATAAAAAGTGGAAGCACTGCCTCAATGTTCCAATGTTCCTTACCTTCACCCTTGTTGTCAATGAATCGCAGTCTGAAAAGCATTTACGAGACCTGTAAACCCGCAAACCATTGCAAAGATTCTCTCCAAGATGAGAGAAACACAGATGAGAGTTCAATCGTGAAGACGGAATGGACAGCCGAAGGACAGGGAAATATTATTATACTGTGTTGACATTTTAATATCCTGTGAAACTCCGTAATATCAATCATGAAATGTTGTGTTTTTGTCCGATTTAAATCAATTCTACATCGAAATGATCACTTGAATCTGGCGAATCGAACGCTGTAGGTTTCATCCACTTAAAATGTGTAGATCAGATGTTATATGAGAAAATGCGTAAGCGATTAAAGCGCGACTCGTCTTTAATAAAATCAAAGGACATGGCTTCAAGATCTATTCGTCGTTTACCCGATGATTTAACGCTTTTATGTCCATTAAACCGATGTAATTTCGTAGCAGATATGTTTCGTATACCTTGCCGTTGATTTTTATATAAATTTTGACACACGAAGACCTTCAATCCAACAGATATTAGAAAAAATAGCATTTTACATTAAATTTCGTCTGCGTGTCAGGCGTTCTACATTGGGGAGGCTAGCCTGCGTGTAGACGCCTGATTTTTCTTCGTCTTCATTTCTAGCCCAGCGCTGCACAATGCCTTCAGTGGCCTGATGACAGAAATCAATGCATTAAATATTATCCTTGGTAATATAAGACAAGTGAGCGGGTTTTCTAATTCCAACTGTCTAACATGACACAAATGCATACCCATCTCCGCAGGCAATATGCGCGCCATGTCCCTAAAATTAGTAGCCCAAGTTAACGCCTAGCGGGCGTCTTGTTAGAAAGAAGATATAGAGTGCTTTGAAATGGCCTCTTGAAATAGCGTCCCGCAACCACGCGCTTACACGAGCTAGCAAAAGTGTCTGGGGGATTCGCACTAAATCCGCAATTAATAAAAAATTATTATAAGTCTTGATGACAAAGATTTATCAGGGGAATGTATGATCACAGGGTTCTATACATTCACGTGACGTCATAGCCGCCATATTGGTGTACCTGATCATGTGACAAATGTAAGCAAATCAGATACGATAAACAACAAATAATTAATAAGATGTAAAAGAAGGTAATCTGAAAAGAAGCTAATAAGTAACTAACTGGTGGTCAGCGGTCACTGACCGTAAGTACTTCATCTTGCAGCGATATATCGAACCCATACCCGAGAGTGAGTGTCAACCGTGACGCATTGCACGCTCGGTCGGCCATTTTTTGAAGCACGAAATTCCCTTGGTGAACTGCATCCATAAAAATCTTGTCAATCTTTGATATAAATCATTCATTTTGTCTTTCAATTGAAAGAAGATATACTTTAGAAAGTAATTATTTCTGTATTTTTCACAAAACTCGACGTTTTCTTGAATTTCGTTTCAAATTATGTCAGCCTTGAATGACGCGAAGCGTGGAAGACCAAGTGACGAGATTCAAACAAACAAACCAGGTTCCAAGTCGATGTATTTGGATTGTGGATGAATAAGAAAGCCTCTATAGGGTTTTCTGAGAAGACTCGGCGAATTTTCGAAGTATTTATACCACATCAAATTGGCAACGAAGCACTTCAAAACACTTCGTTATCGTATAAAAAGATAAACACAAACGCGCAATTTTAGAAAACGCATTAGGGGGGGGGGGGGTAGGGACTAAGTTATTTTCGGGTTAGCGGTTATTTTAAGTGACAAAACTCCCCTTAATCTCTTGTTTAGTGGTATGGGTTCGCTATATCCTGCAAGATGAAGTACTTACCGCTGATTTTCAGATTTGATCGCCAGAAATCAATCACGGCAGGCCAGCATGACCGGTCAAATTATTTCTACCAGTGAACTCATTTTCTTTTACTTTGTAAACGTTGTTTATATCATTGACACACTAAAGTCAGTAAATGGCTTTAACAGGTGGCGCCTTAAAAAGGTTTTAAAAGGCCGCTTAGTTTTATTGGTTAAACAAGGAAATAAGAACTTGAAAATTATATTTCATTTGAGGCCAAGTTGTCGCAACGGGGGTTGACTTCAACTTTAAACAAAAGCCTTGGGATGGAAATTGCTGTCAAAATGGCGGCAGCAGAAGTGACGATCGAACGTTCATGGCCTTGTGTACTGAGATAGTGTTAAGAAGGAAAGAACTCAAAGAAGATTTTTGTTTTTAATGCACAAATTAAAGAACAAATAGTTGACCATGCAACAACCTAGAGTTGTTATACAAACTGAGTAATTTCAATGTCTACAATAATTAACTTCGTGTCTCTGTGTTCTTGCAATAACATTTTATTGGTATCTTCAGTTTTAAAACTAAAGTTCACTTAACAAAAAAAAATCACCATTTAATAAAATAATAATTAACTTCTTAATACCGCGATCAAAAACTAGGAATATAAATCATGTTAATGTAATGCAACTTTAAATTTGGCTACTAAACGTTCTGACTGCCATATCTTTTAGATCGGATCAAATCTAAAAAAATTTAATTAAAAAAGAAGTTAGTGCTGCAAGTAGTACTAGTGGTGGTGTGGTGTGTGGTGGTGTGTGGTGTGTGGTGGTGGTGTGGTGTGGTGGTGTTGTTTGGCGGTGTGGTGGTGTTGGTGTGTTAATGTTGGTGTGGTGGTGTTGTGTGGTGGTGGTGTTGTGTGGTGGTGGTGTTTGGTGGTGTTGTTTGGTGGTGTTGTTTGGTGGTGTTGTTTGGTGGTGTGTGGGGTGGTGGTGTTTGGTGGTGTTGTTTGGTGGTGTTGTTTGGTGGTGTGTGGGGTGGTGTGTGGGGTGGTGGTGTGGTTGTGGGTGTGGTTGTGGGTGTGGTTGTGGCGGTTTTAGGAAAGCTAGACATCAGAATTGATTTCCAGATACGTCAAAAAGCTTGTTTGTTGGGAACTACAAGAATACTGAGATATGTGCTAGACACCTAAGGGTGCGGGATGTACCTGGATGTCCAGCAATGAAATCCAGCTATAAGATCATAAGCTGTGCGAAAACTGAAAATAATAATAATATATTATATGTTGATAACTCACGTTTTTGGAGAGAGATAGTTTGGATTGTGAACCTTGACAGAGATTCCTCGTCTAGGTACGTTGGCGTAGAGATGTTCGTCGTCTTCCTCCTCCTCCTCTGTCTTTTGCTCGATCACCCGTGGTGGAGGTCGTGGGGCACGGGGGTTGCGCCGAGTCAGCCCCAGACCTGTACGAGTTCGCGGACGGAATCTTGTAACTGTCTTAAGAATTAAGAGAAAACAACAATGTTTACGTGTGATTAGTTTGATTCAACTTCGAATTATCTGAGACCGAAACATCCCAGACTTTTACGTAATATTTCAAAGCCGACAATGCGTACTGGACCAGATTTCAAGTCCGCGAAATTAGTTGCAGTCCGATGCGAAGTCGAGGACTGTAACTAATTGCAAGGACTTGAAACCGGGTCTAGTCCGCATTGGAGGCTTTGAAATGGCATCTCAAAGTCAAACAAGTCTGTATTTACAGAGAAATTTGAGGTTGAAATCGTCAAAATCCTATTCTAATTAAGATCACATGTCCGTCATAATGAGTTTGAGACTAATTTTTATCTAACTGGCGTGGTGCAGCACAATATTAGAGACCTTTAGATTTGAGGACGAAGACGAGTACGAAGACGAGTTTACCATTGCGCATGGTTCTTTTCCATTGTTGTTTCTCCACTGCGCAGAAAAGTTTGTCTTCGTACTCGTACTCGTACTCAATCTAAAGGTCGCTATTCACAGTTGACAGCACAACATCGTATGACATTACCAAACGAAAGAGTTTTGCCCACATATACCATGCACACGGACTGAGAACGATTCTTAAATCTGTGACATTCTATGGCAATTTTTGTTAACTCTAACCTTCCTTATATCACCGTTGGTTCAGTTTCCTTTGTTCTCTAGTGGCCATTATATCTGATATCAACCTCATACAATTATTCATGAGGTTGATAAGTACTTATTAACCTCATAAATACTAAACTTCACCAATGGTGATATAAGGCGGTTATATTCGCCCTCGGGTTGATATATCGCTTAAACACCTCGGTCACGGTATATAACTTATACTTAGCAACAGATATAAGGTCTGAAAATCTAAATACGTCCGAAGCCCCTTAAAGTGAACTATTATTTCACCTGCACGTTTCTGTAATATTCCTCTTCTTCATCCGCAGGCCCGTTGGCGTTTTTCTCCACCATCTTCATTTCCTGTGGGTCAGCAGCTTGACTGTCAGTGCCGCCATTGCTTGTCTCAGCAGACTCATCAGTTTTGACGATAACCACGTCCTCAAAACTTGCCAAGATGTCGATATTGAAGAATGATGCGGTAGCCGATGGGTAGAAAAAGTCCAGGATGTTGATCACAATGGCAAGTATAATGCAAAGTATACCTAGGGCAAGAATTAAGGATAAAATATAAAACGAGACATCAGAACTGGTATAGTTTAGTTTATTTATCACTCTTTTAGCTGAACGGAATACCCCAACAGGCTAGAAGCCCAATTGATAGGGGTTCCGAAGGCCTACGATTTAAGGTCGTTATCCCAGAAGACCCTAAAGTCTTACCATTTGCTTATATTATTGCAAAGGCAGCACTTTCTCCTCAATTATTTTTAAGACCCTGAGTGGTGGTCCGACCCAGGATATGAACCTGTGTCTCCCAGCTCATGGACATGACTAGACCTCAACAGTTGGTTACTGGACCACAACAGCATCTAGAAACCTGTAGATTTTTCAAAACGGAAACCCAAAAAACCTTGAGATTTCAAGAAAACCCCGAAAGATTTACGTGCTAGTACATTCTTCGGCTGTTCTTTTTGCCGCCAATTTTATTTTAATTTTACAATGACAAATACGAATCTGAGAATGAGAGGGTTCGTACAAGTAGTGATATTCTTATTTGGGGCAAGTCCGACATTTCCAAATATGCAGTCTTTATTCTTTATTAATATCTAGTCTTTAAAGATCAGTCTTTATTTAGAGATCATTGGATGAAACCATTCGAGACGAGAAAAGTGCGACAAAGTAACATTTTGCTTTGCAATTTTGAAGTTGTACTGTCCTTTTGTTTATTCGAACATAATAAACTGAATAGAAAGAAAGCCCCGAGTGCCTTCCTAGCTTGAATGCCAACGATACATATAAGTGAAGCAGTAAAGCTACCGAACATATTTACATACGTTGCCTTCTGAATGCCAACGAAACACATTTATACAATGACCTGTTTAGCATGCGCATTCTCATTGGTTGTTGGCCATGATCTATTTAACAATTAGACAACGAGTCCGAGTTGTCTATTTAACAATTAGACAACGAGTCCGAGTTGACTATTCGCTCACAGACAACGAGGACGAGTTGTCTAATTGTTTTAGTAGAAACAAATTAGTGGACTATTACAAATCATGCATTCCCCAAAAAATATCCGAAAACTCATGTGAAACCTCCCCAAAACGAGAGTTTTCTGCCATTGTTTCCCAAACGTTGTCTATCACGAATAGACAACGGTTGAGTAGCCAATCAGAATGCAGCATTTGTAATAGACCATGGTCAGTTTCTACTAATCACTCATAGACAACGAGGACGAGTTGTCTAATTGTTTTAGTAGAAACAAATTAGTGGACTATTACAAATCATGCATTCTCCAAAAAATTATCCAAAAACTCATGTGAAACCTCCCCAAAACGAGAGTTTTCTGCCATTGTTTTGAACGCGTTTCCCAAACGTTGTCTATCACGAATATAGAGGACAGATGCACGGACACGTCAGCTCACGCCATATCACGTCAGCTCACGCCATATCACGTCAGCCGATTGCTTTTATCTTTTTTCATGCCCCAGAAATCTCCAAAGAGCTAATATGCCTCTTGAATGGTGTGTTTTCAATTTCTATTGTATAAAACAAATAGATTCCATTTTCCACGTCAGAACCTGGTAAGAACATCAGTGACCTACTCGACTACCGTCTCGTGGGCGACTTTTTTGTTCTTACCACGTTCTGACGTCATCTGTGCATCTATAACTGAACAGACAACGGCAAAATGGAATCTATTTGTTAAATACGAAGCATTAAAACTAATATATTTACATACATTTAATCGTGAATATTAAGGAACTTATGGGGTATGCTTAACCTTAACAATGGTCAAGTAAAAATCGTATTCTTAACTATAAGTTCACTGTCCACTGAAGCTGCGCAGTTGTAATTTCAATGTTGAACCCCTCAACTGTGTTACCTGTGGGAGTTATACAGTTCGACATGATCGTGATGTGAACCAAGTAGAATAGTAGATCATTACGAAGCTCGAGTAAACGCCTGAACCGGTGTCTTGTTTACTATAACACAAGCTGCTAAAATGAACTGAAGAAACAATTGACTCAATATCAAGTAAGACACGTACCTGTGAGCAACGAAAGATAGAAACACCATCCAAAATGTGGTTCTATGATATCGTCAGCGGTGAAAGGAATCTTAAGGTCTACTCCCCAGCGTAGTGTAGCATAAATGATATTGCCAATAATCATTATTCCTCCGGTTATGCCCAGGAAGATCGTGGCATATTGGATAACAACAAGGAATAAGATCAGCGTGATGAGCCACATTGCGAAGGCAGTCCTAAAGTAAACAATATTAATAATAACAACAACAACGACAACAACAACAACAACAACAACAACAACAACAACAACAACAACAACAACAACAACAACAACAACAACAACAACAACAACAACAACAACAACAACAACAACAACAACAACAACAACAACAATAATGGAAACTTTATTGAAATTCTTTATATATATACAATTATAAATCTCACTAATTTAGGTAACTTATAATTGACTACTTGAACCTATTTATTGTTTACAAACTATATAGAAAAAGAAAAAAAAGTTAATTTAAAATGTATCTTTAAATGTTCAGTAATTCCGGATTTATCCAGTCCTTATTTCTACAACAAAATATATATTATGTTGTTCTAATGGTGATAGACATAATTCTCCTTATACAATAATTTTGGTGTTTGTTATCAAGACCTAGATCGCTCAACATAATAATAATAATAATAATAATAATAAATATGACCCTGGAGGACGAAAGAGACAAGAAGATATGGTTGGTGGAAATGTCGTGCCCAATGGAAATGAATATAGAGGAGGTAACGCGAACCAAACTGCGAAAGTACCAACAACTTGCGTTTGAGACTAGGGAGAAGAGACCAGGTTATAGAGTGAAAGTAGTACCAGTTATTATTGGATGTATGGGTGGTGGTGTGAAGAAGACGAGAAAAGCGGTGGCAAAAGTAATTGAGGGAGAAAGGAACGTAACAAGAATAGTGAGGACAATGCAACAGACAGTACTTATGGAAGGAGAGACAATAATACGGAAAGTGTTGGGTGGATTGGTGCAATCGGAGTTAAAAAAATCGGTTAACGTCCCAACAATTATTGGTGGGAATGTTTCATTGGCCAGACTTTACTTTTTGATCTGGCTACGAAATTAAATAATAATAATAATAATAATAATAATAATAATAATAATAAAGAACCAAAAATCATGTAATAAATTACTTATTAACCTTGTTTTCTCGATCAACAAAATACACAAACACGTTAGTATTTTACTTACCATAAACAGATATGTGTGTAGAAGCCTGCCATTCTGTACGATCTACCCCATCGGATGTTTTCCCCGTCAATTGTGAAGTATTCAGCTATCCATAAAATGGCGTAAGGAAGTCCTTTGTATTGTGCTTGTCGAAATTCACGATTTATGTTTCCAGCTGAAAGAAATCCACATTAAATGCTCTCAAAAATCTGCAAATTATTTCTAGTTTTTTAAAAATTTTCTTATTTTTTTTAAATGGAATCTGCATGCCAAAAAGATTCAAAACGTTTGTTCGCTATTCGTCTTCTGAAAAGAAATCATTTTCCAACAGATGTCCTTATTACTGTCTATCACTCATGTATTCGTCCTATAGTTGAGAACGCATGCGAGGTGTGGCATAGTTCCCTGCCAGCTTATCCTTAACTCGAGTCCATCCAACGAAGAGCACTTCGAATTATCTATCCAAATTCTACATATCAAGAAGCTTTGCGGATTGCTAATATTCCTACGTTATTTGATCGTCGCGATCAACTTTCTAATCGATTATTCAATAAGATGTGCAACCCTGTGCATAAACTTAATCATCTTCTTCCGTCCGCCAAGACCCATAAATACAACCTACGTAATCCTACTCCTTTGAGATATCTAATTGTAGAAAGGACCGTTTCAAAAAGAGCTTCATTCCATCAGCCATCAAATCTTTCAACTCACGATAACTAAGGAACGATATTTCAGCTTTAACTTTGGATTTTACATGTTCCGTTTTTATATTGTCTCTATTTAGAGTTTTATTGACTATTTTCCCATTTTTGTAATACCACAGTATTTCAACTTTTGTTGTAAATGTGATATTTTATTAAAGGGGAACTGTACCCAAAAAATAAATTACTTTTAAATAAAAGGCCTTTAAGTATAATGTTTAGAAAAGTTAATAGTTTTATGGTATCTGCTCTTTTATTCGAGAAATAACGTTTTCATTCTCGTATTTTATGCTTCTGGACGCCGCCATTTTCGAGTTTGCTCGACGGCTCAGACTCGAGGTCCAGCGGGGGTTTATTTTCAAATTGACGTCACTTGAGTGCAAGGAACAAAAGATAAGCACTCAATGACGTCAAAATTGAAAAGAAACCCACCGCTGTACATCAATCTTGAGCCGCCGGACAAACTCGAAAATGGCGGCGTCCAGAAGCATAAAATACGATAATGAAAACGTTATTTGTCGAGTTCAAGAGCAGATACCGTAAAACTATTAACATTTCTAAACATTATACTTAAAGGCCTTTTATTTAAAAGTAATTTATTTTTTGGGTACAGTTCCCTTTAAAATTCAAATTTAAAAAAAAATGTTGCATTACAGACTAATAAACTATTACAACATTATTTTGGGCAGACATGATAACATCGCCATTTAGTTTTCTGTGAGTACAAAAGCACACGTTCTTCATTCAGTTTTTCTTAAGCTTGGTTTCCATAAAGTTGTAATTGTTGCAATTCAGACGCCGATTTCTCCCTAGTACTCAGGACGTCACGGTTTAGTAATCGCCGATTTATGTTGAAACTGCGCATGCGGGCAGTTTGGTAAAACGTAGACCTGGGTGAACGTGGACCAACGATCTTTGGTAGATAGCTGGGTACTCGCGAACAACATCCGTGAACCGCTCGTCAGCTATTAAACTATCCATTTCACTTATAATAATAATAATAATAATAATAATAATAATAATAATAATAATAATAATAATAATAATAATAATAATATGTTTATATGGTATCTATGCTTGTATGGTATTTATGTTTGTATGGTATCTATGCTTGTATGGTATTTATGCTTGTATGGTATGCTTGTATGGTATATATGCTTGTATGGTATCTATGCTTGTATGGTATCTATGCTTGTATGGTATCTATGCTTGTATTGTATCTATGCTTGTATGGTATCTATTCTTGTATGGTATCTATTCTTGTATGGTATCTATGCTTGTATTGTATCTATGCTTGTATTGTATCTATGCTTGTATTGTATCTATGCTTGTATTGTATCTATGCTTGTATGGTATCTATTCTTGTATGGTATCTATTCTTGTATGGTATCTATGCTTGTATTGTATCTATGCTTGTATTGTATCTATGCTTGTATGGTATCTATGCTTGTATGGTATCTATGCTTGTATGGTATCTATGCTTGTATGGTATCTATGCTTGTATGGTATATATGCTTGTATGGTATCTATGCTTGTATGGTATCTATGCTTGTATGGTATCTATTCTTGTATTGTATCTATGCTTGTATTGTATCTATGCTTGTATGGTATCTATGCTTGTATGGTATCTATGCTTGTATTGTATCTATGCTTGTATGGTATCTATGCTTGTATGGTATCTATGCTTGTATGGTATCTATTCTTGTATTGTATCTATGCTTGTATGGTATCTATGCTTGTATGGTATCTATGCTTGTATGGTATCTATGCTTGTATGGTATCTATGCTTGTATTGTATCTATGCTTGTATTGTATCTATGCTTGTATTGTATCTATGCTTGTATGGTATCTATGCTTGTATGGTATCTATGCTTGTATGGTATCTATGCTTGTATGGTATCTATGCTTGTATGGTATCTATGCTTGTATTGTATCTATGCTTGTATGGTATCTATGCTTGTATGGTATCTATGCTTGTATGGTATCTATGCTTGTATGGTATCTATGCTTGTATGGTATCTATGCTTGTATGGTATCTATGCTTGTATGGTATCTATGCTTGTATGGTATCTATGCTTGTATGGTATCTATGCTTGTATGGTATCTATGCTTGTATGGTATCTATGCTTGTATGGTATCTATGCTTGTATGGTATCTATGCATGTTTTACGGCTTTTACGTTTCGTTGCTTTACAAGTTTGTTGCTCTACTATTATGATTATACTATTATGATTATATTATTATGGTGATTAGAATTATGTCATTATGATCAAGGTTTTTCTTTACAAGTCTTCTGTTAATATAGTTTACTCACCAAACGGACCGAAACCAATCCTCCCTTGAGCCCACGGTGAACTCCAGTGGAATCGCTCGTTATAATCAATTCTTTCCTTTGTTTTATTGTCGATGAACTGCTCCACAGGTTTACCTTTGTAATGAATAGCAGCGAAATGAATTTTACCGACACTACGCAAAAGACTTCTTCCGACGCAAAAGACTTCTTCCGACACAAATTACCGACAGATTTCTTCGTACGCACCAACGAACAATAGACCTACCGACAAACTAGACCTACCGACAAACAATACACACACGCATGACGCAACACCCACTCACATTGATTATGACACAAACAACCGATGACGAACAATATTGACCCACGCTTCACGCATGACGCAACACCCACTCACACTAATTATGACACAAACAAACGATGACGTAACGAACCAGACGTATATATAGGCAAATCTGACAAACACGCTTTACTTGACTCTGAAGATGACCGCCGCTGAGGCCATCGAAACGTCAGTCACCAACAACAGTCTTTCTCAAGACTACAACAACCTGGACGATCAACTTCACAGTTCACACATCTCAAGATAATGTGATATCAAAGTGTTGTGTCTTGTAGGCACCCCCTCCCTCCCTCTCTTCCTCCCCCTCTCTCTCCCCCCTCCCTCTCTCCCCCTCCCTCTCTCTCTCTCCCCCTCCCTCTCTCCCCCTCCCTCTCTCCCCCTCCCTCCCTCCCTCTCCCCCTCCCTCTCCCCCTCCCTCTCTCTCTCCCCCCTCCCTCTCTCTCTCCCCCTCTCTCTCCCCCTCCCTCTCTCCCCGTCCCTCTCTCTCCCCCCTCCCTCTCTCTCCCCCCTCCCTCTCTCTCCCCCCTCCCTCTCTCCCCCCTCCCTCCCCTCCCTCTAATGTAGAAATACAAATAGAATACTCTAAAAGGTTGGTGCACTGCTGCAATGGTTCGCAGGAGGTCTAACATTTTGAGTGAAACGTATCTTATGAGGCGTTGCGGATTTATTAGGGGAGTGGATTCAAAATCTGTTCACACAACACAAATATTGCATTTTTATAACATTGCCCGAATGGAATTGTTGATACGTATTAATATGAGACATAGTTTGACGCTACTCTGGCTTTAAAAAGTTTTTTGAACGTAACTTTAAAAGTTACTGTCCATGACCCAACGTTTCGACACTCCAATCTAGTGTCTTCATCAGGGGTGATCGATGTAAAGTTAGGATCCCTATTTATACCCTCATAGATCCGATGATGACGTTATCTATTAACAAAATGCAAATAAGCTTCTGGTAATAAACCATCGTCATCGCGATTCAAGGGAGCGTTCAATTTAATCGCGATGACGGTAGTTTATTACCAGAAGCTTATTTGCATCTTGTTAATAGATAACGTCATCATCGGTTCTATGAGGGTATAAATAGGGATCCTAACTTTACAACGATCACCCTGATGAAGACACTAGATTGGAGTGTCGAAACGTTGGGTCATGGACAGTAACTTTTAAAGTTACGTTCAAAAAACGTTTTAAAGCCAGAGTAGCGTCAACCTATGTCTGATTTATCACCTGGTTGCGTTGAGAAATTATTTGTTTAGGCATTAATATCTCATGATCATGTACTAACAAAAGATGTTGAAAAGTAAATCTTGGAGCTCTACAATTACTTCCAAACTCTGTTACATGGGTTCAGATGACATTTGTCCTGAACTTTACACTGAGTTAGTTGTCTAATTTTGCCTACGTTACGTATTTTTCATACCTTTCAATGTGATATTAACTCCGCGTAAACCAATCTTTACTCCAATGTGAGCACTGATTTCTTTCTTTGAAAAAGCTTTGTAAAGTGTGTGGGTTTCAATTTCCGACACTTCCCATTCCATGCCAAAGTTCGAAACTGAGAAAGGAAATAATTATAAGAAAAAAACTAGCTACAACGTTGAACTAAAAAAATAATATATGCAATATATATTTCATACTAGGAGTACTCATAGATTATATAATGCGTTCGAAGCAAGTATATTAATTATTCTATATGAATAATTATATGAATAATTATAATTATAATGTTAATTATAATTATTCATATAATTATAATTATATGAATAATGATATAATTATTAATTATAATAATTTATCATAATTATATGAATAATTATGTAATTATTAATAATTATAATAATTTATAATAATCATATGAATAATTATATATGATATGAATAAGTATAATATTAATTATAATTGTTCATATAATTATATGAATAATTATATAATTATTAACAATTATAATAATTTATAATAATTATATGAATATATATATATATATATGTATATATAATTATTTTTGTAAGCGACGCTACTCAAATACTATACCACCCTTGTAGTCAGGCAATGTGGTCGCTTATGACAGGTGGTTGCTTATGTGTCCTGTTAGTAGTAACCATGAGACTGAATACAATGGAACGTTCATATATATAACGGACATTTCGGACCCGAAGTTTGCTGTCCGTTGTTTGGAGATAATAATGGTCTTATTAACAGAGACAACAGACGTGTGTCTTTACAAAGTGTTTAGCTCGAATGTGGCCGAGTCAAAGGTATGTCAAAGGCGCCGCAGCTGCCACCATACGACCCATGTCTGACCACGGAGCACAGCTAAGATCTAAATGTCGATTTTATGGAGGGAAACCTGAGACCCCATAGGAAAACCCTCAGAGCACGGGAGAGATCAACTAATAAATGTACTCACACGAGTTCCAAGCTTGCGAATCAACACGAGGTTACTCCCAGATGGTCAACCATCCAAGTACTAACCCCCTCCGACCGGGCTTGACTTAGCGGTGAGTGGCAGCGCCCTAATAGCACACGCCACATGTGCTTTCCACTGTCTCGAGGTTTTCCGTATTAATAGATCATTATATCATTGTCTAGACTTACTATCCGTTGTCCGTTATATAGAGTGTCCGTAAGTGGAGGTTCTACTGTAGTTCAACGGGAATTTGGAAAGTGGTCGCTTTAGAGAGGTGGTCGCCTACGAGAGGTGGCCGACGTTATGTGTTGTAACTCGATTGGATAATTTACAGTAGAGGTATGATTTACTCACTTATTATCACGCATCCGATGAACAGCGTAACTACTATACGAATAGAGACATACAAACGCTGGAGAAGAAAATACAAAAAAGAAAAAATCAAATAAGGTCACACCATACAGTATATACTCCTAGCTAGAGTTACCAATAATCGGTAATTGTACAAGTGCCTAGCATTACCAACAGTTGTTAATTTTACGATTCTAGAACTCAACACGAACACCAACCCTAACCCCCTGCCTTAAGTGTCTTCCTAACCCTAACACCCCGCCTTAAAACCCTAACGCCCCGCCTGTGTTTTCCCTATCCCTAGCGCCCACCCAACACTCACCATAGGCGTACGAGGCGGGGGGGGCGAGGGGGAGCTGCCCCCCCAGATGAATGGAAATGTTGCTAAGTCGGGCAAATTTTCAACCTAAGTCGGGCGAAGAATGTATGGGGGGAAATAAAAATATAGGATGAAAATAAGGAACTTCCGTTTCAGTCGGGCAAAAAGTTCGCCGCCCTCCCTATAAATTTGTGCCCGTACGCCTATGACACTCACCATTGGCGGTGCTACTTATAGGCCAAGGTAGTCCAGTGCCTTGGAATCAGCGGTACCGCTACCAAACAAATATTTCAAAACGTATGCTCCTCATAGCAATTAAACTTGGATTGAAAAATATCACATTCAGGACGATATTGTTGTCATAAAATCTCGCTAAGGGACCATTCATTATTCATGGCTGGAGCCTGGGGTGGGGGCCCGAAGAGAAAATGGTTGGGTAACTGAAAATTCTAAGACCTAAATGTTGGGAAAAACAAAATCACTTCTCTGAAGGGTTGGGTAGCAAAATTTTCATGACTATTTACATAAAATAATGAAGAGTTCATCATTTAAAATTGAAATCTCATCATCAATTCTCCTTAGTCATCATTGCGCATTAGCTTTTGTTATTGTATTCCTCTCGTTGTTTTCCTTGGATTCCTGCTCTGTATAGGGAGATAATAATCTGAAAGTTACAGGAGGATCTGACTGTATATCTATTTGGGTTTGTTATTAAAACTTGTATCGACTATATGCTGGGAATTGGGCTTTATATAACTTTTTTATTTTTGGGTTGGGTAAAAGATTTTCTTTACCATAAATTTTCCAGCACCAAATCTATTTCTCTTCGGTCCCCACCCGACCACCCCGACCATAAATAATGACCGGTCCCTAATATTCTTCAATTATTTCATGATTGAGTCGGTTTTCTTTGATGTACCGCGGGCTGTATCATAGCATACAGCCCTATGAATACTAGAAGTAATATATGAACAACGAGTTTGAGTGTTTTATCAGGAGATCCAAACACGAGAAAACATGATGAAAACACGAGCGCGAAGCGCGAGTGTTTTTATTGTTTTCGAGTGTTTGGATCCCCTGATGAAACATGATAAACGAGTTGTTTATATGGCAATCGAACACGGATTTAATTGGATGTTTATTGGACGCATTTGATAACAAACCCTCATGGGACTGAACTCACGAGGGTGTGTAAAATTTATTCAGAAAATTAACAGACTCTGTTCAGTTGAGGATGAGCGAAGACGGAGACAGGTCGTTTCGTTCCTCAAAAAATGAATTATTAATTAAGATCTCAGCAATTAGATCAAAACCGGGTTTGATCTAATAACTGTGGATCCAGCCTCAGTCATGTGATAAAATAAAGTGATTTCATTGGCTAATTTGCTCATGAATTATTAATGAGTTTGAGAAGGTAGTGCTGCCTCAAAAGCCATAGGAAGCCTAATTTTTGATAAAATTTCCAAAATGAACCCACTGTAGTCACTGATCTCTGTAGTAGATAATAAACAAAGAAAAAACTATAGGAAAATCTTTGTCCAAGGTGGAAAAATAGACAAAACTTTGTTGGAAACCTCCTCAATTATGAAATAAGTCAGATAATTACCTCGAACGTCGGCTTGTATGCGATATACAGCCCTCGGACGCTATGCGTCCACCAGGGGCGCCGGAGCCACGGTAGCCTGCGAACGCAGCCGCCTGTTTCCGCCCTCAGGCGGCTGCGTTCGCAGGCTAGAGCCACGGGGCAGCCGTGTGCCCTTTGCAAAATTGTAATGCGATATATTATACTTCCTTTTGAATTTATTTTATCACTATGTTAAAATTTATACTGCCCAAATTCGGAAAGTAAAAACATTTAAATTTTGCGAGCGAGATGCGTAATAATGAAAAGGAAGGAGCCCGAACTAATCGTTGCTGGTCATCGTGGTCGACGATTAACGAAGTATAGGTTGTGTAATTTGATTTCGAAGGAGTCAACGAGATGAGTCCGATGCATTATGCATATGAAGATATAATTTAAAGTGGAACCATTTCCATTGCTGCTATAGACATGTATGTCTAAAAATCCACGATGTTTAGTCTAGACTGGAATTTTTGGAAGGAAATTTTTAAAATTATTTATACAAAAAATACAAAACTTGGCATTTTTGTTAATAAACATGTAAGAGTAGACATTTCCCGAATGTGTTACATATATCCACGTAGCATGAATTAATAAAAATTGTTATTGATAAACGTTTACTGTGAGTTTGTCAGTCTGTGTGCATCTTTCAGTAATAGATATTAAATTAATAAAGATCGCTAGACGGCTTCTCCCACTAAATTAAACTTCCTTTTGTGAAAGTGCCCTTTTTTGAGATTTTGCCCCCGGAGCTGTAACAGCATACATCCTTCGTACTCGGTAATTAACTCTTACATACAAATGACATGTTATATATAAAGAAAATATGTCAACATTATAATTTGTGTATTTTCTTTTCGATTAAAGATTAAAAAACTAAGAATACCAACTCGAAGAAGTTGATTTAATACATCCAGCTGTTTATCATTCAAAAATATCCTACAAGAAGACCACAGTAAACCTAAAACAACTTTCGACAACCCTCAGTGCCTTCGCGTACTCAGACACTAACCAATCCTGTCGCCACCCCTAAGTTAAATATAGCTGTCCTGCCATCTGTTGCTTCGTTGAACTAATTAAAGTGAGTTTCATTGTCTTTAATGGTTTTGTTGTGTTTATTTCTATAATAATCCTTTCAGATTTTAAGGGGCGTATACTTGTCGATCAAGTGTCTGACGGAAATTGCAGTGAGATATCCTGTTCAGTACTCGAAATAAATTTCATATTACCGTTATTATTATATCTAAACCATTATTATTGTCATATCCCAACGCTTAGTGCTTGATCCCAGTCGGTCTCACCACTCAGTGGAAGCTAAGGGCTTTCATCTTAGATATTTTGCTACGATATCACAAATCATAATATACCAATTGGTTCCAAATTCAGTTGTCTTGCGATGACCAAAGTCGAAAATTTCGACTCAAAATGTCTCATTGGACTTATAATTATATATATATATGAGTTTGACAGAGTTTCTCTTCTGTTTTTTTTTTGTAATTTACAACCGACGTCAAGCAGCGTGATCGAAACGGATAAAGCTTGAACTCATATGATGACACGCCGTATTTCGTGCAGACAAGACGAACATTTTCTCCAACATTACCATCAGTTATCAAAACTGTGTTTGAAGGGCGTAGGCAAAGCCAGGCAGGCGATGGGATCGGGTTCAATCATTATAATGCTGGGTTTTAATAAATATACATGTAAAAGATATTCTTAATTACCATGTATTTACAATCAACCTGCTCCTACTCCAAGCAGCAGAGCAAGTGATGAGTCAAAAGGTCTGCCTGTCACCCAACCATCCAATCGGGAAAGTATAAAAAAATTTACACGTATTTGGCGAACCCACACAATCGACGTATGGATTAAGAGAAATATAACCATGCAGTGCTGTGGTTATTCTTGTCTGCGTTTGAAACTTGTTGGGTCCAGCAGCGGCACCACGGGGTGTACTGGGGGTGTACTGGGGGTGTTCGTGGTGATGGTAGTGGTGGTGGTGATGGTGGTGGTGGTGATGGTGTTGGTAGTGGTAATGGTGTTCGTGTTGGTGGTGATGAGTGTTGATGGTGTTGGTAGTGGTGATGGTAGTGGTGATGGTAGTGGTGGTGGTGATGTTGGTCGTGTTGGTGGTGATGGTATTGGTAGTGATGTTGGTCGTGTTGGTGGTAATGGTGGTGTTGGACGTGGTGCTGTTCGTGGTAATAGTGTTGATAGTGGTGGTGATTGTAGTAATGGTGGTGGTGTTCGTGGTGTTGGTAGTGGTAATATATATCTTATTATTATTATTTTTTTTTATTATGGTGGTGGTGATGTTGGTCGTGGTGGTGTTGGTGGTGATAGTGTTGGTAATTGTGGTAATGGTGGTGGTGATGGTGTTCGTGTTGGTGGTGATAGTGGTGGTGATTGTGGTAATGGTGGTGGTGGTGGTGGTGGTGGTGGTTGTGGTTGTGGTGGTGGTGGTGGTGGTGGTGGTGGTTGTGGTGGTGGTGGTGGTGGTGGTGGTGGTGGTGGTGGTGGTGGTTTTGGTGGGTGGTTATGGTTATGGTGGTGGTGGTGTTCGCGTTAGTCGTGTTCGTGTTGGTAGGTTACTTTTTTGGGTTTATGGGTTAATTTTATGGGTTAATGTAGTGTCCCAAGCATCAGATAGAAAGCCCCGAAGGCCGTAGTCCCAGAGTGTCTTTCTACCTCATGTGAGGGAAACTAAATCCCATAAATCACGAGTGTTCAATCTCCAACTGTTTTAGATAAATGGTTGGAACGACGAAGAAATGTAAACATATTGTTTGACTCTTACAGAGGTTTTTACGAAGGGTATACACGTTTGCGTAATATAATAGGCACGTATGTTATGTATATAGCCACTCGCTAATTCCAAATCTGTTTTCAGAATTGAAAACGAGTAAATATTACCCGAGATAACGTTCAAAATCTACGTGCGATTTGTAATCTGCAGACAATAAAATAAACCAGACATAGTGCTAAAGTGCGTTCGTTAAAAATGTCGCGTTAAAAATGTCGCGTCAAAAATGTCGCTTACTATCGATACGAAATCACACACAGAATAATAGGCATACATGAAGTAGATGCTTGCTATTGATTCTGAACGAACGAACGAACAAACGAACGAACTCACACACGAAATATAAAGCGTTGCCAACTTGGCAGGGGGCGCGCACCGCAATACAAGCGTGCGCGGTCTGGGCCCTGGGGACAACAATCTCGTACCCAGACCCAAGCATACCATGGCTGGGGAAACGAAACCACTGATCTCAAAAATAGGACTGGATTGAGCTTTCTATTGTATCTGAGCTGATTTTGAAGCCTGCATATTTGCATAATGTAACAATTTACATTATTATTTATGCGAGGGATCATTAGAAGCTCCGAGTATGCAAGCAAATCAAATTGTGACGCTCGCGAAATAGGTTTAGTGTCTGGCCAATATAGTTTCTTAACATCAAATGCATAAAATCTTGAACCTAATTTGACGTCTCATATTAGGCTTCTCTCACTGGATAATTAGAGCCAACGACGGCCATTACTAAGGGACCAAAGTCGCAGTAAATCTGTAGGTGGCCATGAATCGTTTTACCCAGTAATTTGTCTTCTAAACTGTCTTCTGGTCCTCTTTATAGTAAAATTATTTCATTTTGTCGATCGTAAGAGCACATAATCCAACAAAAAACCTCATAGGATCCTCAGTAGGGTTGTCCACATTATGCTCACAATTTTCACTATTATGCTAATTCTTTATGCTCAAAAAATCTTACTATTATGCTCAAATCCCCCCCCCCCCCCTGGATCAGATGGTTCACCCAAATAGCCACTGGAAATTGAAGAACTCAAGTCTTCCGCCATTTTGGAAATTGGAATATAAATGACTCCCAGTTGCCCCACGTGGCCACGTGCATGGTTTAGACAATTAGTCCCTAGTCTATTTTCACGTATATTTCTCCACAGGAATCCCAATTTCGAGATTGTACCTAATTCCGATGTATTTATTTATTTATTTTCGATATTTTGACATATTTCCGGGAATTTTTCTTACTATTATGCTGGCATAATGCTCGGTGCTCATGCCTCACTATTATGCTCAAAATTATGCCGGCATAATGTCGACAACCCTAATCCTCAGTTGGTCCCTCAGTAATGGCGGACTTCCGGCTTTATTTTCTGAACAATAGTTGCTCGATCCAGTCTTCTTTCGAGATCAGTGAACGAAATTCTACGCAGGGGGGGGGGGGGGGGTTATTGCAGAAAGTATTTCTAGTTTCTCCAAATATTTAGTCACGCTAAGTTCACACCTCGTGCATGGTAGCTTTGAAATGGTTAAATGGATGACTAAATTGTTTTTATCTGGTCTTTATTTTTGACTAGATTAGGGTTTAGCCATTGGTTTAGGGTTAGGTTTAAGGTTAGGATCAAGGTTAGGGTTCGGATTAGAGCTAGTTCTTGAAAATAGGAAGCTCCGTTTGAGTTATTCTTTTAACTTTGTCCGACGAGCTTTGTTTGAGAAGATTTTTGAAATTCCAATAATACAGTAAATAAATATAGTGATACCTACAAATGGCGGCGGGCGCTTGAATTCAATATCTATACAATTCGAAAACCTATGGTTTCATTACCTTTCGGGTATTCCCTCGAAACATCAGTCTTCAAGATTCCTGTTTGACAATTTACTATTCAGTATTATATTATATTTTGTATTTCTAAAATAAAACCGGCTTTGATAAACTGACCCACATTGCCAGACCCTTACGTCTTTCCAGTGTTAATAACGGTTCTAGGTTCTGTATAAACTTCAACATGGTTATAGCCGATTCGTATAGCTATAGTCAACAACTATGTTTCAACTGTGTTGCCATTTCTAAGCTTATGCAATGTTTGGCTTACAAAACATGTCGTATGTCATATATGTGTGACTGCGTGTCTGCGTAGGCAGCGTTGAAACATGCAATTATTCGACAGTCGAAACCTTCGCCTTCTTCCGGCTCGAAACGTTCGACCAGCTCCTACACAATATTTCGGTAGTATGCCAATCTTTTAGAGTTTTCAATTTGTATATCATATATACAGATGTATTGGTTCACACCAGCACAAAGTTAGAGTGAAATTATCTATAGTATACCGCTCTAGTATCTTTGTCTATATATGGCTCAATCGAGGGCTCAATTGACCCGGTGCATCGCACTGGCCGTCAGAAGACTACAGATGTGACTTGATTTCAGTAACTCGATAAAAAAGGTTTCTTTGCGTGTATTATACGACTTGTGAAGCTCTTCAATGTATTGGGTTATTCATACCAATTACCAAACGACCAACTATACTTAAGTTAACAAATAAATAAATGAAGTTAGGCTACAGACCCTTAGCCCCTTATTTGTTTAGTAAAGTCTGAATGGATGTTCATTTTATACCCGAACCTAACTAAATGATGGTACGGACTAAGATTACTACTCCTGCCTAAACTCGACCTGATCATGAAGTGAAGTTAACGCACCTCTTTATGCCTGAACCCAGGCAAGACAACCAGGAAGGAGAAAGCGAGCAAGAAAAATGCCAAAATAAGTCCAACTTCAAGAACGTCCACGGTAACTGCCGTCTCATTAGGTCCATAGTGCGTGTGCAAGGGCTTATCGCGAAAGGCGTCGTACGTACCCATCGCTGTCGTTGCCTTTCAAACCAGCGCAAAGTCGATCTGTTTCTAAAAAGATAAAAATCGAAACCGATATATAAATGCGTGCTGCATGGAAGGCGTTGTTTTTGTCATTCAATGCGTGACTAATGATTCCCGCTGCGTCGGCGAGAGTATGCACGTCCTGTTATTAATTCGTCTATATTGCTTACCAAGAAATAGTGTGTCACAGAACCGCACTTACGAGGTGGGCTAACTGGCAATACACTTCCTTGTATTGATAGTGAAATTTCTATTTCAGATCACGGTGAATTGTCACAGCAAGTCTCCGGATTCCTTTGGTAAACATCGCCTATGATTGGTCGAGAATTGCAATCTAATACTTTCATTTGCAATCTGTCGACTTACCGGTGCATGGTTGTGCTGTCGTCGCTTCTTCTACAGCTCTTCGCAAGACCTATTGTCCAAGTAATTTACTAGGATTGGAGTCAAACTAGACTAGAAAGATAGTCTTCGAGTATTTCTGAATACATGGCAGGTGTCATGATCATCAGGTGGATTGTGTTTGCTTTGGTGCTGGCTTTTGGCTCAGCTCAAAATTCAACTAGTGAGTATGGGTCGATGCATGTTTTTATTAATACTGGAAGGCGGAAGCAAACTAGGTGGAGTGATTTTCGGTTGTAAACCTTAACCATGTTGCTACACAGCTAACCACCTACTATCTAAGGTGGGAATCTGAACGTTGAAATGATTATACACTTCGTTGCCTGAACGAAATTACCTAAATATCTTCTAATCATTAGTCATGTGAGTGTAGTCTGTAGATGTAATCTAATGGTTGTTTATTAGAACACCAGTAAACTATCAATAGTTACACTCAGTCAGGTTTCTATGTTCTCAAAATATAATGCCCATAACGGTGGCAAATACGTTGTAAGCGCGAAGGCTGGTCAGCTAAGGCCATCTTACCAGGAAATGCTTAACCTTGCGATGTCATATTGTAGTGACAAAACAAATATTTTTGCAAAAATCGTCCACAAATATACACGCATTGATTTCTGTTGGGTGTTATTGGGAGGTTTTGAGATGTGACTGCTCCAAGCGCTGCTGAAATTAATCGAATTTGTTTCATGCATTAAAGAAATGAAGCACTATTCGCATCGTAGAATTTCAATAGTCATGCTCTCATGCATATTCTTTTGAATTTGTAATAAATTCGAAATGGAATTAATCATCATATCACGTGTGTGCCGTCGCATTCTTGATGATGATATTGAACATTGTTTCTATTCGTCAATATCGAGTTGTTTACGCGCTTCTTTTGCCTGCTAATTTTCATGGTTTAAATGGCGTAATAAAACTCACGACGAGAACCGGGGAAACCCAACCACTGTAACTTATCTTGTGTATATTATTCGAGATAATTAAAACTCCGGGGGTTAAGCATAACTCGCTGGATGTGGATAAATAGTTGCGTATAATTACAGGATATTGCTTGGTTATTTTGAATATTTGTGCATGTTAAAGAGAGTCTTTCAACTTTCAAGGTTTTTACATCGTCTTGCAGTCTGCAGAGGGTGCAAAACTGTTGCGGCGAGCGTGCAGAGCAGGGGAACTGTCTCTTCGTGCGTCTGCCATCAAAACATTAGTTTTTTGCGCCGAATACCGATTCTGAGATTGATAGATAGATTTTATAATAAGAAAAATTACCTTGCAACCGGAGAAGCTGAATTGCGTAATTTACAATATTGTAATATACTAATATCATAGGAATTAAAAATATAAGAATCTAACATATAAATAAATATATAACAAACTATATTAATAGGATAACTATGTACAAGATGGTAAAAAGATAACACAAATGGTAAAAGTTCAAAGGCTACGCGTAGGAGGAATAAAAGTTTGTTTTGAAACGATTTGTTTTGAATGTTTGCAAGCTGAACTTCCTATTACGTCTGAGATTGTATTGGGTGCGTAGTTTGCTGGTAAGAGGCAATTTAACCTGTGAGTCGCTGTATTTGTTATAGATTTGAATAGTTTATCACACATATATCTATGTATATATGTATGTATGTATGTATGTGTATGTATGTATATACATATATATATATATACGTGTAGGTTTTGGTCTACGAAATGCAAAGAGTGCTCAACAACATATAGTTAGAGCAAATAATAGATTTTCGCTTACCTCAAAACTGGTCTGCTACAACTTGTTTCATCTGTAAAAGAATCTTCAGGCAGTGACCTGAAGATTCTTTTACAGATGAAACAAGTTGTAGCAGACCAGTTTTGAGGTAAGCGAAAATCTATATATATATATATATATATATTGTTGCGAGATATATATATATATATATATATATATATATATATATATATAGGCTCTCGGCAACGGCTTCCGTAGCTCAGTGGTCAGAGCACTGCACTAGCAATCGCAGAGTCGCGGGTTCAATTCCTACCGGAAGGCCGCTAAGTTGCATTTTTCGCAACTGGTCCCGGTTTGGTCTTAAAATGTATGTATTCCAACACTCGAAATTTTCCTTCACCATAAATCCTTTCAACATGTAGTTTGATCGAGTGAAATGCCAAATATTATCTATAATAACCCAGAATCTTATCCCGGCATTACCACCATATATACAGAACTCGTGACTAGGCTCTCGGCAACGGCTTCCGTAGCTCAGTGGTCAGAGCACTGCACTAGCAATCGCAGAGTCGCGGGTTCAATTCCTACCGGAAGGCCGCTAAGTTGCATTTTTCGCAACTGGTCCCGGTTTGGTCTTAAAATGTATGTATTCCAACACTCGAAATTTTCCTTCACCATAAATCCTTTCAACATGTAGTTTGATCGAGTGAAATGCCAAATATTATCTATAATAACCCAGAATCTTATCCCGGCATTACCACCATATATACAGAACTCGTGACTAGGCTCTCGGCAACGGCTTCCGTAGCTCAGTGGTCAGAGCACTGCACTAGCAATCGCAGAGTCGCGGGTTCAATTCCTACCGGAAGGCCGCTAAGTTGCATTTTTCGCAACTGGTCCCGGTTTGGTCTTAAAATGTATGTATTCCAACACTCGAAATTTTCCTTCACCATAAATCCTTTCAACATGTAGTTTGATCGAGTGAAATGCCAAATATTATCTATATATATATATATATATATATATATATATATATATATATATATATATATATATATATATATATATATATATATATATATATATATATATATATATATATATATATATATATATATATATATATATATATATATATATAGCAAAGTATAAAGGTGGTAAACAGTTTACCACTTTGCTATATATTCAAAACACTGTCTACGCAGCATATATATATATATATATATATATAGAAAGGATTTATGGTGAAGGAAAATTTCGAGTGTTGGAATACATACATTTTAAGACCAAACCGGGACCAGTTGCGAAAAATGCAACTTTAAGGCCTTCCGGCTAAGAATTGAACCCGCGACCTATATATATATTACCTATATATATATATATATATAAAATATATGCATACATGCATATCAAGAGTAAACACATCGCGTGTTCGAGATTTCCTGGAGTTTTAACCATTGTTGTATGTGGGATAAATGTCGTTAATCCTTTGGCCACGTTAATAATTTCAAAGACCTGTCATTTCATGTCCCAGATCGTCTCATGCAGAGATGCTAACAGGAATGCGAGGAATGTGGAGGAACACCTGCCCTATACAGACTAATCGGTTTACTCAAGAATTATTTGTATCTGCCTGCAATTACGCAAGAACGAAAGTTCTGTTTGCATAATGTTTAATGGTGACTATATCACTCCCAAACGAACCCTTTTTCGTTTGAAAGCACAACTTCTTTTTTCGTTTTGGCCTTCCGTTTAGCTACGGCAAATTTACGGCAAATACCGTAAACTCTGGGCTTATACAATTTCGCAAGGGGTTTTGGGTGGGCTTATAAACGGGGGGGGGGGGGGGGGCTTATTTTGGGGGGGGTTATAAGCGGAAAAAAAAAAAAGTTTGGGAATGATCGAACTGCTAATGAAATAAATTGAGACTAACATACGGCATTATCAATATACGTTTTTTATTTACTGGTCTTTAATTAATCAAGCACCTAACTTTCACAATAAATCAACAAAAACACATACCAGTTTTCTAAACAAAACAAAGGTAACAACCCGAATGTAACTAATAACTCAACAAAACGGACGTCCTACTTGGAATTCATCTTGACAAATATTATTAAACAGTTTTAACGTCAGTCTGATATACTGAGTAAACTGTTACACCTCCAAAGCCCACAATTCCGTAAGATTACATTACTAGTAAGAGAGATGGGAGGGGCTTATATTCGGGGGGGGGGGGCTTATAACCGGAATATAATTTATGTTTGTAGATAGATGGGCTTATAAACGGGAGGGCTTATATTCCGCAGTTTACGGTATTCCATTTTGGAAGCATAAAGCATAAAGCATAAAGCTAGATTTAAGCATGACCAATCTGAAGCTCTTTACGTCTGTACTACTTATATACTATTTTACTGCGTTTGAAAAGTTTACTGTGTTTGAAAAGTTTACTGTGACGATCCGCGTACATTCAAGACTATCTGTCCAAAGACTAAGTGCAACAACTCACGAAGTCTAATAGACGAAATATGCTACTGCTATTAGAACTGTTTATATATTATCTTATGTAAATATTATTGCATGTATTTTAGTTCTGGGGCCGCAGTAATTGGCCATGCTGTTGCGGTTTCCCATCCATCGTTTATTTAGTATTGGTACTTTTAATTATATAACTTGATTGCAAAGCTAATAAAAAACAAATTAATAATTATATTACTATTTTTTTATAATCCATTTATTTAAAAAAATAGCGGTTTGAAGGTTAACCCTGATCACCAATTATCCAAACCCTCCACTCTGTGGTTGATTTTTATGGTCAAAGACAATAATACCACAGGTATAGCTAGTCCAGACAAGTGATATGACAGGACATTCGTTCTCGGGGCCTTACAGGTTTTGCGCGGTCGAAGAAATGCTAGTCAAAATATACAAGTCGAAAAATTATATGACTTTTAAATCTCATATTTTATGCTTTAAACGTTAATAAAATCGATTGAAACTTCTGTGGTGTGTTCCTGTATCTTTTCGCTATCTATAGACACGTTTTGAAGAGTTCGGCATGAGGAAATGCCTGGGTTATCTAGTGTGAAGAGTTTTAAGAGAACCCATTTCCTCACGCCGAACTCTTCAAAACGTGTCTATAGATCGGTCGGTAAAAAATAGCAAATGACTTTCCTATTTTTACATCTCATTATTATTTGTTATTGTTTCTCGCACCTGGTTGGCTTATTTTTTGTCTTACGCGATTATTTATTCTATAAAAGTCTTACTCTGTTATTAGATATTTGATTTATTTCTACACTGCCTACGCAGCAAAAAACGTTCTGTCTCTGTCTCTGTGTCTGTCTGTCTGTCTGTCTGTCTGTCTGTCTGTCTGTCTGTCTGTCTGTCTGTCTGTCTGTCTGTCTGTCTGTCTGTCTGTTTCATAACCAGAACCGTGGATTTGTTCGGCAACCGAGGAATATTAAAACGCAATCTTAACGTAAACGGCTGTGTGTTTTTCTTATCACAACCGTTCTCAAAAAAATTATTTTTGTGGCATTTGTCCCATATTTAAAACTTGATTTAATTGAATTTTCATGTAGTTTGAATGTAAACGCAGTTTAAATGCGAAATACGTTTTTATCTTTACTTCTTGTAGTGGTCAATCCAACTTCCCAGTTCTTACCAACATCCATCTCTAAAGTCACCCGACCAAGTCCTGTTGTTGATACGGCGTCAATTAAGCCGACTACTTCCTCAGTCCAGTCAGTTGCTTCGAGTTCCCCAGCTCCAGTCACACCACGTAAGATAAGTCTTGTACGTGTTAATAGATGAGTTTCAGGGTCATGCGCAGTAGCAATTTTATTTCAAATTTTCTTATGAGGCAAAAACAACTGTTTTAGCTAGAAAGATCATATTAAAAATAGTAAAAGTGCAAAGTTTGAAACTAATCGGGCAAATAGTGCGAAAGCTACACACTTTGGAAGTTTTGCTCTTCACTATGGATTTAATAGGGATTTTGGCTTGGCGTGCAACGCCCGCCCGCTAAGCCAAAATCCTTATTAAATCACTAATAAATCCCTTTTGAAATGGCCAACTTTCTGCTTGTGTAACTTCTTCCTTTTTTACACAATTCCTTTTTTACACAATTCCTTTCGAACTTTGAACTACTATTTTCAATATGCTCTTTCCAGCTGAAACAGTTGTTTTTACCTACGATGAAAATTTGTTGCTACTGCGCATGATCGTGAAAGTCGTCTATACACTGCTGTAGTGAACGTGGACGATCGTCAAGCTCGTATCCTCAGAAAAATTAGTCCCGGACAGGAATCGAACCTGTAACCTTCTGATTGCCGGTGAGATGCTGTAACCATTGAGCCACCGAGACTCAGATGGAGAGCGAAGGTTACAATGATGTACTGGTTCGATTGATATATGTGTACTATCGTCCATGTTCTGAGGATACGAGCTTGACGATGAATGAATGAATGAATGAATGATTTTATTAAAGAGTGAAAATATCCACATAGTGGTTTTTCATTTTTTTCACTCTATTTACAATAATTAATACAAAATTTAATTATAAGCTATAACAATAAAATATACTAAATAAACGAAATACAAAAAGATAAATACAAAATATTAACAAAATACATCTATTTTATAAAATTACTAAAGGTTGCTCTAACTGCCCTTTTAAAACTGAATAGGTTTGTTTTTTCTCTTATGTATAAAGGTCATCGATCGTCCATGTATCATGAAACCAAGTTACTGAAATTACTCTCAAGAGAAGTGTAATTACTCCAAATTATCCGAAACATTTATTTCAAACACGAATGAACTTACAAATAAGTCCCTTTCAGATCAAAGTATGCGACCTAAATCACCGGAATATCGTAGTTCGAGGTTGTAAAAATGCTCGTGACGCGTATTAAAGGTGAATTAGGGTTCTCTGTCACATGACCTGTGACGTCATGTGCTGGGTAAAGCTGTCAGTGTTGTGGAAACGCAAAGAAATTAAGCTTCTTCTCAACGTTATTTTAGTAATCGTTATTACAACATAAACTGGGCAATACATGGCTCCACAATGCAGAATAATATTTTGGGCTCGTTTTTTGAAATTTCCTGTGTAACCAGGCCTTATTCAAAATGGCCGCCAGTATATAATCGTCAGAATATAATCGTCAGAATTTTGTCACTTAACCATGTAAATAACCACTAACCCCAAAACAACAAAGATCCTAACCCTAACCCCCACCTAACGAGTTTTCTAACCTTAACCGCAATATTGGCTGCCATTTTGAATAAGGCCTGGTTACTTAGGAAAACTCAAAATGCGAGGTAGCACAAAAGTACGAAATACAACACTTGTCAGCACATGACGTCACGGGCATATTCAAAATGGCGGCGCTTTACATATTTTATTCAACGTTACAAGTATTTTCATGGCGCCATACAGTATTCCGCTACTATATTCCGACTATAGCTAAGTCGTATACTTAGATATCAATAAATAATTTCCCAACGCAACCAGGTGATAAATATTGTTAATAGCTAACGTCATCATCGGTTCTATGAGGGTATAAATAGGGATCCTAACTTTATAACTATCACCCCTGATGAAGACACTAGATTGGAGTGTCGAAACGTTGGGTCATGGACAGTAACTTTTAAAGTTACGTTCAAAAATCTTTTAAGGATTTTTCTCCGGTTTCCCCTCTCTTTAAAGTGCCTATCTCACGTTTGGGAATTTTACCTATCCGTAATATTTGGGTCTTCCTGAGCAAAATCATAATATATATTGTCAGACGAAAATTTCATCTTCATGGAGTTTTTCGCTGTCAAAGTTACAAGGATGTGTTGTCACAAGAGGCATTCTAAACCAGTTTTCTTTCAACCAGTTGTAAAGGTTTTGCTGTGCAAGCTGTGTTAAGTTGTCAATACTCAGAAAAACTCTGAGCAACTGACAGTTTTCTTTTGTTACTTGTCACAAAAATGCCTCTTGTGACATCACATACGATAACAGCAAAAAAGTCCATGAAGATGAAATTTTCGGCTGACAAGATATATTATGATTTTGCTCAGGAAGACCCAAAAATATTACGGATATATAAAATCCCCAAACATGAGATAGGCAATCAACACTTTAGATCTTAGCAATAGCTGTGCTCCGTGGTCAGACATGGGTTGTATGGTGTCTGCCTGGAGGAGCGCCTTCAATATACCTTTGACTCGGCCACGTTAGCCTGCGATCATAACGTAATGCGATCATAACGTAAATCTATATATATATATATATATATATTGTTGCGAGATATATATATATATATATATATATATATATATATATATATATATATATATATATAGGCTCTCGGCAACGGCTTCCGTAGCTCAGTGGTCAGAGCACTGCACTAGCAATCGCAGAGTCGCGGGTTCAATTCCTACCGGAAGGCCGCTAAGTTGCATTTTTCGCAACTGGTCCCGGTTTGGTCTTAAAATGTATGTATTCCAACACTCGAAATTTTCCTTCACCATAAATCCTTTCAACATGTAGTTTGATCGAGTGAAATGCCAAATATTATCTATAATAACCCAGAATCTTATCCCGGCATTACCACCATATATACAGAACTCGTGACTAGGCTCTCGGCAACGGCTTCCGTAGCTCAGTGGTCAGAGCACTGCACTAGCAATCGCAGAGTCGCGGGTTCAATTCCTACCGGAAGGCCGCTAAGTTGCATTTTTCGCAACTGGTCCCGGTTTGGTCTTAAAATGTATGTATTCCAACACTCGAAATTTTCCTTCACCATAAATCCTTTCAACATGTAGTTTGATCGAGTGAAATGCCAAATATTATCTATAATAACCCAGAATCTTATCCCGGCATTACCACCATATATACAGAACTCGTGACTAGGCTCTCGGCAACGGCTTCCGTAGCTCAGTGGTCAGAGCACTGCACTAGCAATCGCAGAGTCGCGGGTTCAATTCCTACCGGAAGGCCGCTAAGTTGCATTTTTCGCAACTGGTCCCGGTTTGGTCTTAAAATGTATGTATTCCAACACTCGAAATTTTCCTTCACCATAAATCCTTTCAACATGTAGTTTGATCGAGTGAAATGCCAAATATTATCTATATATATATATATATATATATATATATATATATATATATATATATATATATATATATATATATATATATATATATATATATATATATATATATATATATATATATATATATATATATATATATATATATATATATATATATATATATACAGTACTGCTCAGAAATAACCTAACCAAAAACGCGTTCCGAACGCGTTCCGAACGCGTTCCGGATGCGTTCCAGAACGCGTTCCGAACGCGTTCCAGAACGCGTTCCGAACGCGTTCCAAATTGCGTTCGGAACGCGTTCCGGTTTTCAGGCTATACATGTCGTGATCAGTTCGGCCATATCCGGAAATTGTCGTCACTTTCCGATTCGAAGCGTCATCTTGTTTCATATCGTCGCTCCGCCATATTTACTGAATATAAGAGATATTTTACGATGAGAAAGCTTTCATTATATGCAAGAAAAAGAGTAATTTCTTTGAGATCTGCTGGAGTAAAGATTCCAAAAATAAAAGATACTCTAATCGAGGAAGGAATTAAAATCTCAAGATCAGCAATCTGTCTTTTTCTTTTGCGATATCGAATGAGTGGTCAATTGAACGATGCTCCTCGCAGTGGTCGAAGGCCAAAAGTGACAGAAGAACATATCAAATTGATAGACGAATATGACTCGCCGGTTATATATAGATATTATAATATAGATCGCCGGTTATCCAGGCGAAACAAATTATGGACAAAACGTCTTGGTTCACGAGCTCTTGCGCATTGCTGACCGCCACAGCTTGTGATACGAGTAGTTTAGTTCGCTACAACCTTAAGTCGTTTCGCTACACTATCGTATATGCGAGTCTAATATGAATTTATATCTACGGATTATGTTTTGCTTCGTCCGAACATATAGCATGTAAACATGTCAATCAGAAACGACCTTCGAACATGAAATACCCGGCCGACGATATCACGATAGTATAAAGTTAAAAAGTAGAGTGCGCGTAGACAGGGTTTTGGATATATAGCAAAGTGAAAAGGTAGTAAAGCGTATCAAGATTTTTAGTGACGAAATACTGACGTTTCGAGCGGAGCCCTTCATCAGAGTAAAACGTCCGCTCGAAACGTCAGTATTTCGTTACTAAAAATCATGGCAGTTGAGTGAAAACAATAAGTGATGATTCATAAAGATGTTGCCGCGTGCCCATTATAAACTTTACCCCGCGCTTGCCAATAGTCTATTCGCTCTCAATTTCTATGAGATGATAGATGACTCTGCCTTCGCCATCGTCATTTATCACATCATGATAGAAATCTCGAGCTCATAATCTTTAAATATAAATTCGCCATCGACAATCATAAAGGAACGCAGGCTCTGCATGGGTACGAGATTGATTACATATTTATCAGAGCATATTTCAAGATCAAAATTCAGAATAATTTCCAACTGACATGAAACCAAAACGAAACATAAACGTATAGATGTAGGAAACGACTTACCAATAAACCATTAAAACGAAATCGTTTGTTGGTAAGTCGACACATACAGTTACGCTGGAAGCGAAACGACTTTGTGTTACATACTATAGCAAAACGACTTCTGGTTGTAGCGAAGCGACTTGTAGCGAAACGACATGTCATTGCACACATTACAATGTGCATGCATGCGAAGCATGGCAGTCACGAATTTTTATAGCGGTCGTTTTAATTCACAGATGAATAAAATAAAGATTTGATGAGTGTTTTTTTAATAAACACAGAGCGTTCATATAAAAAGGTACCAACCATCCGTCCACAACCCTGATGTTTTTAAAAAATATATGGCGCCGCGTGATAATCAAACACGGAGTAAAATTTATATTAAGCCTGTGTCTGAACTACTGACTCAGTTATTACTTATGCGCAACTCTCATTCACTCTCATCATTGATTGATCCAAGCCACAAGTCTCAAGTTCATACATTCTTCGTATAAATGTGATTTGTTACATTGGTTAATCACTCGGAGTTTTCCGAACTCGGTAATAGCTTCCGACAAAATTTCCATCTCAATCGAACGCGTTCAGGAACGCGTTCCGGAACGGCTCCGGAACGCGTTCCGGTACGCGTTCGGAACGCGTTCCGGAACGCGTTCGGAACGCGTTGTGGAACGGGAAGGGAACGCGTTCTGGACGAGAACGCAGCGTTAGGTTACTTCTGAGCAGTACTGTATATATATATATATATATATATATAGCAAAGTATAAAGGTGGTAAACAGTTTACCACTTTGCTATATATTCAAAACACTGTCTACGCAGCATATATATATATATATATATATATATATAGAAAGGATTTATGGTGAAGGAAAATTTCGAGTGTTGGAATACATACATTTTAAGACCAAACCGGGACCAGTTGCGAAAAATGCAACTTTAAGGCCTTCCGGCTAAGAATTGAACCCGCGACCTATATATATATATTACCTATATATATATATATATATAAAATATATGCATACATGCATATCAAGAGTAAACACATCGCGTGTTCGAGATTTCCTGGAGTTTTAACCATTGTTGTATGTGGGATAAATGTCGTTAATCCTTTGGCCACGTTAATAATTTCAAAGACCTGTCATTTCATGTCCCAGATCGTCTCATGCAGAGATGCTAACAGGAATGCGAGGAATGTGGAGGAACACCTGCCCTATACAGACTAATCGGTTTACTCAAGAATTATTTGTATCTGCCTGCAATTACGCAAGAACGAAAGTTCTGTTTGCATAATGTTTAATGGTGACTATATCACTCCCAAACGAACCCTTTTTCGTTTGAAAGCACAACTTCTTTTTTCGTTTTGGCCTTCCGTTTAGCTACGGCAAATTTACGGCAAATACCGTAAACTCTGGGCTTATACAATTTCGCAAGGGGTTTTGGGTGGGCTTATAAACGGGGGGGGGGGGGGGGCTTATTTTCGGGGGGCTTATAAGCGGAATAAAAAAAACGTTTGGGAATGATCGAACTGCTAATGAAATAAATTGAGACTAACATACGGCATTATCAATATACGTTTTTTATTTACTGGTCTTTAATTAATCAAGCACCTAACTTTCACAATAAATCAACAAAAACACATACCAGTTTTCTAAACAAAACAAAGGTAACAACCCGAATGTAACTAATAACTCAACAAAACGGACGTCCTACTTGGAATTCATCTTGACAAATATTATTAAACAGTTTTAACGTCAGTCTGATATACTGAGTAAACTGTTACACCTCCAAAGCCCACAATTCCGTAAGATTACATTACTAGTAAGAGAGATGGGAGGGGCTTATATTCGGGGGGGGGGGGGCTTATAACCGGAATATAATTTATGTTTGTAGATAGATGGGCTTATAAACGGGAGGGCTTATATTCCGCAGTTTACGGTATTCCATTTTGGAAGCATAAAGCATAAAGCATAAAGCTAGATTTAAGCATGACCAATCTGAAGCTCTTTACGTCTGTACTACTTATATACTATTTTACTGCGTTTGAAAAGTTTACTGTGTTTGAAAAGTTTACTGTGACGATCCGCGTACATTCAAGACTATCTGTCCAAAGACTAAGTGCAACAACTCACGAAGTCTAATAGACGAAATATGCTACTGCTATTAGAACTGTTTATATATTATCTTATGTAAATATTATTGCATGTATTTTAGTTCTGGGGCCGCAGTAATTGGCCATGCTGTTGCGGTTTCCCATCCATCGTTTATTTAGTATTGGTACTTTTAATTATATAACTTGATTGCAAAGCTAATAAAAAACAAATTAATAATTATATTACTATTTTTTTATAATCCATTTATTTAAAAAAATAGCGGTTTGAAGGTTAACCCTGATCACCAATTATCCAAACCCTCCACTCTGTGGTTGATTTTTATGGTCAAAGACAATAATACCACAGGTATAGCTAGTCCAGACAAGTGATATGACAGGACATTCGTTCTCGGGGCCTTACAGGTTTTGCGCGGTCGAAGAAATGCTAGTCAAAATATACAAGTCGAAAAATTATATGACTTTTAAATCTCATATTTTATGCTTTAAACGTTAATAAAATCGATTGAAACTTCTGTGGTGTGTTCCTGTATCTTTTCGCTATCTATAGACACGTTTTGAAGAGTTCGGCATGAGGAAATGCCTGGGTTATCTAGTGTGAAGAGTTTTAAGAGAACCCATTTCCTCACGCCGAACTCTTCAAAACGTGTCTATAGATCGGTCGGTAAAAAATAGCAAATGACTTTCCTATTTTTACATCTCATTATTATTTGTTATTGTTTCTCGCACCTGGTTGGCTTATTTTTGTCTTACGCGATTATTTATTCTATAAAAGTCTTACTCTGTTATTAGATATTTGATTTATTTCTACACTGCCTACGCAGCAAAAAACGTTCTGTCTCTGTCTCTGTGTCTGTCTGTCTGTCTGTCTGTCTGTCTGTCTGTCTGTCTGTCTGTCTGTCTGTCTGTCTGTCTGTCTGTCTGTCTGTCTGTTTCATAACCAGAACCGTGGATTTGTTCGGCAACCGAGGAATATTAAAACGCAATCTTAACGTAAACGGCTGTGTGTTTTTCTTATCACAACCGTTCTCAAAAAAATTATTTTTGTGGCATTTGTCCCATATTTAAAACTTGATTTAATTGAATTTTCATGTAGTTTGAATGTAAACGCAGTTTAAATGCGAAATACGTTTTTATCTTTACTTCTTGTAGTGGTCAATCCAACTTCCCAGTTCTTACCAACATCCATCTCTAAAGTCACCCGACCAAGTCCTGTTGTTGATACGGCGTCAATTAAGCCGACTACTTCCTCAGTCCAGTCAGTTGCTTCGAGTTCCCCAGCTCCAGTCACACCACGTAAGATAAGTCTTGTACGTGTTAATAGATGAGTTTCAGGGTCATGCGCAGTAGCAATTTTATTTCAAATTTTCTTATGAGGCAAAAACAACTGTTTTAGCTAGAAAGATCATATTAAAAATAGTAAAAGTGCAAAGTTTGAAACTAATCGGGCAAATAGTGCGAAAGCTACACACTTTGGAAGTTTTGCTCTTCACTATGGATTTAATAGGGATTTTGGCTTGGCGTGCAACGCCCGCCCGCTAAGCCAAAATCCTTATTAAATCACTAATAAATCCCTTTTGAAATGGCCAACTTTCTGCTTGTGTAACTTCTTCCTTTTTTACACAATTCCTTTTTTACACAATTCCTTTTTTACACAATTCCTTTCGAACTTTGAACTACTATTTTCAATATGCTCTTTCCAGCTGAAACAGTTGTTTTTACCTACGATGAAAATTTGTTGCTACTGCGCATGATCGTGAAAGTCGTCTATACACTGCTGTAGTGAACGTGGACGATCGTCAAGCTCGTATCCTCAGAAAAATTAGTCCCGGACAGGAATCGAACCTGTAACCTTCTGATTGCCGGTGAGATGCTGTAACCATTGAGCCACCGAGACTCAGATGGAGAGCGAAGGTTACAATGATGTACTGGTTCGATTGATATATGTGTACTATCGTCCATGTTCTGAGGATACGAGCTTGACGATGAATGAATGAATGAATGAATGATTTTATTAAAGAGTGAAAATATCCACATAGTGGTTTTTCATTTTTTCACTCTATTTACAATAATTAATACAAAATTTAATTATAAGCTATAACAATAAAATATACTAAATAAACGAAATACAAAAAGATAAATACAAAATATTAACAAAATACATCTATTTTATAAAATTACTAAAGGTTGCTCTAACTGCCCTTTTAAAACTGAATAGGTTTGTTTTTTCTCTTATGTATAAAGGTCATCGATCGTCCATGTATCATGAAACCAAGTTACTGAAATTACTCTCAAGAGAAGTGTAATTACTCCAAATTATCCGAAACATTTATTTCAAACACGAATGAACTTACAAATAAGTCCCTTTCAGATCAAAGTATGCGACCTAAATCACCGGAATATCGTAGTTCGAGGTTGTAAAAATGCTCGTGACGCGTATTAAAGGTGAATTAGGGTTCTCTGTCACATGACCTGTGACGTCATGTGCTGGGTAAAGCTGTCAGTGTTGTGGAAACGCAAAGAAATTAAGCTTCTTCTCAACGTTATTTTAGTAATCGTTATTACAACATAAACTGGGCAATACATGGCTCCACAATGCAGAATAATATTTTGGGCTCGTTTTTTGAAATTTCCTGTGTAACCAGGCCTTATTCAAAATGGCCGCCAGTATATAATCGTCAGAATATAATCGTCAGAATTTTGTCACTTAACCATGTAAATAACCACTAACCCCAAAACAACAAAGATCCTAACCCTAACCCCCACCTAACGAGTTTTCTAACCTTAACCGCAATATTGGCTGCCATTTTGAATAAGGCCTGGTTACTTAGGAAAACTCAAAATGCGAGGTAGCACAAAAGTACGAAATACAACACTTGTCAGCACATGACGTCACGGGCATATTCAAAATGGCGGCGCTTTACATATTTTATTCAACGTTACAAGTATTTTCATGGCGCCATACAGTATTCCGCTACTATATTCCGACTATAGCTAAGTCGTATACTTAGATATCAATAAATAATTTCCCAACGCAACCAGGTGATAAATATTGTTAATAGCTAACGTCATCATCGGTTCTATGAGGGTATAAATAGGGATCCTAACTTTATAACTATCACCCCTGATGAAGACACTAGATTGGAGTGTCGAAACGTTGGGTCATGGACAGTAACTTTTAAAGTTACGTTCAAAAATCTTTTAAGGATTTTTCTCCGGTTTCCCCTCTCTTTAAAGTGCCTATCTCACGTTTGGGAATTTTACCTATCCGTAATATTTGGGTCTTCCTGAGCAAAATCATAATATATATTGTCAGACGAAAATTTCATCTTCATGGAGTTTTTTCGCTGTCAAAGTTACAAGGATGTGTTGTCACAAGAGGCATTCTAAACCAGTTTTCTTTCAACCAGTTGTAAAGGTTTTGCTGTGCAAGCTGTGTTAAGTTGTCAATACTCAGAAAAACTCTGAGCAACTGACAGTTTTCTTTTGTTACTTGTCACAAAAATGCCTCTTGTGACATCACATACGATAACAGCAAAAAAGTCCATGAAGATGAAATTTTCGGCTGACAAGATATATTATGATTTTGCTCAGGAAGACCCAAAAATATTACGGATATATAAAATCCCCAAACATGAGATAGGCAATCAACACTTTAGATCTTAGCAATAGCTGTGCTCCGTGGTCAGACATGGGTTGTATGGTGTCTGCCTGGAGGAGCGCCTTCAATATACCTTTGACTCGGCCACGTTAGCCTGCGATCATAACGTAATGCTCATTTGATCATATTAATCTGCAGAAAGTGCGCAATATAAGAATGAAATATTATTAATATTATTATTACTATTTAAGCGAAATATCTGTACGAGGATTTTCCCCGAACAATAGAAAGCTACAGCGGTAAGGAATACGAATATGAAGGATATGATGGTTGGTATAACAACAGAGCACATCCGGAGTGGGGAGCTGTTGGTAAGCGCTTATTAATTGTTTTGTTAATATTAAGGGACACTCCACCCCCAAAACAAGTGTTGCTTAAATGAAAGTTCTTTGTCGCCTTACATGTGAATGTGTATTAGTTTTAATCTTTTTAGTTTTAGAGAAATTTGGCCTTGTTTCTGGTGTGTTTTGAAGTATACAATACATTCTTAATGTATTCTATTATTTAAAGAGTGAGTGTCAACCGTCGTGCATTGCGCGTTTGTGTTTATCTTTTCGTGCCAACTTGATGTGGTAAATACTTCGGAAATTCGCCGAGTCTTCTCAGAAAACCCTATAGAGGCTTTCTTATTCATCTACAATCCAAATATGTCGACTCGGAACCTGATTTTTTTGTTTGAACTTCGTCACTTGGTCTTGCACGCTTCGCGTCAGTCAAGGCTGACATAATTCGAAACGAAAGTCAAGAAAACGTCAAGTTTTGTGAAAAATATAGAAATAATTACTTTCTAAGGTATGTCTTCTTTCAATTAAAAGACAAAATGAATAATTTATATCAAGGATTGACAAGATATTTACGGATGCAGTTCACTAAGGGAATTTCGTGCTTCAAAAAATGGCCGACCGAGCGTGCAATGCGTCACGGTTGACACTCACTCTTTAAATAGATCTATTAAATAACGTATTCTATTATATAAATAGAGCTTGCTGGAACTGACCTGTTGACGAGGATTGTTCGGCGAGTATCCGGTGCCAATGTCATAGCGAGATCTTACAAAAGGAATTTTGTAAGGAACATCATTGGAATTTCGATGTTAAAATATTCTGGTGGACAGCCTGGTCTTTGGGCGTCAAGAATTTCTTCAACCACTTGTTGGCCTAAAAATCAACATTGTCGATGAATACGTACTGTATTTGAGTTCATAGCTCGATAGGAGAATTATTTTCAAAATTATTTTCATAGAAATCATTTTCAATGATGTTTTAAAGATACTAGACACTCAGTTCTAGAAAATATTTTCATGGAAAAGTTTAAAGTGCCCCTAACCTCAAAATGTTTATTGTCTTATTTGGAAGAACTTTTAAAATGATAAAGTAACTTCTTTTGAAGATTTTCGTTTCTTCACTTTCTTTTGAGATATATCAGTTTGTTTGATATGAAAATGTCCGGAATTTGCGTCACACGTGCATAATGACTTATTGGAGAAATGTGTGTATCTCTTTCATTCTCGAACGAAATCTTTTAAAATCGAGAAGTTTGGTGTTGTGGGAGAAACACACACACGTGTTATTCACACTTTAGTGTTTTTATTTGATGAACGCAAAGATATATAACATTCTCTGATAACTCATGCATGTGTGACGTAAATTCCGGACATTTGCATATCAAACAAACTGATATATCTCAAGAAGAAAGCGATGAAACGAAAATCTTCAAAAGAAGTTACTTTATCATTTTAAAAAGTTCTTCCAAATACGATAATAAAAAAGTTAAGTTACGTACTTAAAGGACATTGGCAATGAAAATCAAGTTTGTCTAATATGAAAGAACTCGTAAAATGATAGAGTAACACCTTTTACAACTTTTCCGTATTTTACTTCGTTTTTGAAATATTTCAGTTTGTTTGATATGTAAATGAGATGGTCTCTGACGTCAGGTGTTGGGTGGAGAATTTTCACTCATTAAAATATTAGTTCCATCTTCAAGTTTGTTCCACAAATTTACTTGAAAATATGCGTATAATAACTCCTCATGATAATGAACGTTGTAAACATAGAAATCACTCAGATATAAGACATTTTTTAATGAGTGAAAATTGTCTACCCTGCACCTGACCTCAGAGACCATCTCATCCGGTAAATAACATATATGTATGTTTTTAAAATAATCCTTGATCTTACTGTAGTAAATAAGAAGTTAATAAACAAATACATGCATTTACATTTTACAAAAATACAAAACTGGACTTTTATTCTGATACTAGTATCGACTATAGCTGAATCTAAATCTGAATCTTAATAAATCCTCAATATTGCTATTTTTCATTTCCTACAGACAGTCCTCTCACAAGAAGAGTTCCTTCCCACTATTCGGATGGTGTTTATAAACCATCTGGTGGCGACCGTCCTAACCCTCTTGACTTGAGTGAAAGACTTATGAGCGGTGTAACAGGATATCCATCGTCAAGCAAAAAAAACACCATGTTGGTTTTTTTTGGTACGTACACTTTTTGATTAAATTGAATAACAGTCCCTACTGCGCATGTGCAGCGTTTGTGAGATGCGAAGATGTTAGAGGTTAGGGAGCCGAAGGCGCGAGAAGTTGAGAACCCTGTAGGAGGGTCCGGGGGTGTGCTCCCCCGGAAAATTTTTGATTTCTAACTCTCTGAAACGCGATTTTCTGCATTTTGGGGTCAGTTTTACAACAAAATATTATGATCATAAGCAAATCATTTTAGTGTACATAATTTTATGTAAGGACATCCTATAGCGAGAACGCTGGGAAGCGCGCAAGCTTTATATATATTAAAGCATTGGTGACAGTTTGCAATAACTGCGAGGTTCTTTGGCGCTTTCGCATCAGTAGCGTTAACTGTAAAATTAATCTTGGTTAACTTACCAACTTCAGTCCTTGTATCTTGCGAGTCTTGCCGTGACGCCGGGACAAAGAAAGATTGAATCTTCCTCTGCGCCATACGTCTGCGCTAACTTGCAGCGGAAAAAACTCGTGCTTTCACATCTAATTTTTAGGGGGCTCAGCCTCTGCTTCTGGAGATTAGGGGGACGCTGCCCCCCTGGTCCCTACGGCCATGGATTTGGATTGCGTATTTAAAGGGATACTGCATCATAATACAAATGTAGTTCATATGAAAAATCTTACTGACTTTAGTTTATTTCCAAAGTTTCAGCATTCCAATTTCCTATTGATTTTGAAAATATGACGTCATTGAGTGATTATTTATCGGCATTGGAGTTGTTTTGATGGTGATCACATAGTGATAGCTGTTGTGAATGCTCTTTGGATGAAAATTAGTCGAAATAAACTATTTAGTTCCTCATGCTGGAAAGTAGAGGAGCTTCTTAGGCATAATACGAGATAGAATCACTCAGTGACGTCATATTTGAGAAACAAATATGGCGTCGAAATTGGACAAACTCTCCAACTTCAACTAGCCATATCATATCTTCTTAACTAAATTAATAGGAATTCTGAAACTTTGGGAAATAAACTAAAGTCAGTGAGATCTTTCATATGAACTACATATTTGGCTGGAGTATCCCTTTAAAAAGAGCCATAACACAATATAATTTTGAAAAGAAATATTTTAATACGAACGTTTCTTTACTAAACTCGTAACATATTATTGCCCAGCTACTTGCTGGGTAATAATATTCCTAACTAGTTTAATATTATTCTTTCGATTAAAAAAGAAAGATTTTAACGACGATGGTTTAAAATTTCACTCACACGTAATAACAATGAACATCAACAAATAGATGTAAACAAATTCAGCAAATGCGCTGCAGGACTGGTACAAATTTCAACAGATTTAACACATATTATAGTGCCCCTAACCTCAACATTTTTTATTGTCTTATTTGTAAGAACTTTTAAAATGATAAAGTAAGTTCTTTTGAAGATTTTCGTTTCTTCGCTTTCTTTTTCAGATACAGTCTCTCTCTAAGCGGACACCTCTCTAAAGCGGACACCTCTCCAAAGCGGACACCTCTCTAATGCGGGCACCTCTCTAAAGCGGACACCTCTCTAAAGCGGACACCTCTCTAAGGCGGACACCTCTCTAAGGTGGGCACCTCTCTAAGGCGGGCACCTCTCTAAGGCGAGCACCTCTCTAAGGTGGGCACCTCTCTAAGGCGGACACCTCTCTAAGCGGGCACCTCTCTAAAGCGGACACCTCTCTAAGGCGGACACATAATCTCGGCCGCTTCTACATTATTTACTATAATAAAACTCTCTCTAAGGCGGACACCTCTCTAAGGCGGACAACAAATTTGGTCCCGAAGGTGTCCGCCTTAGAGAGAGTTCACTGTATATCAGTTTGTTTGATATGCAAATGTCCGGAATTTACGTCACACGTGTATAATGACTTATTGGAGAAATGTGTGTATCTCTTTCATTCTCGAAAGAAATCCTTTAAAATCGAGAAGTTTGTACCCTGCATGCAGACGCTTGTATTTCCGGCGGTGGATACAAGTGTCTGCACGCAGGCTAGGAAGTTTGGTGTTGTGGGAGAAACACGCACACGTGTTATTCACACTTTAGTGTTTTATTTGATGAACGCAAAGATATATAACATTCTCTGATAACTCATTATGCATGTGTAACGTAAATTCCGGACATTTGCAATCAAACAAACTGATATATCTCAAAAAGAAAGCGAAGAAACGAAAATCTTCAAAAGAAGTTACTTTATCATTTTAAAAGTTCTTCCAAATAAGACAATAAACAATTTTGAGGTTAAGGGCACTTTAAACTTTTCCATGAAAATATTTTCTAGAACTAAGTGTCTAGTATCTTTAATTAGTCTTTAAAACATCATTGAAAATGATTTCTATGAAAATAATTCTCCTATCGAGCTATGAACTCAAATACAGTACGTATTCATCGACAATGTTGATTTTTAGGCCAACAAGTGGTTGAAGAAATTCTTGACGCCCAAAGACCAGGCTGTCCACCAGAATATTTTAACATCGAAATTCCAAAAGACAATATTCTTTACAAAGATGCTGATGTTCCTAGCGCAATTCCTTTTGTAAGATCTCGCTATGACATGGGCACCGGATACTCGCCGAACAATCCTCGTCAACAGGTCAGTACCAGCGAGCTCTATTTAAATCATAGAATACGTTATTTAATAGGTCTATTTAAATCATAGAATACGGATCTCGACTCTCTATAACGTTATCGAAACCCGAGTGACGTAATAAAAACACGAGAGAAGTGTATGAAGAAGCACGAGCCGCCGAGGCGAGTTCTTTCCCAACTTCTCGAGTATTTTTATTACTTCACTAGGGTTTCGATCACGTTATAGAAACCCGGACAAATGTATTCTATTATTTTTATAAAATAATTCAGAAACAATTGCTTATACTTTGAATAATTGCGATACACTTGTAGCTGAATGAAATAACGCCTTGGCTTGACGGAGGTCTGACCTATGGCGTGGCAAAGGCCTGGGCTGATGCCCTGCGAAGCTTTGAAAATGGGGAACTAAAAAGAAGCGAGAGTGGAAATTGGCCAGAAGAGAACGAGATTGGGTTACCGATGGCTAATCCTCCTCCACCGGCAGGACACGCACTAAAGGACGCCACGAGATTTTTCAGTATGTTGTTCAATGTTGCTTTTTTAACAGAAGAAAATAATATTTGGGTCGAATAGAATGAATTGCTAACTCTAATCAACTCTAATCAACTCTCGTCAACTCTCGTCAACTCTCGTCAACTCTCGTCAACTCTCAACAACTCTCACTAACTCTCATCAACTCTCATCAACTCTCATCAACTCTCATCAACTCTCACTAACTCTCACTAACTCTCACTAACTCTCATCAACTCACATCAACTCTCATTAACTCTCAACTCTCATCAACTCTCATCAACTCTCATCAACTCTCACTTACTCTCATCAACTCTCATCAACTCTCATCAACTCTCATCAACTCTCGTCAACTCTCATCAACTCTCATCAACTCTCATCAACTCTCATTAACTCTCATCAACTCTCGTCAACTCTCACTTACTCTCATCAACTCTCATCAACTCTCATCAACTCTCATTAACTCTCATCAACTCTCATCAACTCTCGTCAACTCTCGTCAACTCTCGTCAACTCTCGTCAACTCTCATCAACTCTCGTCAACTCTCATTAACTCTCATCAACTCTCATCAACTCTCACTTACTCTCATCAACTCTCATCAACTCTCATCAACTCTCGTCAACTCTCATCAACTCTCATCAACTCTCATCAACTCTCATCAACTCTCACTAACTCTCACTAACTCTCATCAACTCTCAACTCTCATCAACTCTCATCAACTCTCAACTCTCATCAACTCTCATCTCTCATCAACTCTCATCAACTCTCAGTAACTCTCATTATTATACGGCTTGGCTCATGAGCTGTCTTAACGCAGCTTTTCTGCAATCTCATTTGTTCCTGGGCGGTCTTTACAAACCTGTAAAGACCTTTAAGACGGTCATTACGGAACCGCTGAAAAGATTTAAAAAATTACGAAACAATTGAGGAAATGTGAGAAATTTAGAAGAGCCATGTAATAATAAAAACCTTATTAACCTAGTTTGGTCGGTCTTTACGGCAAAATTATCATGCATTTCATCTTGACGAAACAAGAACATTGCTTTGTATTTCAATTTGTAGAGCTTGGCAACCCACGAGGCAACGAGAATCCATTCTTATTAACGTTTGGTATTATGTGGTTTCGTTATCACAACATCATTGCTGGAAGAATAAAAAATAAAACCAAAATTATGGACGACGAGAAGTTGTTTAATGAAGCTAGAAAGTGGGTCATTGCAACACATCAGGTATGAGATCTTGCGTTCCGGACGGAAATCGAACCAGTGACATTTTTTAAAATTTCAACGTATATCGAGCCACCTCAAAGTGTTTTCCTCAAATTCTGGAATTTGAAGCCCACGAGATGCTATTTTTGTGATATTATCAAAAATATTTGAACTATATGCATGAAATTTTCACTGTGAGTTCATGCAGGTATTATCTGTGCAATGACGAATTGATTTGTTGTTAGACTACTCCAAAAAATATCTAGGGCCTTTGGAAGAGATGTAATTGGACATTTTTCTCCCTCATTTTTGGGAAGGGCTAAAATATATGAAGGCATTGATATATCTGTAAAATAATTCGTCATTGCACAGCTCTGGTATTGCATGTACCACATATAAAATTTCAGACCCTTAGCACTAGCCTGTTTGGAGAAATCACTATTGGCGCGTCCTACATTTTCGTGCCTTTAAAAATGTTGTGTTCGCGGAAAAGGGTGTGACTGCTAAGCAATTAAAGATATGGACCCAAATCTTTTTCTTTGTAAATGCTATTGGACCATGTTAACTACTTATGTAAAAAAATATGACTATATAAAATTCGTAGTATGATAAATCGTGCTCTCAAAATGACTCCATTTTGACTATCGTATCGAGCCACCTTAATAAATAATGACATAATTCCATCCTCCTGTTCTAGAAAATCGTGTTTTACGACTGGTTGCCAAGATTTCTTGGAATAGATCCCGTGGGTTTTGGAAGTGGCTACAGTACGTATTTATTATAGCCTCACATATAATCCACCAATCAACTGTCTCTATTAGCATCACGTGGCAGCCCAATATTTTACGATGTAGAGCAGCTACATATTGGGCAGCAACCTTTGGACTGTTTACGCGGTCTGTTCACGTGCAAAGCAACGTCACTCACGTGTCTTTTATCTAAATCGAAATTTCATTGGTTGAAGTACTTTCTCACGGAACGTGATGTGTTTTTTCCGAAATTCCGAGTCTTTTGATTATTCTTTTTGACGACCAGCTTACGTGCGAAGAAACATCTTTGTGTTAAGTTATTTTGTTCGATATAATAAAACACCTATTGAATTCATTGGTTGAAGTACTTTCTCACGGAACGTGATGTGTTTTTCGAGTCTTATAATTCTTTTTGATATATCAGCAACCTTTTGACTGTTTACGTGCGAAGAAACATCTTTATGTTAAGATATTTTGTTTGATATAACAAAACACCTATTGAATTCATTGGTTGCATGAAGTACTTTCTCACGGAACGTGATGTGTTTTTCGAGTCTTATTATTCTTTTTGATAACCAGCAACCTTTTGACTGTTTACGTGCGAAGAAACATCTTTATGTTAATATATTTTGTTTGATATAATAAAACACCTATTGGATTCATCTTCGTCCAATATTACAAATTATTATTTATTTAAAAAATTCCTGGTTTCTCATTGGCTAACAGCCAACTGTGAAATCGTCATATCAACTCAACAACCTCGTGTACAGGCTCTTTACGCGGCGACAGCTTGCCAAATATGGTCAAGCGAGTCAATATGATAATTATTAACGCGTCAATATGACTTCGTTGTCATGGTTATGGCGACGACAATCATATTGACTCGTTGACAATGACAAACTCCCAACACTGCCGTGGAAAAACAAATGGCTTCCTTAAGGTTCGCCAACCTTGCTAGCACGCAAGATATTTTTCATTTTTTAAATAAATAATAAAACAATTATTGAACTCGGTTTTCGCGTGATATGAAGAATTATCATGCCCTCAGTTTGCCGTTATCAACCTCAGCCTGCGACTTCGGTTGATAACGGCAAACTTCGGGCATGATAATTCTTCATATAACGCTCAACCTCGTTCAATAATTGCTAAATATTTAAGTCTCGACTTGCAATATTAGGCTCGACCTTCGGTCTCGCCCAATATTGAATTCTCGACTTAAATATTTTGTAATATTGGGCTCAGAGGAATCCAATAAGTAATAATGCAAAATATATAACTTCAAAAGCAAAATATATGAGTATGAAGAATGAACGAACGAACGAATGAATCCAATTAAAGTGCTTATCCAAGGTTTAGGGATTTTATGTATTTGTGATCATTGGAATCTCTTGAGAAGAATTGTAAAATATCTTGTCGTTCGAATATTTCATCTTCGTGCCTTTTTCCACTGCTAAAGTTGATTTACTATTAACAGGAAATGACGTCAAGGCAGGGGCACGGAAAAACACTGCATGAAGATGAAATTTTCGAACGACAAGATACATTACATTTCTTCTTTGTAAAACCATGGATAATAAAAAGACTGGATAGGAAACTAGCTGACGTAAGCGTGAAAACCTAGTTGCAAATCGTGATATCACGAAGATGTCACGAGTATGCAGATTTTGCTGAGTTTCTCTTTGACGTCTCCATATTTTCGTATTCAGGTTGCTATATTGAGATTCAAAAAAGTTTCATCGTCTCACAAACCTGCCTAAGCCACGACTAAGTGTTCGAGGGAAATGTTGTTCGTATTTGTTTCAACTGTTTTCTTTTTGTTGTGAAGAAACTGGCGTCGCAAAAACTACCGTTGTTTTAGTTCAAATTTGCGACGCGTTTTTTACCGTCTAAAGTTGGAACTTTTCGCCTAAAATGAGTAATGGTATTCGGATATTCCATCGTAAAGTGGCATTGTGATATTTTTTGGTAGTTTGACTATCGTTTTTAGCTGTATTATTGCTAAAAGTTGCGATTTATGGAGATTTTGTGACGTCACGATTTTCAACTAGGTTTTCACGCGACTAAACGCGATCAACTGGTGTCTTAACCAATCAGCACGCTGGAAACGTCACACGTGATCTTAGTTTCCTATCCAGTCTTTCTACTACCATGGTAGAAGCCAAAGATTTATTTTACTTACCCGTTTGGAAAGTTGGTGCACGCCGTAGCCTGGTGGGGGCCTGGGGCGAATAGTGGTACTTGGATCCAAGTTAAGGATAGGGGTATCTAGTACGTATTCCTTATAAGGAAAGGCATTGACGAGCAAATAGAGTGAATTAACGAGCAAATAGCTGACACGTTGAACCCTCGTACCAGATCCTAGTTAATTGGATTGTAACCGACCCCAAAACAACAAAGGTCCTAACCCTTTGGCAAATGTTTCCTTGAGAAATAAACCACCCCGAAAGCTATAGAATATATTAAAGGAAAGTTAAATATGTATTTACAACATACGTACAGCTTTATCCCGGTAGCTAACTTAGTTCTCTTTAAAAGCACGGATAATCGAACATGCCCAAAAATATAATTTTCGTAATACGGATACCAACTTGTAAACAAAAACACGAACTTTCGGCTGTCTTCGACGAACGTTTTCTTGAGAAATAATCAACTCCCAAAGCTACAATATATACTAAGACAAAGATAAATTATCTGTTTACAATATGCGTACAGATTATCCGGCTAGCGAACGTAGTTTTCTTAAAAAGAGCGGATAATCGAACATATCGTAACGTGTTAACAATCCCACATCCAGTGGGCTGGTACGAGTGTCGTGTATTTGCTCGTCAATGCCTTGCATTTGCTCGTAGGCCACTTCCTTATATGGAATACGTACTAGAAGTACACATGAGGTTAAGATCCATCCATGCAGGATCTTGAGCTGACCACCACCCCAATCCCCACTCAGTATGGCTTGCACCGATCACACCAATTAATTGGTGGAAGTGTTACACTTACCTCCTTGTTCGAAGGGAGAGTCTGAAGAAATAACCTATTCCCGCCGTCCCCAACACTACATCTGACTGGTAGATACTAGTACCAGTCTTCCATGGCCGCTGACCCCTCGCTTGCACCATGCGCGGTTACCGGTAATTGCATAACCTCATTAATATATAAATGAATGAACGATGGGTGACTATAGACGGATAAATATAGACGGATAAATATGTAGATGGGTGGAAGGACGGTTGGTAATTTGTTCGGCTGCTGTGGTTCAGCCAACCGGCCTACAGCCAATGACACAACATGTTTTCCGAACCGTAAAACGATGTTCTTTTTTCTGTAGAATACATACCCGCAGTGCATCCTGGTATAGCACACGTATTTCAGTCAGCGGCAATGAGGTTTGGACACACCATGGTTACCCCTGGTGTGATACGAAGGTACTGAGACATATGTGTGTGTATATATGTATGTGTGCAGCTATCATGACAATCGTAACGGAAATGTCCCCAAAATGTAAATTACTTTTAAATAAAAGGCCTTTAAGTATAATGAGTATGATGCACCTGCTCAATTTTGTTCATATTACGTTTCTTGTATGGAGACCATACTGGACTAGCATATTCAAGTGTTGACCTCACCCACGTGGAATAGAGTAAACGCTTTACGAATTACGGTGTGATCATCAATGTCTCTCGAAGTCCGATACAATAGACCAAGCATCCTTTGGGCCTTAGCAACTACATGATCAGTATGGGTGTTCCAGTTGAGAGTGGTAGTAAGCCACTATGAACTCTGAGAATGGCGTTGCCATTTCAGCCTGGAAGGGGCCCATCTATGTATGTGAACAGGTAATATTTGCAAATCCAGAAAAACAAATAAGAAAAGAAAAAATAAATTATTTCGGATCATTTTCAACATTTAGAACATAACATTTCAGAAGAAGCTCTTTCATTTCCGAGGACGCATTTTTTTGATAAACTGCCTCGTTATCAACCGCCTTCAGTAAACCAACTTCTACAGAACAAATCATTACTGCTTCCAAATGGTGTTGACTTAGCAGAGATCTCAGTCGATTCTTGATGAAGTGCAACTTTGAGAATGTTCTCTGGCAGGACTCAACTGTGCATGGAGGGTGAGCGCAGTTCTTAGACATTGGGTGTGTGACATTATGGGTGTGTCTGGCCAGGCCCCATTTTAATGTTCCTGATTGAAAGGGGCCAATGTGCCATGGCATAATGGCACATAGGCCAGTCCAAGCCTGTCTTAGTAGCATTCGTTAGGCAAGTTTAACATTTATCTATTACCTATGTAAGATATACATTTTTAGTGCTCCTGGATGCAAAATAATAAGAACCACAAAAGACTCAAGTGCGTTGGGGGAAACTGCTGCGAACAAATCTGGAGTCAGAACTTGTAATTCATTTTGGAATCCTCAGGTAACGTCAATCAAACTCCCCCGAGAAATTTCTAAGACGCGCTAACCCAAGGGAGCACGCCAGAATGCGATTGGGTGTCACTATTTGTACAGCAGTTTATGTCGTGACGTCACAATTTTCAACATTATTTGGTTATTTGCTAGGTACAAAACTAACCCTAATGTCTCGATCAATTCCAAGCGTGACCATGCCCCCCCCCCCGGCATTTGACGGGCATTTACCGACTCTCCAGCTCCCAGGGTCGGGGTATTTGTGGGGGAAATAAAGTGGGGTATTTGGCGCTGCGCTGAAAGAAAGTAGATGCGTATCCCATAGTCACAAAGTTTGAGGCAATGCCAATATAGTTGCCAGTGAATTTCCAAAATTCGTTGGCACACTGCACATTTCATATTAAGTCGGATCCTTTGCTCTAAATATTTCAATGATGTAATATTTGTGTCCGGTACACGAAGTAGCAGCCCCAAACGAACGTGCATATTTAAAACGCAAACAAATGCCGAAAAAATCGCATGCCTACCGCTATTTAACCATGTTTATTTTAGTACACCATGTGTAGTGCGAAACGTTTGAGTTCAGAAGATGGCGGATGCACCGGATGGCACAATTGCTTTGGAAAATTTCGAGGGAAGTTTGTGGCTTCTTGGCTCTTTTATTTGGAAAACTTTTATTATATGCCCGTGGTTGGGGAATTTGCATCTATTTCAAGAGCCTAACGGTGGGGATTTTGTATCATTAAGTTGACTCCACGGTGGGGCATAATGTCAAATGCCCGTCAAACGCCCGGGGGGGGGGTGGTCACGCTTGGAATTGATCGAGACATAACCATCATCCTAATCCTAACCTTATTTCAGTTTAAAGTCGAACAATTCGAGGTGGTATTTTGACGTCACGACATGAACTGCTGTACATATAGTGAATCCCGAATGAGATTTGGCAGCGCCATCATATTAATGCGGTGTATATCCTTAGCGTATCGCAGGCGCTACGCTAATGATATACATCGCATTAATATATTCAAGATGGCGCTGCCAAATCGCATTCTGGCGTGCTCCCTGGCTAGGTAAATAGTGTTAACCATACGAAAAAGTACATTGGGATTATATGTGGGAACAAGCCAACCTGCTTGGCTGGCCAGCCCGGTTAAAGCCAATCGGCCCAGCTCGCCCCATGTTCCGAAAAGCGAGCATGCGGCTGTACTGAAAGACCGCGGGCATGATTATTTTACAATAAAGACCTCCCTTGGTCAATAATTAAGTCTTACTTAAAGTGCCTATGCAATGAAAAATTCAGTTGTAAAATAACTCTTTTGTTTGAAAGAACTCTTGAAACTATAAAGATTAACCATTTGTAACTTTTCCATATCTTACATATTATGCATTGTGATGTCATAAGTACAGTCGAAGCTCTCCTTGCGACCACTCTCGTAAGCGACCAGCTCTAGTTGCGTCCACCCTCACGAAACCCCGTTCAAATTCCCTATTAAACTCTGTTACTGAAAGCTCTCGTAAGCGACCACTCTCGTAAGAGACCGCGACCACCTTTCAGATTAACAAACTGATCTTTTTCTTTGTTTTTAAGCTCTTATAAGCGACCAACCTTGAAAGACCCTTTAGACAACACTGCGCGACTGCGCTGAAAAGCACATACGTAACAATGATATTTGATAACATTTAATAGATTAACGTGATTATAAATGTCAATAAAGTATTGCTGTTTCCGGCTGGTTGCCGGAATAAAAATGTCTGTTTTCTTCTGATCCTTTCTTTCTTGTAGCATGAAAATCATGCAACATTTAGAGTTACGTAGAAACATCATAGCCCAGATTTTGCAGTTTAGATTTCAGCCAAGGTATTGACATTTGCTTGTCCCCGTAAAAAATGTACTTGCACGGTATTTCCAAACCATAACCAGCTCCTCGATTTACTCGCTTACCCGTTATGACCACCTTTCCTTTATTTGTAAGTCTTTTCAAGAACCTGCTCACAAATGTTGACATTCGCAAAGGAATATGACCGAGTATTTCGCCCTCGTATTCGTCTGCGGTGTTAGAGTGATTTAATTCTGTAGCTCTTCTCTTAGATACGTGCGAAGGCAAATGTCTGACTACAGCTACTGCATTTTCATCCTTTTTATTGTTCGGTTCTCTTTTCAAAATTTGTTCTTCTTGAAGCTGTGGAATCCAAGCTGCTTCATCTTTATACACATGATATCCACGAATGAAAGATTCAACAGTTATGGTCTCGAAGTTCGCCATGTGTGTTGCGTGTATCCTCTGAGAAGTAATGAGATCTGATGCGACGACACTTGCATGGCTTGTTTTGATTGTGACGCAAATGGACAAAAATGTGTCAGATGATTAGCTAATTTTAATTTAGTTCTCCGTGTGACTTCTATATGACAGCATACGGCCGCATGCACGGTGCAGGTAGAAATGTCACACTGCATAAACTGTTCAAGTCTTACAGATTATATCTGCTTGACCTGTAAGAAACCGGCGTGTAACAAGACGAAAGATTGCTCCATTCCCGCAAGCGAAGAGACAACTGGTTGGAAGGCTGGTGTTTCTGTTGGCTACTGTTTCCTCTGTTCCAAGAGCAGTGCAAATGACGGGAGGAAGAAAAACAACCCTGTAGGATCAGCAAAACTGCCAAAACACTGCAAAGAAGGTTCGCAGTACTCCAGGAAATGTCTTACGCTGTCTCAAAAAGTCGAAGTGATACATGCATCCAAAAACCATGGAGAAAGTACGAGAAAGCTAGCCACAAAATTCGAATGTGGGAAGACACAAATAATAAAAATTCTAAAGAATAAGGACAGTATTCTTGAGACGTGGATGTCAAATAGTGCCGCAAATAACAAGCGATCCAACAATGAAAAATTCGCAAAGATTAACCGTATGTTGTGGGATTGGTATGTTAAAGTACGACAATCAAATATCCCGGTGGACGGCCCGCTTCTAAAGGAAGAAGCGCGGCTTATTGCAGAAAAGCTTGGCGAAACTTCTTTTAAAGGCACCGATGGGTGGTTCGCAAAGTGGAAGCAGAGATACAATTTGACACAAATGAATGTCGCGGGTGAAGAGGGAGATGTTAACCAGGAAACCGTTGAAAGTTGGAACGAACGCGTCAAGGAACTCACAACAGGTTTTGCGCCAGCCGATGTTTGGAATCAAGATGAGACTGGAACGTTCTGGAAATCTCTGCCTAGCAAATCCCTCGCTGAAAAGAGACGACGCTGTCGAGGTGGCAAGAATTCTAAGCAAAGAGTTACTGCAGCGTTCTTTGTAAATGCCGCTGGTGGCAAGGAAAGTCCCGTTATAATTAGCAAAAGCAAGAAACCGCGCTGCTTCGCAAAGTTGCCAGATGTTTCCCGTCCTTGTGGCGCTCAATATTTTAACAATGCCAAATCGTGGATGAAGTCAGAAATAATGGTAAATGTACTCACGAAACTGAACGATAAGATGAGACGTGATGGCCGACACATACTCCTGTTTCTGGACAATGCACCATGCCATCCACAATTTTTAAAAGGTATGTTTTCAAACATCCGAATTGAGTTTCTACCAAAGAATACCACGTCGCGTACCCAACCTCTAGATGCAGGGATTATAAAAACGTGGAAAGTGTATTACCGCCGAAAGCTGTTGCGCTACGTTGTCAGTCAAATTGATGATGCTGATGATCCAAAGAAAGCGAGCGAAATTGTCAAGTCTGTTCATTTACTGATGGCGATCAGGTGGATGGTGGGTGCCTGGGAAGAAGTTAAGCCAGAAGTTATTACAAAGTGCTTCAAGCATGTGGGAATGTATCCAGATGAGACAGAAAGCATGCTAACAGAAGATGATCCTTTTGATGGCGAAGAACTTCTCGAGTTACAAGACTTGCTGTCTAAAATGTCTACACCAGAGCAAGAGCTAGATGCATCATCTGCGTTTGATGATGATGTCGAAGCATACGAGCCATCGGTAGATACCTCTTTGCCAAACTGGAGGGAGACTTTGCGCGCGGAAATTGTTGAAGCCTCAGAAGACCCAACAGAGACGGGCGATCCTGGCGATGAAACCGACGATTTTGATCAGCCGTTAAAGACTCCTGAGGTCAAGAATGTTCATGAAGCTATTCTTCTCACAAATAAACTAACAGAGTTTTCGGAATGGAAAGGGAATGAAGAACTGACCAATTTAGTTGCACGGGCTAAAGATGTTTTAGTTGACCTACAGCTTAAGTCCATGAGCCAATCCTCTATCAAGGGATATTTCACTGACAATACGTAAACATTTTCAATATATTAACTGTTGCCGCGCCGATTGGCTATCCGTCAGTCATGTTTATTTGCATTTAGTTGGGTTAGGGTGAGGGTTGGTTTTGGTTAAAGTTGTTTTGTTAAAGACAGTACGTGTTAAAACATTGAAGTACATATTAAAAGAAAATCAATTTAAAAACTGTGTAGACGTATAGGTAATTCTTTCGGCATTGTGCAATCTCTCGGTCAAATTCTCGTAAGCGACCAGTTCTAGTTGCGACCACTTTTTTCAGTTCCCGAGGGTGGTCGCTTACGAGAGCTTCAACTGTAATCGAATAATCACTCTAAAAATACAGAAATCTAAAAATCAATGGACATGCCTTCAGCTCTAATGGAAGGGCATTCCATAGCTGAGGGGTGCACACAGAAAATGCTCTATAGCCATAAGATTTTAAATTGTAAGATTGCGTCTTCAGTAGCTGCTTATTCTCTGATCTAAGGCTGCGTCCTGGTCTGTATATATCTAAAAGTTCTTCGAGATAGGTAGGTGCCATACCATTCACTACTTTGTACGTGTATAGCAGAATCTTAAACTCTATGCGTTTCTCGACTGGTAACCAGTGAAGTTCCATTAGAACAGGGTTAGGGTAAAACGCGGATGCGGATGGCGGACGGACGGATGAGAGGGTAAAAGACGGATGAGAGGGTAAAAGGCGGATGAGAGGGTAAAAGGCGGATGAGAGGGTAAAAGGCGGATAAGAGGGTAAAAGGCGGATGAGAGGGTAAAAGGCGGATGAGAGGATAAAAGGCGGATGAGAGGGTAAAAGGCGGATAAGAGGGTAAAAGGCGGATGAGAGGGTAAAAGGCGGATAAGAGGGTAAAAGGCGGATGAGAGGGTAAAAGGCTGATGAGAGGTTAAAACGCGGATGAGAGGGTAAAAGGGAGAGGGTCAAATAAAACGCGGATGAGTATAAAGGGATACAGGGTAAAAGGTCAAAGTTAACTCCATGCGGGTGAGTTATTTTATAGGAGTTATTTTAACTCTGCTTTTTGGAGTACCGTAGCTCCGCGCAAGTGATATTGGGATTACGCAAGCTCTTGTAGAGGAGTTAAAACTTGTCGGAGTTATTTAAACTCTATTTTGGGGGTGAATTCCTGAGATAAGATCTCAATCATAACAAACACGATCAAAATACACGCGTAAACAACAATTTATGTTTTTGTGTTCTTTATTTCTGTTTTATTAAATAATATTTAATGATAATTTTTAATACAGACCGCTAAGGCCCGGTTCAATCGTCGAACTTCTCATTTTTCCGAACTCCGAACCTGTTCAATGGGATATTTATTATATGATTTGTAAAGTTTTTCAAAGCCATTTAAATCTATCTTTCGGGGGGTATACGACAACTCAACAAAGAAGCCAGCTGAACTGCTTTAATCTGATTGGAAAAAATTACAAACAGAAAATTCAGGAGCCTCAAAAACATTATGTATAACTAATATGACAGAAAAATACGTTGCTTAAAGTTATGCGTCGCTGCTGTCCTCGCTTATAAATCGCTTCGAAGCTTGAAGAACCAGCAGAATCGACTTCAGGCAAATGGCCATCACCGAACGAAAAGGAGCAGTTGTTGAAAACAGCTCCTGAGAACATGGAACTTGATGCCGGTTTTGAAAGGGAGGACGAATTGGTAATAAAACACGTTATTCGGTCTTGTCGATGGCACGATGCTTTCATTTCCTTCCGAACGTGTTTACCGCTCAACGTCAGGGACATATCTTTCTGTTGCTCTTCGGACGCTTCAGAATAACTGTCAAATGACTTCAAATTTATTTGTCCAGCCAACCCAATCATGTTTTAATCATTTCGACGAGTTTCGTACGTAGAATACCCTTGATGCCACTTCTGGTGTCTTGAAGTTGAAAATTTGGAAAATTAAATTAAATGCGTGTAACAGGCACTGGGCCTCTGATGGTGCTAAAAATAACATTGAATTGTTTTAGTCTTCGTCACTACAAATGTTGACTTCTTTAAAGTAATAGGCAATGTTAAATACAAACGTAACTTGAACTTTTTTGAAATTATTTATTTATTATTTATACCGCCCTTGGTAACCTTCTAAATTTCATTGTGGACTAAAATGAATATAATAACAAGAAAGAGCATGTTTAAATTTATACTGCAGCTCTTCAATCTCGTAACGAGATTGGTAGCTCTTCGGTTTGACGGAAATTGGATGAACAGAGCGAAAGATGAATATCTCTGGTCTGTATAGGCACTTCATTTTGCCTATAGTGAAATTTTAGAATGTAGCCAAGGTGTTGCTACTACACGAACCAGCGTGTAATCGAAGATGAATGTCATTTGAGAGAGAGTAGAGATCTTTAGAGATCTTTATCTTTATGTCCAATAATCGGTGCGTGGTATCCATACGCAACTAACCTGAATCAAACCACAGCTCATGAATGCACATGTACTCTTTTGCGGCGTAACAAGTTAAAAAGGCGCCGCGCGACACGTCCCATGTCCATGTTGACATATTGTTATTGCGCGGCTTCAGATGTTTTAGCGACACAAAACATTTTACGTTTATTATGTTATTACGCTTTACTATTTAAGTATTGAGCACCTTTTATACTCAACGCGTTTTACCCTCTCACCGCGTTTTAACCTCTCATCCGCCTTTTTACCCTCTCATCCGCCTTTTACCCTCTTATCCGCCTTTTACCCTCTCATCCGCTTTTTATCCTCTCATCCGCCTTTTACCCTCTCATCCGCCTTTTACCCTCTTATCCGCCTTTTACCCTCTCATCCGCCTTTTACCCTCTCATCCGCCTTTTACCCTCTCATCCGTCTTTTACCCTCTCATCCGTCCGTCCGTCCGTCCGCCATCCGCCCATCCGCATCCGCGTTTTACCCTAACCCCATTAGAACAGGAGTTATACGTATTTCCCAGATAGTATATAACTTGCTGCGGAATTAAGTATGTATTGCAGGCGCTGGATTATCTATTATCTCAATATATATGATGTTACTTTCCATAGAACCCCATTCAAGAGAAAGGAGATGATGGCAACCCATTGGACATAGACGCATTTTTGCGTGGGATGGCAGCTCAAGTCGCTGAAAGGGAAGATAATATAATCACGGAAGATCTGAGAGGTAGATCGGCTTCTTGCTATTAACTCTTTCTTTACTGGCCCAGTCAAAATGGGTCCCAGAAGGCCCCCGAAGTCGTCAATTGAAAAACACGGCACACGGTAAAGCAAGATTAAAAATTTAAAATCGACAAGCGCCAGGCACATGAGATCCACTCACACGCCAAGTTTGATTTGATTTCATAAACAACTCTGCGATTGGTGGCATTTTGAGTTTTCAAGATGCTACGCGGGCGTGCAAGATGGCCTTTTCTAGAAAAATGAAAGTTTTTCAACCTGATTTATAACACAACTAATAATATTCCAATTCGGTAAATGTTAAACTACCTCTTTGTTCTATTGATATCTCGGGAAATATTCATAAATGTTGCGAAACCTATACCTTTTCTGAAAGCCCAATAAACTGGCTGTTACCAATGCTAATGAATTTTCCGAACAAGACACATTATGTTAATATAAATTAGCATTAATTATCATAAATCAGGTTGAAAAATTTAAATTTTTCTAGAAAAAGCCATCTTGCACGCCCGCGTAGCATCTTGAAAACTCAAAATGCCACCAATCGCAGAGTTGTTTATGAAATCAAATCAAACTAGGCGTGTGAGTGGATCTCATGTGTCTGGCGCTTGTCGAATTTCAATTTTTAATCTTGCGTTACCGTGTGCCGTGTTTTTCGATTGACGACTTCGGAGGTCTTCTATGACCCCTTTTGACTGGGCCGGACTGGAAAGAGTTAACAGAATTATTAAATTTTAATCTTGATAGGTTTCGTATTTGGTTCACTGGACTTCTCTCGTCGTGATTTAATGGCGGTGAATATCCAGCGAGGCAGAGATCATGGTTTACCTGACTATAATACTGCTCGAGAAGCCTATGGACTGGATCCGAGAGAATCCTTTCAGGAAATTAGAGCAAGTGGATCGAGGATTCCTGAAACTGTAAGTAATAATAATAGTTTTAATTTTAATAATTAATTTATTAATTTATATGGCGTACGCGCTACACGACGAGGTTATCAAATAAAAAAATTCAAATGTCTTGCGCAGCTTCTGATTGGTAGCATTGTTGTTGTTTTTTTTGCGAAAACTCACTCGTCACTCGCCGTTACTCGATATATATTTGAACTCATAACAGACCGAGCAAACGCGAGGTTAATAAAGTATTTATTATATGGCTTTTGGTTAATTTTCTTCGCTGTGGTAACACTGTTTTCGTCTTCAACTTCTTCAGAAGCTGCCGTTTACCTTACCTCTTCAGTGTCTTCACTAGTATATTTCGCTTCACTCTACATCAGTTAGGCATTAATTTTCCGTGCTTTTAGATGATTGAAAACTTTAAAGAAAAGCAATAATTATGTTCCAGTACATTTTTTTGCTCGGTATTTTCATTCAAATCAACTCAGAAATTTTCTTTTTTTCAAATTAACTCAGAAATTTTCTTTTTTTTTCGATCCTGAAAAAGCGTATTGCCTTCGCCTAACTTGGTTAATCATGTGTTAATATACCGTAAATTGCGGAATATAAGCCCTGGGCTTATACAATTTCGTAAGGGTTTTTTGGGTGGGCTTATAAACGGGGGGGGGGGGGCTTATATTCGCGGGGGGCTTATAAGCGGAATATGGGAATTTGGGAATGATCGAACTGCTAGTGAAATAAATTGAGACTAATATACGGCATTATCAATATACGTTTTAGGGGTGGATAAACGTTGATTTTTAGAGGGGGCTTATATTCGGGGGGCTTATAACCGGAACATAATTTCTGTTTGTAGATAGATGGGCTTATAAACGGGGGGCTTATATTCCGCAGTTTACGGTAAACACTGCTGTAGTGATAAATTCTCATGTTACCCTGACCATAATACAGTCCTTATTGTCACCTTAATATCTTTTGAATTGATTTTATAACCACCGTCGTCGTAGCTTCGTAGCAGTCTGTATCATGTCGAGGCTCGTAGATTTATAATTTCTGTGAAGAACGTGTTCCTATTGAGCCCGCAATTTCAAAAGGTAATATTGTTTGTGACGTCAGATTCTCAATGCTATGCCATTTCAGTCGAGGTACTTGTTTTCTTGTTTTCTTCGAGAAGTAGATGAAATGTTCAGTCTTTCAGATGAATAATTTGAAAAAACGACCTTGATTTACTTGAAGAATTAGCCATGTGGAGTCTTCGCGTTGAGAATCTAACGTCACTTCGTTACGCTGGTCAGGAACATGAACGATTAATGGCGGACATAACTCCAGATTCGGAGTCAGAAAAATAATACTTGCCATCGTCGAATCGCAAAACGGTTTCGGCCGAGTAATATTTAGAAACTATGCTTTATAAATACGTAAAAATATCGATAGGTAAAAATTTGATCGTAGTACCACTTTAAGATTATCATACTTATGACATCACAATGCATAATGACTTATTGACTGCATATCTTTACCATTATCACATGAAATCGTTTGATGATTTGCATATTTGATGTGATTGGATACATCCACGCACATGCACCTGCATTTTAAGTGATTTCATTACATAATCTCAAGGATATATAAGCGTTTTCAATACGTTATTATGCATTGTGATGTCATAAGTATGATAGAGTGAAGTGAGATATGGAAAAGTTGTAAATGGTTAGTCTTTATAGTTTCAAGAGTTCTTTCAAACAAAAGAGTTATTTTACAACTGAATTTTTCATTGTACATGTATATAGGCACTTTAATAATACTACCATTTGCTGATTTTCTGCTTTAGATATTCGACACTCTTAATGCAACATGCGAAGGTGACATGAGTAGAATTGATGTGTGGGTTGGTGGACTGTTGGAGACAAACTCAACAGGTCCAGGGGAATTATTCAGGACAATTATCGAAGACCAATTCCGAAGAATAAGAGATGGAGACAGATTTTGGTTTGAAAATACAGATAACGAGTAAGAAGGATTAATTTTCACTTTTTTCCAAACTTTGAAACGGTGCAAGGCATGTATACATTTCCAAAAAAATATTGTGGGAGGTAAAGGGTGGCGGTGGGGAACCGTCACAATATTTTAGAGAAACCGGTGGCGGTGGGGAACTGTCACAACATTTTAGAGAACCTAAATGAACAACCAACCTTCAAAACCAGTGTTGCTTAAATGCAAGTTATTTGTCTCCTTTGTTAGTTTTCTTTTTATCTTTTTAGTTTTAGAGAAATTTGGCTTTGTTTCTCGTATTTTTGATCACTGATCTCAAAAATAGGACTGGGTTGAGTTTTCTATTGTATCTGATGAGCTGATTTTGAAGCTTTCATATTTGCATAATGTAAATTGACGAGAGATCATTAGAAACTCCGAGTTTGCAAGCAAATCAAACTGTGACGCTCGCGAAATAGGTTGTCTGGCCAATATGTTTTTTTTAAACATTAAAAGCATAAAATCTTGAACCTAATTTGACGTGTCATATTAGGCTTCTCTCACTGGATAATTAGAGCCAACGGCGGCCATTACTAAGGGACCAAAGTCGCAGTAAATTTGTAGGTAGGCCATGAATCGTTTTACCCAGTAATTTGATAAATGTCTTCTGGTCCTCTTTATAGTAACATTATTTTATTTTGTCGATGGTAAGAGCACATAATCCAACAAAAAAACCTCATAGGATCCTCAGTTGGTCCCATAGTAATGGCGGACTTCCGGCTTCATTTTCTGAACAATAGTTGCTCGATCCAGTCTTCTTTCGAGATCAGTGATTTTTGATAAATTGAAGGCCGCCATTTTTGTTCTGATTGCGGGCGAATGCGATCGTTTCCTTTAATTTTTGACGGCATTGAGTGATAGAAACACAGATATAAAGAACCTCTTCACAATAGCATTACAATATTGTGGTTTTAGTCTATCATGCAGGATTTCTATTCACACTATTCAGTAAACACACCCAAACATTACTGATTTATCGTGACTGCCGCATAGGCAGTATATCAATCGAACAAGTACATAATTGGAACCTTGGCTCTCCATCTGAGTTTCGGTAGCTCAATGGTTAGAGTAATCTCATCTCATCCATTGTTGCACGGCAGGACTCTGAAATGACTTGTATAAGACTAAGATGTCTTATATTCATGGAGACAGAACATTCTCGGTTGCTACTGCAAAACTCTGGAATTCATTACCAGAGCTGTCACGATCTGCCTGGTTACTCAGCTAAGCGTACTTTTCGGAATCCAAAATCAAAGCGAAGCGAAAGCTAAACGATTTATTCGATTAGTATTTAACAATTTGTCATTTTCATGTTGGTGGGTTATTTTTGGACGAGTTATAAGTAAAGCGTAATGACAATTTAATGTCTAATCGTGGTGGGAAACGAGAAGGAGCTGGAAGGCCACGATTGCCGTATACTATCTTGAACAAGAGGCTGAAATTAGTGCTGGCTGAGTAACCAGGCAAATCGTGACATAGCTCCTTAAGTAGTCAGCACTAGACTTTTCCCTTTTTCGACTATACTTTTCGTAGTTATCATAATTTTATTGTTTAATTTTAGTTTTATAAGTAATTTAAGTTACTTTAAGAATGTATTGTTGTAAGAGCATTGACTATTATAATTAATATTAGAGAGGATGTAATATAGTCAAATACATATACCTGTATGGAAAAAGTGACTGCCCCAACCGGGATTCGAACCCTGGTCAACGTTTCGGCGCTGTAACCTTTGAGCTATTGAGACACGGTCAGAACAGTCAGTGATTTCTGCATATACATATTAAATTCGCCGCTATCACTCGACACCAACAGGCAGACATCGCATCCAACGATAACGTGGAGCAAGGCCTCTCGAGCGCACTTCACAAAGTAAAGTAGCGAAGTTCATACAACTTCTTGTGTACAGAGGGCTTTAAGAATAATATATACGAACAAGAAGAATACTGCAATTAATAATTCTATTCTGTGGTTGCAGGCTTTTCAGTGAGGCGGAAATAGCAGAAATTCACAACATTACTTTGCGCGACGTTATCCTGATGACAACTAATATCAGCATGAATGATCTCCCCGAGGATGTGTTTTATGGTAAGATTTCTTTATTATCCCCCCCCCCCCCACCCCAGTCCGTAATCCTAGAACATTATGCCTTCTCATTGGCTAATGAGTGGTTCGGAATTTTAGAGTACGGACCGCACAGGCTAATTCCGCCTGCAAGTTGATTTCTTTCGATCATTGTAATAACGCAGCATTTTTATTGTAAAATTTCTGTTGTATTTATATGTCGCCACTAGAGGCAATCCACTGGGGGTCTTCAACCGAGTGGGGACTAGGACTAGTTGCTATATTTAACAATTATTGGATGAGGTGAAGCATGATATCGAGAATTATCAAAGCAAAGGTTTGTGTTATTTACTGAAGGCTGATGAGGATAACACAAATCGAGGCCTTGATAATTCTCGATATCATGCGAAAACCAAATCGAATGATTGTTTTATGCATAAGAAGTGCTAAAGCAATGCGTTGGCGAATCTTTGCGAAGAACCCGCCATTTTCCCATTTGCTTTCGCCGTAAATAAGCTGGCAACAGCAAACTAGCATCAAGATATTGGATTAATGATGTCATAGCTACACTTTTTGAACCATAATATTGGAACATTGACGTCACATGAAGCTGATGTCACAAATTAGCTGTTTGCCAACAGCCAATCAAAATGGAGATAAAGTAGAGAATGCATAATAATACCAATAATCGGCAATTATCAAATGCTCTAGATTACCAATAATGGGTAATTCCACAACAATAAATTGTAGGATTCTAGAACCCAACACAAATCCTAATCCTAACCCCCCCCCCCCCGCTTTAAGTGTCTTCCTAACCCTAACCCCCCTCCATCAACTACTACCCACCTGTGTTTTTTACAAAATCAAGAAACTTGAATAATTTAGCTACTAGTCCTAGTCCCCACTCGGTTAAAGACCCTCAGTGCATCTAGTGCTGACCGTATTTTGTACTTCGATCTGATTGGCCAATCAGATACCTGTCACTTCGATCAGATTGGTCAATTTTTCTCACATGCTAATTTACGTATAAAACTTTTATACTCGTCGTATTTTACGTTTCAGTTTAGGTCGAAGGGCCTTTCTTCAAAACTATACCTTCTAATTTCACTAGTTCGGAATCACATCAACTTTCAGAGTTCCTTATTCGTACTTTACATTGCCTACCAAGCACACGACTTTAATATCATTAATTTGAACGTAATTATTTTTGAAAGCTTGCCAATATTGGTTTAACAGAGTATTACCATGCACTGGAAAAATAAGTGGAATATATTTTGTTTCCACGGAGAGCTGAGTGTGGTAGACGTCATGGGGGATTTGAAAGATTCTCCGTGACACTGCATCACCATGATGCAAACATTGAAAGATTTGAGAGCAAAACGAAGACTTCGTAATTCTCGCCATCATGCTTAAAGTGCCAATGAATCGAAAATTAAGTTTATCTTATTTGAAATAAGGGACTGGTCATAAATTACCAGGGGGGGGGAGATAGGGTGGAGAAAGTGGAAGGGTCATAACTTTTTCAGCCCCTCAAAAGGGAGGGTATTATAGAAAATTGAACAATCAAAAGGGAGGGTATTATAGAACTATCAAAATGGAGGGTTACATAAATTTAAGCTCACACAGTCGCACTCTATGATAGTTTCACTTTACTCAAAATTTCAAACAGATCACAGTAATAAAATAGTAATTAATAGTATAATAGTAACATGAATTTATTCATAAAGTACATAAAACAGCACATGTTTTATATATCCTAAAGTCAAATGTCATTTAATTAACCAGTTTAATTATTTTTGACAGATATACGTCAGTATGAACGTTTATTTCAGAAGGAACTATTTTGTGCAGGGGGAGGGGTCATTGCCAAGGGGAGGATCACATGAGCCTGGGAACGAGGTTGGAGGATCACGCTATTTCATGCTCATCGTTACGGGAGGTCACATTTTTTTAAACTTTTTACTTCGAACCTCCACCCCCTCCCCCCTGGTAATTTATGACCAGTCCCTAACTCTTAAAACAACGAGGAATAACAATTTACAGCTCTTCCATATTTAACTTACTTCTTGAGATATTTAGACTTAGGTGATATTCAAATGAGATAATCTATGACGTAGAAAGTTGTACACAACATTGGAAAATCCTGTATATCTTAAAGATTATTGAACGAAATCACTTGAAGCTTGTCGTTAATGTTTTGTTTCATGAGCTGTAGCAATTACAAAGTTTTGAGTGATTTCTTTTTAATAATATTGGAAAAATATACATGATTCTCTAAGTAATAGATAAACACCGAGAACGAGGGATGTATGCTATATACAACCCCGAGGACGCGCAGCGTCCGAGGGCTGTATATTGCATACATCCCGACGTTCGAGGTGTTTATCTGACTTATTACATGATTAAGGAGGTTTTCTAACGAAGTTTTGTCCATTTTTCCACCTTGGACAAAGATTTTCCTATTTTTTTCTTCGTTTCTTATCTAATTAGTATTCATAGGGATGTATGCTATATACTTCCTGCTGTACATCAAAGAAAACCGACACAATCATGTAATAATGTTGTGTACAACTTGCTATGTCATAGATCAGCTCATTTAAATATCACATAAGTCTAAATATCTCAAGAACTGAGTGAAATATGGAAGAGCTGTAAGTTGTTATTCCTCATTGTTTTAAATGTTTTTTTTCAAATAAGATAAACTTAATGTTCCATTCATTTGCACTTTATAATAATTTACAATAGGCCCTTGAACTTCAATGACTTTTTCTCTTGCTATACCTTTTTTTAGTGTCGGATAGTGTATGTTCCTTTGATGCACTGAATCAAACTGAAATGGAGGAGTGTACGGTTCCGAAGACGTTTGATTATTTCAAAGGAAGTGAAGTTTCGTTCGCCCTGACTTTCCTCGGTATTGGCTTTTTCTGTGTCGGTAAGAAATTTTCTATTTAAAGGGAATAGATATAACAAGACGCCCGCTGGGCGTTAACTCGGGCTAGTTTTGCATTGACAGCATGGCATACTGTACATGTATATATATCTTTTTCGCCAAATTTGTCAGTTGTCATAAGTTTACGGTTAAAATTCTTTAGCTGCCCAGTTGTCTCTTAAAGTGCCCCTAACCTCAAAATGTTTTATTGTCTTATTTGGAAGAACTTTTAAAATGATAAAGTAACTTCTTTTGAAGATTTTCAGTTCGTTTGATATGCAAATATCTGGAATTTCGTCACACATGCATAATGAGTTATCAGAGAATGTTATATCTTTGCGTTCATGAAATAAAAACACTAAAGTGTGAATAACACGTGTGTGCGTTTCTCCCACAACACCAAACGTCTTGATTTTAAAGGATTTCGTTCGAGAATGAAAGAGATATATACATTTCTCCAATAAGTCATTATGAATGTGTGACGAAATTCAAGACATTTGCATATCAAACAAACTGATATATCTCAAAAAGAAAGCAAAGAAACGAAAATCTTCAAAAGAAGTTACTTTATCATTTTAAAAGTTCTTCCAAACAAGACTAAACATTTTGAGGTTATGGGCACTTTAACTACAATTTAACTATTGTTTGGGCATTTCAATTGTAGTAAACATCTGAAGCTACCGCGATCACCGGCATGTACAATCTGGCATATTTATCATCTCAAATCATTAATAATTCTCATGTAAACACAAAGGAGGAAGTCACTTGAATATCAACAACTTCGTCCAAACGTCCAAAAGAACGCGCAAAATCGAGCTTTTACTGTTTACAGCGTGTTTTACACAGGGCCGGATTTAGATATGTGGAGGCCCTGGGCAGCCTTCGGTAGTGGAGGCCCCCCTCAAACTTAGAATACTAAAATTATGACAAAACATATTTACAGTCGCCCATAAAGTATATTTTTCAAGTGCAAATAATCTGAATAAAAATGTACATGTATAAACATCATGATCAATCTACATAAGTATCTGAGTGGGTGTAAAGAATCTGAATAAGCTAACAGTAGATCTATAAACTGTATATACTATACCATTCATGTAGGTACTCATAAATACATTTTTCCTTACAATTTTTTCCCATGAAAAATGTGGAGGCCCCCTGGTTGTGGAGGCCCCTGGGCAACTGCCCAGTCTTGCCCATAGGTAAATCCGGTCCTGGTTTTACAGCTTGGATCTCATCAGTTCTTTCAGCGGCTGACATAATGGAGTGCCTGGAATAATGATGCAATAATTGCTATTTCGCGACGTTGACAAAACGGAGCCGAAACCTAGACTCTTGCTACCACAGGTAGCCCGATTAATAAAACAAGGCAGCCCAGCGAAAGTTTGCCGTGATCGTTTGTTGCTTTACACCGCGTAGGCTTCTTCCTTCGCTTATTTGGTCCACGATAGGTATTGAACTACTTTTGTTGTTTATCACCATTTTGTTTACACTGACCAACATTTTGGTCAGGTTCTTGTGTGTAAATTACACGTACTATACGAATTTGAACGAAGAAAGTGTGAGTCATGTGTTTGCAATGACCGACATTTTTGGCCAGGCGCTATATTTTGTGTTTCAGTGGTCTGCTCATGCGGTTTAAATTTAATAGTGATACTGCGAGATAATTTCAAAATCGCTTAATATCTTAGCCGAAATAATTGTATATCGAAACTTATGAACCTAGTACGGGTATTAATGTTTACCGTCACACATATTTGTCATATTATATCCTAAACAAACTTGTCTCAATTAACTCAAACATGATCTACACTGCCTTCGCTAGCTTTCGTAAATATAACAGTGAAAGAAATACGATTTCAGACATTGCTAGCTTACTAACCTATATGATTTGAATAAACTTATAATTTCCAAATATGTTTAAAATGTTTGCCCCCATTCCGCAGTATATCGTGACAACTTTTTATCGTTTTTGTCGACAACTAATTATCATCTAGTTCAGCACCCGTTCTTATAGCCTCGGACATACTCACAAATAATGGACACAAGCCAATGAACTTATTTATCTCATATTTCTCTGTAACTCAAATGTCAGCAGACACATGTACGCGTTGCGTACCTATTTTTATGCAATTGTTATCATCATTTGTTCTCTATCTCAGGCGTGGTTGGTCTCATGTTTTTGTTGGCTACACGTCGTCAAAATAAACTTGCTGAAAAAAGAAAAATGCAGCGAAGGAAAACCCGACGGAGCAGCAAACCCGACGATAACACGTTTATTGGTAAGACGAAGGGGACTTCTGTAGTTTAGCTGCAGGTAGCCTGCGTGCAGTCTAGCTAATGCTTTGCGCGCTCACAAGCTTGCTCGCGGCCATTTTTTGGGCCACGAAATTGAACAAGTAAACCAATCCTTCGATATCTGAGAAATCCTTGCCATAAATTACTCAAATTGTGTTTTTCGTAACAGCAGAGATAATGTAGTAAGTTATTATTGTCATATTTTTTATAGTATTTGATTACACTCGGTGCGCCGGTCGTAAGAAGATAACAAAACAACAAGAAAACGTAATAAACCGAGGTAGTTAGAAGCAATAACACAAGCGCGCAAAGCATTAGCTGGACACTCATCCTTTAAGTTGCTTAAAGGATGAGTCATGAGTGTCCAGCTAATGCTTTGCGCGCTTGTGTTATTGTTTTGATTTGGGAAACTGGCTTCTAACTAGGCTCGGTTTATTACGTTTTCTTGTTGTTTGGTTATCTTCTTACGATATAATAAGCTTTTAAAAGTCGTTTAAATCAGTTTGTAGTGATCTCTGACTCAGAGTTTGTGGAATATTGTGAACCGCACTCTTCGTGCCGTCGTCTGTCAGCGTGTTCTATTCTCAACGGCTTCGATTACAACGGCAATGATTTACAGCAGTGAGCGTTCGTTTCTAGCGTAATATCTGTTCCTCTACTTAAATAATATATGGAATATAAGGATCTTATACTATTGGCTTTGCCAGGAAACTGCGCGTCTTGAAGGAAACTTTGAAATTCACGCATCAAACGGGAAACAACGAGCGACGGATAGCTGTCTCAAAACACAATTCCACGGTCCACCGAGTGTAATCAAATACTATAAAAAATATGACAATAATAACTTACTACATTATCTCTGCTCTTAAGAAAACCACAATTTGAGTAATTTACTGCAATGATTGCTCAGATATCGAAGGATTGGTTTACTTGTTCAATTTCGTGGCCCAAAAATGGCTGCGAGGAAGTTTGTGAGCGCTACTAAATACCAGTATTGCGTCGCAGCAGATTCGAGGTTTCACGTGTGCCGATCAAGCAAGCAGTTCAACAGACGATGGTTTCATTTGGTTATTCACAAAATCTGGAAGTAACTTACGTGTGTTAACGTTTTTGTTTTGACTCGACGTTTTGCACGATGTGCCCTTCATTGGGTCCATGCACCTGCGCTTGGTTCTATAAAACATGATTTGCTACTTCCTCCCTTGATATTTGGCGACGGTATTCTATTCCGGAATGTCTATCATCTCGGCAATTTTCATTTTTTTCACGTTGAAAAGTGTTATTCCGAGGTCTGAGACAGCTATGTTACGGCCAGGGAAACAACCAGTCTAGGATAGCGACTAGGGTTGACGATTAATGGAGTTGAGGCCTCGATCTCCAAGCAGAAGATGTTCCAGTCGAATTTTTACCAACTAGCTCCAGTGGGGCTTTATGCTTATAGCTTTGTAACCTTTTTATTAATTGTAATAGTTTTTAGATATCAACCTGTATTATACCCCTGTATCACTGTATATCCCTGTATACTATACCCCTCTGAGCAGTGATTCCTGTTGGTAACAATTTTATTTCAAAACTGATAAGACCACCCCGTTTTTAAAGCGCCTATGCAATGAAAAATTCAATTGTAAAATAACTCTTTTGTTTGAAAGAACTCTTGAAACTATAAAGACTAACCATTTACAACTTTTTCATATCTCAATTCACTCTTGAGATATTAAGATTTGTTTAATATGTAAATGATCATACTTATGACATCACACTGCATAATAACTTATTGAAAACACTTATATATCCTTGAAATTATGTAATGAAATCACTTGAAATGCAGGTGCATGTGCGTGGATATATCCAATGACATATCAAATATGCAAATCATCAAACGATTCTGTGTGATAATGGTAAATATATGCAGAGTTTTTCAATAAGTCATTATGCATTGTGATGTCATAAGTGTGATCATTTACATAATATCTCAAAAGTGAAGTGAGATATGAAATTATGAAAAAGTTGTAAATGGTTAGTGTTTATAGTTTCAAAAGTTCTTTCAAACAAAAGAGTTATTTCACAACTAAATTTTTCATTGCATAAGCACTTTAAATAAAGGTAAAAACATATCTAACCTCATAAATCTAAACTGCAGGAAATTTAATAAGCTCAAGTGTAAATGAGTGACAAAGTTTCGTATTCCGCTCAATTGTCTTAACTCAATGATGTTTTTTAGCGGCTGAATGGCGTCGAAATCTTCCCGAAAGGAATATCAAAGTGAATCTTGGTCCTGGTCAAATCGTACGTGTTTCATCAGATCGTGGCGTGTTGTTGCGAACTATCGATCTCAGAGGAATGGAATGGATAATTGTCTTTCTTCAAAGTGATCGAGAGGAAACACTTTTGTCTGTTCGAATGGACAGGGAATATGATATGGTGAGTTTCAATGTTGAAATGCTTGTAATATTATTAACAACTGAAAGGTTGTCTGGTACTATTATTATTATCTGTTTTATTGTTGTCTTTAGATTGTTAAATTTGACACAACCCAACAACGTCATGACTTTGTCGAAAGTTTCGAGTCCTTCCTTACCGGACTCAGTATTAAATGCAATAAAAATGCGATGAAAACTCAAATGTTAATTTCATCTGCCAATACCAAGGAAGACCGACAGAAGAGGCTAGAGAAGTTCTTCCGGGTAGCTTTCGCACATGTAAGTTCACAGTCACTGCATGATTACTATCTTCATCCCCATTATCATCATCATTATTATCATCATCATTACCATTATCATTATCATCATCATTACCATTATCATTATCATCATCATTACCATTATCATCATCATTATCATCATTATCATTATTATCATCATTTTCATCATCATTATCATCATCATCATATGACCATCATCATTATTATCATCATTATTATCATCATTACTATCATCATTATCATCATCATTATCATCATCATTATTATCATTATCATCACCATAATCACCATGACCATGACCATCATCATCATTATCATTATCATCATCATCATTATCATCATCGCCAACCATCATCATTATCATCACCATCATCATTATCATCATCATCACCCATATCATAAATCATAATTATCACCATCATCATTACCGTCATCATCATTACCATTATCATCAAAATTATCATCCTCTCCAACCATCATCATTATTATCATCACCATGACCGTCATCATTACCATTATCATCGTTATCATCATCATTCATTATCACCAACATCAGAATCATCATCATCATCATCATTATCATCATCATCATTCATCATCACCCATATCATAAATTATCACCATCATCATTACCATCACTATCATCATCACCATTATCATCATCATTATCATCATTATCATCATCATCATTATTATTATCATTGCCAACCATCATCACCATCATAACCCTACATGACCATCATCGTCACCATCATCACCACCATCATAATCATCACCACCATCATTCATCACCATCACCACCATCATTCATCACCATCACCACCATCATAATCATCACCACCATCATTCATCATCATCACCACCATCATAATCACCATCACCATCATTCATCATCACCACCATCATAATTATCACCACCATCATTCATCATCATCACCATCATAATCATCACCACCATCATTCATCATCATCAGCATCATAATCATCACCACCATCATTCATCATCATCACCACCATCATAATCACCATCATTCATCATCACCACCATCATAATTATCACCACCATCATTCATCACCATCACCACCATCATAATCATCACCACCATCATTCATCATCATCACCACCATCATAATCACCACCACCATCATTCATCATCACCACCATCATAATTATCACCACCATCATTCATCATCATCACCACCATCATTCATCATCATCACCATCATAATCATCACCACCATCATTCATCATCATCACCACCATCATAATTATCACCACCATCATTCATCATCATCACCATCATAATCATCATCACCACCATCATTCATCATCATCACCATCATAATCATCACCACCATCATTCATCATCATCACCACCATCATAATCATCACCACCATCATTCATCATCATCACCATCATCACCATCACCACCATCATTCATCATCACCACCATCATTCATCATCATCACCACCATCATAATCATCACCACCATCATCGTCGACCACAACTACAATATTTCAGGGTGGTATTGCGATGAAACTAATAACATCTGGACACTCTATCGATTTAAAAATAATAATAATAAAATGTATGTGTATTCAAGGCATTTGACATCGAGTACCAAGATCAAGACTTTGGAGAAAGAATGGGAGAAGCAAAAGAGGTGCTTTCTTGTGAACTTTCCAAAACGGAATTTGCTGAAGCTTTGTCGTTAAAACCAAACTCGTTGTTTGTCGAGCAAATGTTTGATCTCGTTGATAAAGATCAAAATGGATACTTATCATTCCGAGAATTTCTTGACGTCATCGTCATTTTTGCTAAAGGTAATAATAATAATAATAATAATAATAATAATAATAATAATAATAATAATAATAATAATAATAATAATAATAATAATAATAATGGAAACTTTATTAAAATCTTTTGTTATATATACAATTATAAATCTCGCTCAATGAGGTAATTTACAATTGACTACTAGAACCACTATAAACTATCAATTAAAGATTATACAAATGAAAATATGAATATATACGTCTATTTTAATTCAGGATTTGTCCATTCTTTGTTTCTACAGCAGAAAATATAGCATGTTGTTCTAATGGCGATAGATGTTATTTTTTAATGCAGTAGTTTTGGTGTTTCTTATCAAAATGTTTTATTGTCTTATTTGGAAGAACTTTTAAAATGATAAAGTAACTTCTTTTGAAGATTTTCGTTTCTTTGCTTTCTTTTTGAGATATATCAGTTTGTTCGATATGCAAATGTCTGGAATTTTGTCACACATGCATAATGATTTATTGGAGAAATGTGTATATCTCTTTCATTCTCGAACGAAATCCTTTAAAATCAAGAAGTTTGGTGTTGTGGGAGAAACGCGCACACGTGTTATTCACACTTTAGTGTTTTTATTTCATGAACGCAAAGATATATAACATTCTCTGATAACTCATCATGCATGTGTGAC
>JAYKKM010000477.1:4642500-4865000 GCA_035772405.1 Chrysogorgia sp. JL179-B06
CATCTTCATGGAGTTTTTTGCTGTTAAAGTTATCGGATGTGATGTCACAAGAGGCATTTTTGTGGCAAGTAACAAAAGAAAACTGGTTTGGAATGCCTCTTGTGACGGTGTAGAAATGTAGAAATGCTGGGGCGTGAACATACCTTAATTTTGTAGGGTCGTTTTGTTTCTGAAAAACACACGTTTTCCCAGCGATAGTCAGACGGTACCTACACAAAACAAGAAGAGAAGGAGGAGGATGTTATATGTTAGGATATAGAGTTGAGAGGAGGATATTTCACGCGGGACGTTTCTATAACGATTGTCTAATAGTTCATACCTATCAACATCTTCCTTCATGTATGTTGTGTAACAACATCCATCGAAACATATCAATAATCCACCATCACTTAACCTAAAATGTTGAAAACACTTCATCACTTCGAGCACAAGCATGGGTATATGAGTATGATTTATAATTTTGAGTTGATCACGCAGGATAAGGTTACCCTATTTATCCAAGCCAGAGGCTCGTGTTTTAAGCGCTCGACTATTCACTTCATCACTCTTAGGTGAACGGAAAACCCAACTGATATGGTTTCCGAGGGCCTACGATTTAAGGTCGTTTTCCGAGAAGACCCGAACGTCTTCCCATTTGCTGGTATTGTTGCAAAGGCAGCACCTTCTCCTTAATTATTTAAGACCCTGAGTAGTGGTCCGTCCACGAATTCGGAACACGCGTCTCCCAGCTCATAGACATGTGTGGTAACCATTACAGCTGGTTCTTTTATCAGAAAATATTAAATGTGACTTGCAGCTTGGTTATTTATATATATTAAAAGCTGGTTCTTGTTTCAACCACATCCAACAAAAAAATAATAATTATCTCCACCTGTGCACATCCGCTTCGACTGTTGATGTATTCATTTCAAGAAAATAAAGAGTTGGTCCAATTTTCGATACCTAGTATAGAGGAGAAAAAACTTCAGAAAACATCACCAATTTAAGAGATGGAAAAAATTCAGTTGTAAAATAACACTTTTGTTTGAAAGAACTCTTGAAACTATAAAGACTAACCATTTACAACTTGTTCATATCTCACTTCAAAAATTATGCATATCTTTACCATTATCACATGGAATCGTTTGATGATTTGACATGCGGCTTGCATTTCAAGTGATTTCAATGCATAATCTCAAGGATATATAAGCGTTTTCAATAAGTTATTATGCAGTGTGATGTCATAAGTATGATCATTTACATATTAAACAAATCTTAATATCTCAAGAGTGAAGTGAGATATGAAAAAGTTGCAAATGGTTAGTCTTTATAGTTTCAAGAATTCTTTCAAATAAAAGAGTTATTTTTAAACTGTATGTCTCATTGTATAGGTTTTAAAAGAACATCGATTTCAATCCATTGTCCAAAGTGCTCGTTGACGAAAGTTCGAGAAGAGTCTCGAGCTCATATTCAGCCAATCACAGCACACATTTTCAAAATATTATTTTCTACATCACCTTAACACAATACTTGTAATTATCGTAAATAAGCTCCACATTTTCTGTGTTTGTCAGCATATGAGCTGGCAGGACCTGGCCCCTACCAATGAAATAATACATATTAGTAAATATTAATCATCACCTATCGCCAATCCGCGATTCTGATTTGTAAAAGTCCGAGTTGTCTATGAGCGAATAGTCAACGAAAGCGGAGCCTGAGTTGACTATTCGCTCAGAGACAATGAGGACAAGTTGTCTAATTGTATTAGTGGACTATTACACATCATGCATTCTCCAAAAAATATCCAAAAACTCATCTAAAACCTCCCCAAAACGAGAGTTTGCTGCCATTGTTTTGAGCGCGTTTCGCCATCATGGTCTATCACGAATAGACAACGGTTGAGTATAGCCAATCAGAATGCAGCATTTGTAATGGACGATGGTCAGTTTCTACTAAATAGTGAATGAGGGCGAAGCCCGAGTTGACCATCTGCTCATAGACAACGAGGGCGAGTTGTCTAATTGTTTTAGTATCAACCATAAACAACCTTTCTTTAACGTAAAAAAGTCTTATCAAACATTGTTCCAAATTTTCATATAGTTTCACCTTTTTGTTTGTATGGAAGTCTCCCATTCAAAATGTAGAGTGGCACTCGATGGCACATAATAATCAATTCTCAAGTCCCTGGACTTTCGTAATACTTTTTATAAACAGAAAGAAAACTCAATTTACCTTTCCAAACAATTTTGAAAACTGGAGAATCGTTTGTTGATATGTGAGTCCGTCACGTGAATAGTTCCACAAATCACAGCCAACATAGTGTCTGGTTTCTCGGCCTGCAGGTAGAGCAAAGGTAACACATGTTTACAGGTTGGAAATTCGACTTTTAGAGCAATTTCTCAGAAAACTATCTTAAAAATAAACTACCTGAACTTTTTGGGCGATCAGATGATCCAACCATGTTGTGTCAAACGTATTTTTTTTGAAACATTCCTCTTCCAATAATTTTACTAAATATTCGACAGTTGTGCGAAAATCACCTCGAATGGAAATCTCCTTAAGAGCAATTACCATATTTCTGAGAGGGAGAAGAAATATTTGTTACGTTGTACTATACTTAAGTCTCAGTGCACCCGCGTGGACTGAGATACAGTAGCGAAGTTGGCCATAGCAACTGGTCATGCTATGCAAATTTTGAAACTATTAACATATTCAGATCTTTAGAAATATATTGTTTTCAAAATATGCAGATGTTTATAAATTAGCATAGCATGACCAGTTGCTATGGCCAGCTTCGCCACTGCTGAGATTGTATAGAATACAAGGACCGTATGGACTGAGACGTATATGTACAACTTGTAACCTTCTAATGGACAATGAGATACGTTAACCATTTAGCTATATGGACTCAAATGGTAGAGCGAAGGTCACATGTGTGCACAACCTGTAACATGGTGTGATGACCAGCGAGATGATCTAACTATTTACTCTACATGGACTGAGATGGTAGAGTGAAGATTACGTAATATTTCAAAGCCGACAACGCGCACTTGACAAGTCCGCGCAATTAGTTGCAGTCCGAAGCGAAGATGAGGACTGTAACTAATTACAAGGATTTGAAATCCGGTCAAGTCCAAATTGTCGGCTTGAAATGGCATCTCAAGTCAAGTCAGTATTGAGGTTGAAATCGTCAAAATCCTATGCTAACTAAGATCACATATCCAGTTGTCCGTCACGGAGTTGATTTTCTTTGTTTTTGGTTCATGAATTATTAATGCTTTTGAGATATACAGGTATATATATGTCAACAACCCAAATACGTAGTACATGGACTGCGATGGAATAGCGAAAATTGCGATAAATATTGGTTCGTGATATTACACAAGTATTGCTTGGGTCTACGAGGCTCTATACATCTGTACTCTGAGTCTTAAAGTGCACCTGACATCAAAATTTTTTATTGTCTGATTTGGAGGAACTTTTAAAATGATAAAGTAACTTCTTTTGAAGATTTTCGTTTCTTCGCTTTCTTTTTGAGATATATCAGTTTGTTTGATATGCAAATGTCCGGAATTTACGTCACACATGCATAATGAGTTATCAGAGAATGTTATATATCTTTGCGTTCATGAAATAAAAACACTAAAGTGTGAGTAACACGTGTGCGTGTTTCTCCCACAACACCAATCCTCTCAATTTTAAAGGATTTCGTTCGAGAATGAAAGAGATACACACATTTCTCCAATAAGTCATTGCATATCAAACAAACTGTTATATCTCAAAAAGAAAGCGAAGAAACGAAAATCGTCAAAAGAAGTTACTTTATCGTTTTAAAAGTTCTTCCAAATAAGACAATAAAAAATTTTGATGTCAGGTGCACTTTAACGATATTTGTAATTATGGTGGAATGCAACTTCATCATAACTGTTTGCTATTGAAGATTGTCTGTCTTCACTCAAACGATTTTCAACCTTATAATCTTCCGATCGTCTATATAAAACAGATGCTATAGATATATAAATATAGTTTCTCTATAACCATTGAAATACAGGGATGGTAGAGTGAGGGTAACGATAAGTATTAGTTCACAGTGCGACACATATAGGGACTGCGTGTCTTGATAGCTCATTACCTCCTTGCTCGATCTCGATCCTCACCCCAGGCAAAACAATGTCCAAATTGTGAATCAGCAAATTCATGAAGCGCTCCCTCTGGCGCGACGCTAAAATAACCCCACACATTCGAACTGCTACGAAAATTTAACTCCTGAACAGTTCCACTGCTTGGCTTAAATCCCTAAAGAAATAAGACGGATTTTTTCACGCGCTACACTACACACTACAAAGTAGTAAGATACTACAAATATACCTGCACTGCACTGTGCACTGTGCGCACTGCACTGTACGCACTGCACTGTACTGTGCACACTGCACTGTACTGTGCACACTGCACTGTACTGTGCGCACTGCACTGCACTGTGCACACTGCACTGTACTGTGCGCACTGCACTGCACTGTACGCACTGCACTGTACTGTGCGCACTGCACTGCGCGCACTGCACTATGCACTGTGCACACTGCACTATGTACTGTGCACACCGCACCGCACCGCACGCACGCACCGCACCGCACCGCACCGCACCGCACCGCACTAATTAATATACCAACCTCGTCTGGATTCTCAGCAGTAATACGAGCAGCAATAACATGACCTCTTGGTTTAGGTCGTATGGAAGGACTGTGTAGAGAAACAGAATAACAAGAACATATTTGTAAATGCAATTGTACTTTTCTTAATCCATCCGATGAAAAGGTTGATTTTAATTATTTAGGTTCTAATGATATTAGATACTACTCCGAGTGACAAACCATAGGTTCAACCAGAGGCGGATTAACCAGGAGACATTATTAGAGTCAGGATTACTACCATGTTATCGTTCGTCAGGTTAAACACCAAAACATTTCCAATTCATCTAGAACTAAACTGTAGATCACTGTGGTTCTTCCTGAGTAGGTTTTTCTGACACAAATTGACAGTAATATTTCTTCTTACTTATCAAAGTTTATCTTGGTGGTTTCGTAATCCCGTTTGCCATAAAGATTACGAATGTCCTTGATTTTGTCCAAAGGAATTCCCATAGCAATCTTAAAAGTTAAAAGTTACATCGATATAACCATAAACATAAAACCACAAAAGCATATATACCAGTCCATATAACCATGGATATAACCATATAACCACATAACCATATAAACATATAACCATATAACGATATATATATACCAATATAGCCATAACTATATGATCAAATATCCATATAACCTTACCATATAACCATATATCCATGCAACCATATGTCCATATAACCATATGACCATATAACCACATAACAACATAACCACATAACCTCATAACCATGTAGGCAACCATTATCACCATCATAACCACTTTACCGTTACAACCACATAACCATTACCAAAACTCCAACCATTTTTACGTGCTAACAACCAAACTAACTTGTAACTGAGCCGCAGGTAGATTGATATCAGCAACCATTTCTGTGCATGGATGTTCAACCTAAAAAGATTAAATGGAATACCTCAACTACATGTACATAATAGCTTTAAGTTTAAGAACCAAATACTATCAATATAATCACCTGTAGCCGAGGATTGAGTTCGAGAAAATAATATTTGTGATCTTCAGGATTGTAAAGATATTCCACAGTGCCAGCACTCGAGTAATTCACTGAGTTAGCCAACTTTACAGCGTCCTACAAGATGAACAGGAACGTTTCTCAGATAAGAGATGACTGGAGGAGAAGAAGCAGGAGAAGCAGGAGAAAAAAGAGGAGAAGGAAGAGAAGGAGGAGGAGTAGAAGGAAGAGAAGGAGAAGGAGAAGGAAGAGGAGGAAGAGAAGAAGGAAGAAAAGGAAGAGAAAAAGGAGGAGGAAGAGAAGAGAAAGAGGATGACAAGGAGGAGGAGGAAAAGGAAGAAAAGGAGAAAAAGGAGGAAGAGAAAGAAGAGGAGAAGCAGGAGAAGGGGGAGAACGAGAAGGAAGAAAAGGAGTAGGAAGAGAAGGAGGAGTAGGAGGAGGAGGAGAAGAAGGAGGAGGAGAAGGAGGAGAAAGAAGAGAAGGAAGAGGAAGAGGAGTAAGAGGAGAAGGAAGAAAAGGACGAGGAAAAGAAGGGAGAGGAGGAGGAAGAGAAGCAGAAGGAAGAGAAGGACGAGGAGGAGAAGGAGGAGGAGGAGGAGGAGGAGGAAAAGGACGAGGAAAAGAAGGAAGAGGAGGAGGAAGAGAAGCAGAAGGAAGAGAAGGAGGAGAAGGAGGAGAAGGAGGAGAAAGAAGAGAAGGAAGAGGAAGAGGAGTAAGAGGAGAAGGAAGAAAAGGACGAGGAAAAGAAGGAAGAGGAGGAGGAAGAGAAGCAGAAGGAAGAGAAGGACGAGGAGGAGAAGGAGGAGGACGAGGAGGAGGAAAAGGACGAGGAGGAGGAGGAGGAAAAGGACGAGGAGGAGGAGGAGGAGGAGGAGGAGGAGGAGGAGGAGGAGGAGGAGGAGGAGGAGGAGGAGGAGGAGGAGGAGGAGGAGGAAGAGAAGGAGGAGAAAGAAGAGAAAGAGGAGGAGGAGAAGCAGGAGAGGGAGTAGGAGGAGAAGCAGGAGAAGGAAGAGAAGGAGAAGAAGGACGAAAAGGAGGAGAAGGAGGAGAAAGAAGAGAAGGAAGAGGAAAAGAAGGAAGAGGAAAAGAAGGAAGAGAAGGAGAGAATTGAGGCTGTAGTCAGTTCAGCACTTGTTGTTTGAGTTCAGCCGAACGTACAGACTGCAAGGAGAGGAGAGAGATCATATTAAAAACAGAGTTGAATAACCTTTTCCATTTTTTGTAGAATTTCGGAAGGACAGATGACCACTGGAGCTTCTTCGAAAATTTTTTGATGTCTTCTTTGAACGGAGCAGTCTCGTCCAAACAACGAGATTGTTTCACCATAACTATCAGACAATATTTGCACCTCCAAGTGACGTGCTCTAGTTGAGAATATGAAAATGAAATTGAATAAAGCAAAGTGAGCAAGCCAGATTATAATTAGCCTGTGCGCTATAATAACCTTTGGAAGACTGGGACTGCGCGCAGGCTAGCTTATAATACGTGTTTGGTGAGAAAGTATTCACACACGCACTTTACGACTCCTCTTTCTAATATTAGGGACCTTACGATCTATACGACGGCAACCTACGACGGCAACCTACGACGGCAACCTACGAACGGCAACCTACGACGGCAACCTACGACGGCAACCTACGACGGCAACCTACGACGGCAACCTACGAACGGCAACCTATCGACGGCGACTTCGTTCAAACAAAACAATCTTTATGCGAAACAAAAAGAATGAATAATTTTTATTCCCAAGAGTAATCTCAACGCCTACATCGCCACAGAGAACATTTTCACGTCTTTAGGACGACAGTAACTCGCATGAGATGAGAGCTGTTCCTTAAGACCGACTTAAACACAGACACTACAATCGTTTTAGAAATATTGAAGCGTTTTGGAGATCATAAAACAAGCTTTTAGTATCAAATACGCTAGTCAATCGACCGTGGTTTCATTCGAATGCTAAAATTTATATTTGTTTCACTGCCGTCGCCGTCCTAGGTTGCCGTCGTAGATCGTAAGGTCCCTAGCATCAACTAAAGTCAGTATTAGGGTTATTAGTATGGTTGACTTAGTATAAGCGTTAGGGTAAGCTTTCACTGGTTAATACTTCATCTTGCAGGGACATACCCTAACCCTAATCTCTTGTTTAGTGGTATGGGTTCGCTATGTCTCTGCAAGATAAAGTACTTACCCTTTCACTTCATGTGACCGCTGATATTTTGCAGGCACGGGACACAAAGTACGTATGGGGGAATACGCCTCCATTGGTATCAATGTAAAGCTGCAGGGAGCCTCCCGCCGGGCATACCCAGGGGATTTAATTCGAAATTTTAATTTTTTGTCAAATATCCCACCCTGGGAACCTATTCAAAACTCAAATAAGATCAAATCCCCTCTTATTAAAACTTCGTTCTCTTGTTCGCGCTCTTCTGACTCCGCCATGTTGCCTGCTGAGCTGATCAAATTGCATCACCACGGGAATCAATCATGTGCCAAATCCCCTGGGTATGCATCCCCCCCCCCCCTAGTTAACATTGATATGTGCATTAAGTCCAAGAGTAAATTTACCTTTCTGCTACTTTCATTACAAATATTGGTGAACCAGGGACTTCGGTCTCGACCTGTGGGATTCAAGAAAATAATTCACGACGGACGGACGGACGGACAAAAGGAAATTACCATAAAACGATATACACATACCACTGATCTCTAAATAAAGACTGCATTGAGCTTTCTATTGTATCTGATGAGCTGATTTTGAAGCCTGCATATTTGCATAATGTAAATTAACGAGAGATCATTACAAACTCCGAGTTTGCAAGCAAATCAAACTGTGACGCACGCGAAATAGGTTTAGTGTCTGGCCAATATAGTTTCTTTGTTAACATTAAATGCATAAAATCTTCAACCTAATTTGACGTCTCATATCAGGCTTCTCTCATGGATAATTAGAGCCAACGGCGGCCATTACTAAGGGACCAAAGTCGCAGTAAATCTGTAGGTAGGCGATGAATCGTTTTACCCAGTAATTTGAAAAATGTTTTCTGGTCCTCTTTATAGTAATATTATTTTATTTTGTCGATGGTAAGAGCACATAAACCATCAAAAAACCTCATAGGATTCTATGCAGTTGGTCCCTTAGTAATGGCGGACTTCCGGCTTCATTTTCTGAACAATAGTTGCTCGATCCAGTCTTTATTTAGAGATCAGTGTCACATACCTGTCTAAAGAAATTGCTAAATTCATCATTGTTATGTGCTTTACGTATTCCTTTACCGCCGCCACCTTCTGAAGCCTTGATCATCACAGGATAACCAATCTTTTGAGCAATCTAAAAATTAAAGACCAAATGTGAGACGACAAATTACTGAACTCAATGTCGGCCGTCACTCATGACAAACCACGTTCTCATGCTACCTCTTTATCTAGTGTTTCTTATGCTTCATAAAAACACAGGTCACGCCAATTCGTTGGAACACTTCGTCATTTTAATATCCTGCTCCTCTATCTTTTAGTTATTACATAAGAATGAGTATAGTAGTATACCCTTATTGCCGATCTATGAAAACTTTGGTTAACACCAATACAAGATTTTTAGCAAAGTGAAAAGGTGGTGAACTGCTGAGATTTTTAGGAACGAAATACTAACGTTTCGAGCGGAGCCCTTCATCAGAAGGTAACGTCAGTATTTCGTTATTAAAAATCTCGGCAAACCTTTTCACTCAACTTAACGGGAGACATTGCAGGGTACAAAAAGGTCAATTAAATCACATGTACATACGCCGAAAAGGTCAACTTAAATCAGTATGGAGGTCATTGTAACGATTCTCTCAAAAATAGACATTAAGTTGTATAGTAATGAGTATATACAAAAATATTTGAATAAACAAATGAAGCTTTCGCAATATGGCTGAAAGTGAGTGGCATAACGATGAGTAGTGAAAAATTGTCTTCGGAAAGTGTTTTTGCATATAAATCTGCATTACTTTTTTTACTTAGCACTCTACTTTTTTAATACAAGATTTTGTCGTTTAATCTCTTTGAAATAGCAAGCTTTACCTTCACTCCTGTCGTAGCATCGACAACGCAACACTTCTGATACAATTCTTCGCTGACAAGATCGCGACAACCAGTGTCCGTTTCTTGCATATTGCTTACATCAATCTTAACTCCTATTAGTGAAATAGTAGAATAAAATATAGTAAGTGAATAATATCATCATCATCAGTTACATAATCATAGATAACAGTTACATTGTTACTTATAAGTAACATAGGTACTTTGTTACTTATCGTATTTTACACTTCTGGTAACATAGGTACTTAAGATAACATATGTTCTAAGGATTTATGGTGAAGGAAAATTTCGAGTGTTGGAATATATACATTTTAAGACCAAACCGGGACCAGTTGCGAAAAATGGAATTGGAATTGAACGTGCGACCCTGCGATAAAATAACGGCTTCCGTAGCTCAGTGGTCAGAGCACTGCACTAGCATCGCAGGGTCGCGGGTTCAATTGCAGCCGGAAGGCCTTGAAGTTGCATTTTTCGCAACTGTTCCCGGTTTGGTCTTAAAATGTATATATTCCAACACTCGAAATTTTCCTTCTCGAGTGAAATGCCAAATATTACTTGTAATATACCCAAAATCTTATCCCGGCATTACCACCACTATATATACAGAACTCGTGACTAAGCTCTCGGCAACGTCTTCCGTAGCTCAGCGGTCAGAGCACTGCACTAGCATCGCAGGGTCGCGGATTCAATTGCAGCCGGAAGGCCACGAAGTTGCTCGAATATTTCGCAATTGGTCCCGGTTTGGTCTTAAAATGTATATATTCCAACACTCGAAATTTGCCTTCACCATAAATCCTTAGAACATGTAGTTTAATCGAGTGAAATGCCTAACATTACGTCTTGTAATATAGGTAACATAGGTACTTACTACTTATAGGTACTTACTACTTATAGGTAATATAGGTAACATAGTTATACTTATATCACCGTTGGTTCAGTTTCCTTTGTTCTCTAGTGGCCATTATATCTGATATCAACCTCATACAATTATTCATGAGGTTGATTTAACAATTAGACAACGAGCCCGCGTTTTCTATGAGCAGATAGTCAACGAGGCGGAGCCGAGTTGACTATCGCTCATAGAAAACAAGGGCGAGTTGTCTAATTGTTTTAGTATAAATTTACAACTTTCTAACCCAAGAAATAACTTTTATTTCGCATTTTTCATGGGAAAAAAGTAAATATTCTTTCGAAATCAGGCGACTTTTTCCCCAGAGGTTTATATCAGCGGATAGTAACTCCTGCGATAGCCAATCAAAATAGAGGATTTGTGATATAAACTTGTCAATTTATACTAAAAGTACTTATCAACCTCATACAATTATTCATGAGGTTGATAAGTACTTATCAACCTCATAAATACTAAACTTCACCAATGGTGATATAAGTATAGGTTATATACCTTAGACCTCGGTGTTTAAGCGATATATCAACCCTCGGACTTCGCCCTCGGGTTGATATATCGCTTAAACACCTCGGTCACGGTATATAACCTATACTTAAACGGTACTCCAGTCAAAATATAAGTGGAGTTCAATAGTTCATATGAAATATCTTACTGACTTTATTTCCAAAGTTTCAGCATTCAAATCAATTAAGTTAAGAAGATATCACAAGTGGAATTTGGAGAGTTTGTTCAATTTCGACGCCATATTTGTTTCTCAATCTATATCAGTAATATAATATTTGGAGTTATAGGGACTAACACATAGTCCTATTATGTCCCTTTATATCAATACAAGTCCCTGTTTGACCTACCTGAACCACTCCAGGGTAATGTGGGGATATCTAACGACTGCGCTACAATGGAAGACGCAATTTTATCTCCGAGCGCCCACATCGCACCAGCAGTTGGACCTAAAAATTTATTATAAAATAACATGTATAATACGCCTATTTTGATTGGTCAAATGTTTGGAGATTGGTCATGATTGGTCAAGAGCTTTTTTTTATGGATTTTGTTGTTTTTTTCAAACGCTTTTCTCAAGTCTTGCAACATCCCATTTGGATCACAGTATCCAAACACGGAAAACCATTTCTTTGAGAAAATATATAAAATTAGCACCAAAGCGGGTCCCTTACAAAAATTCCACATGATTTCTATTTACATGTGAAATATTTACATGTGTAATATTTACAAGTTTCAAAATAACATGTGATCACATGTGAAATAATCACATATGTGACATATTCACATGTGATCACGTTTCAAAACACATGTGATCACATGATGTGAATGAATCACATGTGAACGTTTTTCACATGTTAGACTTTCACATGTGATCACATGTGTGAAGTCATGTGGAATTTTCGTAGGGTAGGTCAATATTTTCCATTTTTTTCGATTCGATTTTATTCGATTTTAAGATAATTTTTTTTCTATTTCTTGGGATTTTTTTAATTTTTGGGGATTTTTTCGCCACACTTACCCATGAACATGATGTCGTGGTCGCTCAGGACGCTGGGAAGCAAGGGGTTTTCTGATGCGTGTCCCCATCCAGCCCACACCGCCTAATCAGAAAAGATATGTACACTTTATGAAGATAGAAATAACCTGCAATATTATCAACATTCAAAGAAAAGCTGATGGCTCGAACGGAGTTTTTGTATTCATTGTTCCCAGTTGGTGAAGCAAGATGCAAGATGCAAGTTCAAATGAGTCAACAATTTCCGTTAACAGCATGATTCCTAAAATTATATCTGTTTTATTAATGTTTTAAATTATATCTGTTTATAAATGTTTTTGTTTTGTCACAATTCCAAACCCCTTCAGATAGAACACCAATAAAAATAGGTACGCAATGCGTACATGCGTCTACGTTTGGAATGGGGCGTAATTACTATCGTGGAACAGATATATAGTAGCGAAACTGGAAACAATTAAAGTGCACCTGACATCAAATTTTTTTATTGTCTTATTTGGAAGAACTTTTAAAACGATAAAGTAACTTCTTTTGACGATTTTCGTTTCTTCGCTTTCTTTTTGAGATATAACAGTTTGTTGATATGCAAATGTCCGGAATTTACGTCACACATGCATAATGACTTATTGGAGAAATGTGTGTATCTCTTTCATTCTCGAACGAAATCCTTTCAAATTGAGAGGATTGGTGTTGTGGGAGAAACACGCACACGTGTTATTCACACTTTAGTGTTTTTATTTGATGAACGCAAAGATATATAACATTCTCTGATAACTCATTATGCATGTGTGACGTAAATTCCGTACATTTGCATATCAAACAAACTGATATATCTCAAAAAGAAAGTGAAGAAACGAAAATCTTCAAAAGAAGTTACTTTATCATTTTAAAAGTTCCTCCAAATCAGATTGATGTCAGGTGCACTTTAATATTTGGTATTTACATTCGTTGAAAGTGATTGCTATAATGATTTCAGGTGAAGGAAAATCATTACTTTACACATGAATTGGTGGACTAGTGCAGATATAACCATTAAAAACTTACTAATAACAAACATATTTCGTGTAGTAAAACTATGCACCATGAGTGGTATAGCCCATTTTTATAGAACACCAATAAAAACGAAGTGTTTTGAGAGTTTCTGTACCTGGACAGGTATTCTTTTCGCAATATCCAAAATGACATCGATATTGGCATAATTATTATTATTAGATCCTCCTGGAGCATGCACATAGTGATCAGCAAGCTTGATGTATTCAGCATTCGCCTAAATACAAGAAAGACTCGTTTAGCTACCATTCCAACGCCCCCTGCTATCTGTACCTATTCTATACCACTTGCATCCACCCATCATCAACAATCCATCCACCTACCCATTTATCCATCAACAGTCCATCCACCTACCCATTTATCCATCAACAGTCCATCCACCTACCCATTTATCCATCAACAGTCCATCCACCTACCCATTTATCCATCAACAGTCCATCCACCTACCCATTTATCCATCAACAGTCCATCCACCTACCCATTTATCCATCAACAGTCCATCCACCTACCCATTTATCTATCAACAGTCCATCCACCTACCCATTTATCCATCAACAGTCCATCCACCTACCCATTCATCCATCAACAATCCATCCAACACCCATTTATCCATCATGAACAATTCATCCATCCACCTACCCATTTATCCATCAACAGTCCATCCACCTACCCATTCATCCATCAACAATCCATCCAACACCCATTTATCCATCATGAACAATTCATCCATCCACCTACCCATTTATCCATCAACAGTCCATCCACCTACCCATTTATCCATCAACAGTCCATCCACTTACCCAATCATCCATCAACAATCCACCCAGTCACCTAAACCCATCAATCCATCTACCCATCAATCTATTCATCCATCCACCCATATACAAACTCAACCATAAAAACACAAGGCCAGAAACCTTAAGGTCTTCCGGTGTCACCATGGCAACAAATCGTATTGCTCGCTCGTTCCCGAACAGTTCGTAGCACCAACGTCGAATAGAGCGCATACATTTGACAGCAGCAATGCCATTGTTTGCGATGAGAACCTTTGCAAGATATAAAGTAAAGTTAGCTATATACTACCACTGCTGCTATACAACATACATAAATACATACGAGCTCACACAGAATCAGACAACCAAAATACACCAAAATACATCAAAATACACCAAAATACATCAAAATACTCCCAAATACTCCCAAATACACCAAAATACATCAAAATACACAACAATACACCCAAATACACGAAAATACATCAAAATACACCACAATACACCAAAATACACCACAATACACCAAAATACACCACAATACACCAAAATACACCACAATACTCCCAAATACACCAAAACACACCCAAATACACCAAAACACACCAAAATAATCCCAAATACACCAAAACACACCAAAATACACCAAAACACACCAAAATACACCCAAATACACCAAAACACACCCAAATACACCAAAACACACCAAAATAATCCAAAATTCACACCAAAATACACCCAAATACACTAACAACTAAACGTTCTGAATATCAAACCTTTTCGATGACACGGTCTCCACCAAATCGTTTCACAAATTCAGCAGGGGTAGCAACCTGTTCAACGATAAAACAAAAACGTTACGTCGTGAACACAAATTACCACATGTTACACTCTCCCACGTGAAGGTCCTTCGCTCGAAAAGTTTCACTTGCTCACGTGGTCAAACGCGAGGCACAAGCTAAAACGTGCGTTGATTTGCGTTCTCGTTTGACCCTTGCTTAAGACTGGCCTCCATACATTCGAAATCATAAACTAGTCTTGAGTGTCGTCAAATATGGTAGTCAATGAACCGCGTAAGTAGGTAAGTAAGTAGGGCGGCATGCAGCCGAAGGCGACCCGGAGGTTCCTTTTTCTTTTGCTACTACCCGAAGGTACGGGTGGGCGCAACTGCTATCCCCAGACAAAGTCCACTTATACCCCAGCAAGCTGGTACTCATTTTACCGACCTCAGAAGGATGGAAGGCTGAGTTGACCATGCGAGTGCCGTGACAGGCACACCTATTTGAAGCACATGAGAGAATCAACAAGTCTACTCATATGAGTCTCAAAGCTCATGGATCAGGCAAGGTAGTCACCCACCGCCCGATCAGGCTTAACCTCAGAACTCAGTGGTGAGAAGCAACGCGCCAGCAGCACGCGCGTTTAATTGTGGTTTAATTTATATTGCTTTTTCTCTGCTGTCTCCGCGTTGATGTCAAGGTTCCTGTCGACTGCGTCACGAGCTTCTCAGGGAGCTGGTTTACCTTTGAAGAGCTATACTTATCCTTGACTCCGCTGGTCTGTTTCCTCTGATAAACCATCGCGCACATTTTCGCATCAATGATTTCGATTCGGATATTCTACTGATGTTTCACTGCACGCACAAACGAAAGCCGTACATCACTTATGTATTACAGCTACATCCTTGAGCCTGCAATATTATGTAGTCTTTCGTAGACAGACTAAAACCTCCTCTGAGACCGTGAGACGACACTTGATGCGGCAAATCCTAACTCATGCCTTTCAAAATAAGCCGGCGGCCGCATCTTCTATATTTGTTTATAGGTCCGCGCTCGATAGTCTGTGTGTAAAGTAATAACATTGCGATAAAAAGATCTATAGTTTTGAACTTCGACCTAATTCCCATTATCATAGTTCCATGAATATTGGTTCTCACATAGTTTTCATTAATACTCCAATGTTTTACACTCTCAATGTTTTCCTTTCCAATAAGCAAATATATAATATAGTTTTATATATATATATATATATAGTCTTACCATTTGCTGATATTATTGCAAAGGCAGCACTTTCTCCTCAATTATTTTTAAGACCCTGAGTGGAGGTGGTCCGTATCTTCATGATTTCTTCACATGTGAAGTTTCACCATCATCATCATTTCACATGTTGTTTTGTCTAACATGTCATTAATATTTTTCCAAAAATAAACTTATCATAACGATGTTTTGAGGTAATGACTATAATGTACATTTTATTCTTATATTATACTAAGGACTAGGACTTCATTCCTTTATAAAAGCAATATTGAGAAAAATCGGGAGTGTGCAGGCTACGGGCGGCGCAGGCTAGCAATAGAGCGGCGGCCAGCAATTCCTCGCACACCTTCCTCTCTAATCCTAACTTCGATTATCAGCAACACCGCGGTTTTCGGAGACGATTTCCGACGTGACCTACTTTTGACGGATGTTAAAGTACGCTACCCCAACAAAATGGCGACGTCCATAAAATACGAGAATGAAAACGTTATTTCTAGAGTACAAGAGTAGATACCGTAAAACGAAGCCTTTTGTTTAAAAGTAATTTCTTTTTTGACTATCTCTTTAAACTATCGTTACTTTCCGAGAGTCGCTTTTTTCGGGATGTTAAACGCGCAGTTTGATCAATGAGTTAGGTAACCCTAAAAAACTCCTAACTCTAAAAATCCAAATCCCAAAACTAACCCTAACTCTTACAATATAAATGCTTTATTTTAGAAGTAACAGCTGATTTTAATTTCGAATTTTACTACCGATATGACGTCATTTTTGGAATTATATGAAACTTCACTCACTTTTTTGCAACTCTTCTATAGCGGAGCACGTTAATGCTATTTATAGAACCAAAACTCAGACAAACAAACCAAAATTGAAGCTCAAGGGATTCCTAACGACTTTTTTCAATTGTTTGGAATGTAAGAATTTATAGCAAACTCAGACAAACATACATACTGACGTCATTAGTACCGTGCTTCCACGGCCGGATTAACCACGTGGCAGATGCGGCATATGCCACGGGCCTCGCGCTTTTGGGGGCCTCGCGCTTTACTGGGCCACGCCAATTTTTAATGGGACACGCCCATTTTCTATTGGGACACGCCCATTTTAGGTGCCTCTTGAATTTAGGGGCCTCGCAGTCTCGCACATTTAGGCGCATTTAGGGGCCTCGCGAATTTAGGGGCCTCGCGCATTTAGGGGCCTCGCGCATTTAGGGGCCTCACGCATTTAGGGGCCTCGCGAATTTAGGAATTAAATTATTATAAAATATTGTTATTAGAAATCGTTATTCAGAAATCCTGGTGGAGATAGATTGGCTGCGAAATTGCGATGATTTGCGGATAAAATTGAAAACGATTATTTACAAATTTTGTGTCTTTGAATTCAATTAGTTAGGTTTTCATAACGGAGGGGGGGGGGTACAGGGGCCTCGCGCTGAAAATCTGCCACGGGCCTCGCGCGACGTTAATCCGGCCCTGCGTGCTTCGCTATTGTCATGACAGTAAAATGCAACAAATAACCAATTAACAATGAAGATAAATTCAATTTCATCCCAGCAGCCAGGAGGAGCTGTTCATATGGAAAATTTCATCTCACTTGATGAGGATCGTGGCACCATCCACCAACATCCTTACCAAAAAAAACCAACATAAAATACTAAAATGCTACAGTGCATTATTATGCTCTTCCAAGAGAAGGGGACTTGATTAACATTACATGACGTTACATTCTCTTTTTACCTGACAACAAGGGTACATAGTACATACCGTAATTTAATTTTCCATAATAGGAAAAACCAGTGCCTAGGTTTTACTCACTGCCTTGTAATAATAAAAAAATAGGTAAAAGTCTGGCGTTACAGTTTTGGAATAGCTAAGCTATAGTTAGACAAGATTTGCTGATTTCCAACCTCCCTACAACACATCCAAAACACTCTTTACTTGACGCCCGTCGAAACGTCAGTCACCAACAATAATCTTTCTCAAGACTACAACAACCTGGACGATCAACTTCACACATCTAATCTAATGATACCTGTACTTCTAGGTTCAAACCATTTACTTCAAACAACATTGTAAAGTGAATATTTTTTGCCAATCAGATACAATAAACAATAACAAATAATTAAGGAGATGTAAAAGTAGGAAATTCATGTTATTTTTTAGCGTCAATCAGTGAAATAATCCAGGAGGGCTGAAGTCGACAGCTGGTAAACAGTGATCGCATTTTTACGGGGTCCTGGTCCAGAAAATTTTGAAATCTAGAAGCTCGGAAAAGACAATTTGCAGCGATTTGAGCAAACTTTTGGCTGACGTGTCATATAAGTATCCCGAATTTAAAACATAGTCCTAACCCCAAACTTAATCCTAACCCTAATCCTAATCCTAACCCTAAAACTAACCCTAACTCTTACGATAATGCTTTATTTTAGAACTAACAGCTGATTTTAATTTCGAATTTTACTACCGATAGTCTATGCGACGTCATTTCGGGATTTATATGAAACTTCACCCAAACTCTACTGTATATAACTCTACAGCGAGCATAGTTCAAATGAATCCAAGTTTGCCTGCTGCCTCTTACCAAGTGGCACCATATTTTGCACCTAGTACTGACAGAAGGGGCTGGGAACCAATCTAACACTCACGTGGCAAGGTTTTAGGGTTGGCTAACACTTCAGGCTATACCCGTTTGTAAAATTTCGTGTAGATGAAGCCCGTAGGTAGATTACCTTAAGTAGCTTCTCTCCAAGCCTCTATAGTCATACTAATACATTGCAAAAAACATTAAATTTAGCAACGCTTGTCCTGATTTTTGGGGGGCTCATTTAAAATTTTTGGGGGCTGAAACCCCACCCAGCCCCCCGGTTCCTATGCCTCTGGAAGTAAGCCAGGAGGTGAGCCACTTATTTTGTCCATCGCTACTTAAGACAAAAACAATATTATTTCTGAGGGATTAAATTAAGGGAAAACATTTGATGAGCCAAGTTTGAAACATTTTCCTTTTTTTCTGGCTACTGTTACCATCAGATATGGAGTTGAGATAACACATACTTTCATGGTTGCCACTATTAAAATATCAAGCTACAGGTTTGTAAACATCATTGTTCCTTATGGAGCTAAAATGTTCAGCAAATCTGACAGAGAGATGCTAGCCAGTTTCACCAATGTACAGTGTACAAGATTTACTGCAGGAAATGCAGGAAATGCAGGAAATGATGTTAGACAATGTGCTTGTATGCAGGCAGGAACATTTTGTCTGAGGACACTGTGTACTAATTTATCCCATATGTTTTTATTATGTTTAAAAGAGATCAATCGATCATTTTCATGTGATGTCATTACAACCACTGACTGTGGGCTCCCATTACCAATGACTTACAAAAAGTGTCGAAAAAAACAATGGTGTAAGCTGTGGTCCTTTTTCTTTGCTCTGATTACCCATGATTCATAGGGTCTTCAAGACCAATTTTGAAATTCTTCTAAATCTGGAGAGAAATGCTTAGGGGTGGGGGGTGGATGGGTGTTAGGTTCCTATAATACTTTGGGTTAGGTTTTCGGGAATGTTTGGGATTAAAGTTTGTGACTTTAATAGTTTTAGGGTTAGTACTACCAGGAACAACCATTAAATTAGGTGGAGCACTTCTGCTGGAAACCAAGCCACTCTGCCTGGTTTCCAAGTCATCACTTTTGTTCCAACATCCACCTGGCAAGGACATTGAAATGGTCTATTGTTTCTTTGTCACATGACTGAGAAGTTAAAGGAATGAAATGTTAAAACTAGAGGTATTTTATCATTAGAAATTCTTTCCAAATGTGGTTTAAGGGTGACCGAATGGGAAACACGAAAAGCTTTTTGAAGGTTTGGGACCTTGGGTGGAAGAAAGAAAACCAAAAGATGACTGTGGTTATAGACCTTTCATAATTTCCAAAATGGTGGCCCTATAGCCTCGTTTCAGAAATAAATAATTAATTATTATTATTTTCAGGAAGAAAAATTCTTTTGAATATATCCTGCAGAATAACCAGGCTATAAGGGTTAATTTATATGCATATAAAAAATATTAAATTGAGCGTTTTAATTATCGACTATATCAGCTTTTAAAAACACATTTCACTGCTATGAACCTTTGAACGGTTCCTTAATTAAAAGAAGGACTTGGCAGCGACTTACATTTGTGTCTTTCGAGCCTTTGTCAATCTTCATTTCGATAAATTCATCTTCTGTATCGGATGCCGAAGAGGCCATGTTGAAATACTAGTCGATGGTGAGGTTCTAGAGGTAGCAGCTACTGTATTAAACAATCATTGTATTCATGTGTGTGATATTGCAAGAGCTTCCAGAGTCCAGACACATTAACTCCAAATTTTAAAGTCCAAGTCCTGGCGGCTGCATGTTGCAAACATGCCAAACACAGTAAACAATTACCAGGGAGGGGTCGGAGGGGGGCGCGTTGTTGCTAAAAAAAACAGAGAAATTTCTCCAAAATTTTGAACTTAGGTTTAGATTTATCGTAATGCGTATCGAGATAACAATTAAAATTATATTTGTCATACTCATTTCCGACAAGATACACAATTCAAAAAAGATTTCTAGTGGATCAATCTCTTGGGTCATATCCCATGATCTCGTTCCAGAGAGATTGGGGTCATATTATCCGGCCGGGTCCCTGGTGCCAGAGGTTCTTCTTCGCTCGTTGGGTGGGGGATAACGGGGGCACGCGAGGATGCGAGCCCACTTTTACCGCCTCGCATCCTCGCGTGCCCCCGTTATCCCCCAACGAGCGAAGAAGAACCTCTGGCACCCAGGGTAGCCTGCGTGCAGACGTTCCACCCGAAAACCGGAAAAACCTACAGATGTCTGGCACTGTGCCCAGGGTTTATCTGCCGTTTTCTCAAGAAGCGGTGGGACTTGGGTCCGAGTAATCTTCGAATACAAAATGGCGGCGACGTTTTCTGAAATTGGTTTTACTCTGAACTCTATAAAGACTTACGAAGAGACTTAATCGAAAGAAAAGAATATTTGCATGACAGAAGTTGGAGAAGCGTCAGTTCAGACAAGCTGGTAGACGAAGAGAGACCGTCTATTTCAAATAAATTCGGACGAATTTGTGATAGTTTGCCATCAGGCCATGGGCCCAAGGCGTTTATTTCAAAAAGTGCCCGAAATGAAAATTTCGGATACTTTTTGAAGGAAATTTTGGGTAAATTCGGGTAATATTGCTGCTAAATATTCATGATAAAATTTATATTAAAGTTGTTTTGCAGTTGCCCAGTTTAAAATTATACTAAGGGATATATCACATACTAGATGAAGTACTCCCTATTTTGGTGAGGAAACCGCTGAGAAATCTAGTCACTGCCACACTGCATCCGATGAGGATTTGAGTGGAAAAGTTGATAAAATCTCTTGCATAGCGTTCAAGTATATTAGCAACGTTTGAATTATGTCAAATTTCTCTAGCAGTAGAATATTGTATCTGAAATGATTAATGATTAACGGCGTCACACTCATTAGAGATAACATCAACGCACAACCATGAGCGGATAGTACAGAGGGGGGTGACTGGGGTGTTACTAGTCACCCCCCTTCTCTGTCCCAACCGATACACTATGATTGAAACGACATGAAGTTAATTGGTCTCTTAAAGACCCATTTACACAAGAGATTTTGCTGCGATTATTCTGATCCTGACGTATGCGATATAGTGGATGACTCACTAAAGTATTAAATGTCATGCATCTGCCCAAATGGTTCAATACATTCGCAAGACAATCCATTCGATCGCATATGTTAAAAAGAGAAAAATTGCAGCAAAAATCAACTGTGTAACGGGCCTTTACTCTCGACTCCCATTGCCAGTAGTGAGTAGTGGTTGCCGGGTTCGCCGCGAAGTACACCACTGCAAGTGAGAAGTGTTGCTTGCCTTACAATTGTAGTTACCGCACGCCACTGCCAAGCATGCAAGGCTCGTCAAAAAGCCGTATTCCCAAACTGGCCAGAAATGCATGGGTGAACGGGCATGCTTGGGTCTGGGTACGAGATTGCGCACAACCTCGTACCCAGAACCTGGGTACGAGGTTGCATCAACGCTCAAATCTTGAAAAAAATATGTTGGCATTCAACTACTCATTGCATGTAGAATCTATACTCTCCTCCGCAGAGGCTTCTCTTTTGTTTACTTCTGTGGGAGACGAAAGCGCGCCGCGCGCGAGGCGTGACAGGGAAGGCGCGGGCCCGTTCCCGCCCGTTAGCCAGCCCAGCCTGCGGAGGAGAGAGGAATCTATATTAGTAATACATAGGCGTACACACGGAAAAACGCATGTTCTGTTACAGCATTCAACAGCACTGATATCAGGTATGTTCAGGATAATGTAGCGACCCCTGTCTGTTCCCAACATACCTGTATCATTCTGTTACATCAGACTGATACAGCCCTGACAACCCAACAGACTGTTCCAATCTGATACCGTCAGTTCTGAACAGTCTGTTGGCGACAACAGTGTGATATAGCTATGATATCATTCCTGTATCAGGCCTGAAGGTACAACAGGCTACCAGGTGGGGGCGGGCAGGGGAGCAATTGCGCTCTTTTTTAGAATTGTTTTGCAGTTGCTCGGTTTAAAATTTTACTAAGCCCCCCATTCCGGTGAGGAAAGCGCGCTGAGAAATCTAGTCACATTGAAGTTGCGCCTGCCACACTTCTTCATCTGATGATCGACAGTTGACTCTTAATTTCTCGGGCAAAAATGTTTTGCCCAAAAACACATAACTGGTCAGGTACGCCTATATATGGTCAGACAATTTAAAATCACGCTTGAAATAGCATTCCGAGTCGCCCAAAAAACGCGCTGCGTGTAAAGATGTAACCATTTGTATCTAATTTAGGATGGTCATTAGTTTCAGAGGGGTTGCTACTTTCGGAATTTATCAGCAAATTCGAAATATTATCGTTATTTTGCGGGGGCACTGCACCGCGTACCACAATTTGCCATAATACTAAAAACAAAAGGCTGATCAAATGAATGACCGAGCTCCGCGTGACGCGTGTTACCAAATCGGGGCGTGTCGAGGAGGTAAATCCAACTAATATCTTGATGATTCTCCATGCTAAGTCATTATTGTTTCGTCCCGCCAAGTCACCGGACAAGCAATTTGTAGTGACCTGAATCTCCTTCAACCACCAAACTCGTCTGTTTTCCTCACAAAGGTAAGATTGTGTCAACATCTCGTGTATATAAGTTGCCCTAAGTTTATAATGCCCAAATTGGTCCCCTGGATAAGTCACTTTAGTCTTTAGTGAGTGGCAGCACGCGCGCAATCAAAACCGATTTTACGTGAAACGAATGCGCGGTGCTGTCCCTGTTGGCTTGTTTATCCGCCACAACTGTTTCGAAACTGGTTTGAAAATAATCATTTTATTGGAGCGATATTGTTGACTCAGGAATACGAGAATACGATGTTTTTACCCCATGTGAGAGCGAGAAGGGGTTTCACAGCCATTAGCCGAGGTGTTGGGCTGCTCTGAGCAATTATGGCAACTGCAGGTTCTAGTCTTTAATAATATACGAGCCATTGTCTGAAGGTTTTAACAGTGTTGTTAAGCGTTGGTAAAAGTTATCAGTCCGGGTCAACAAATGAGGTTTACTTACTGTCTGAAGTATAACACAAACTCCTGTCAAGAGTTTATGTACAATGTAATCAGCGATCTAAGCAAGCAATATTCAAGTATTGGTATAAAGCATGTTACACTAGTAGGAACTATAGTTCTGTTGCCTTCATGATGATTGCTGCCTTCGTGATGTGTTCATTTTGTGCTACAGTAGCGATTTACCTACTCTCTGAAGTAAACGTCAACTCCTGTCAAACTCTTAAGTATGTAATCAGCTTCTAAGCAAGTAATGTTTTGATATTGATAAGCATGTTCGTCCAATAAGAACACTATTTCTTCCCTTCTTTGTGTTCTTTATGAAGCGTTCGTAGTAATTTACCTAATGTCCGAAGTAAACTTCAACTCCTGTCAAACGTTTAAGTACATTCTAATCATCTTCTAAGCTAGCAATTTTCCGGTATTGATAAGCATCCTTCTGAAAGAACCCTATTTATTTATTTCTGTGTGTTCCTTACGAGGCGTTCGCTTTCCGCTGTAGTGACACTATTTCTTCAGTTCGATGATAGATTGCCGGCGCGGTTACATCAAGACCATAGACAAATCAATGCTACATAGAATCATGACTATGTCTCGAATGTTATTTTGCCTTGGCTTTTAATTCGATCTCTCCTTTTCTGCACATGTTTGTAATTTCTTTCTTTCATTCACTCTTTAAATTGCAATTAGGCGCACAGAATTCGGTAATGATCGGGGCTGAGCCTTAACACACGCCGAAACAAAACCAAAAATCTCTTTTCAAGAGCCTAACGATTTAATGACACTCATATCCGGCTAACGTATACGAAGATTAATGTTGACAGCTCGCGAAATTGCTTTTGCTGACACATTGCACTTGAAACCACTTAAGAAAGACCTATATAGCTATGAATTGTTGTGTGCTCGATGGGGTAAATGCTTCATAAAACCCTCCCGACAACGAAATTGAACCCTCGAACCAGACGTCTAGTGAATTGACGCGTTTTAAACTCGAATCGATGATCCACGTTTTGTAGCCGATCCAATTATTATTCGTTTCTAGCAATCTATGATCGATCATAAATAATAGAGATGCAATAACTATGTTCTGTCGGTTCGAGGCTTTTTAAAATCGAGATTTTATTATGCGTCACTGGAAGCGCCATAAGGGAAAGTCGTTCACGAAATTCCGCAAACATTTGCAAAACGCATCACAACGGACAACGAGGAAATTGACGTGTCGGGTATTTTTGGCGGGGAGGCTGTCTCAAGCATCGGGTGGTAACACTGAATTTAGCTAGCGTTCATAAACAGAAAAAATTAGCCAGGAGACAAGCTAATTGGTGCTCCTTTTGTCAGACAAATGCCAAACGTTTGCCGGTACAACAGGGTTGCGTCTCGTCCGCTTGCTCCTTTTCTTCTCCCACTGTGCTACGGCCAGTTGCAAGTACAACCCGGTCTTCTCAAGAACTTCGAAGGACAATGCGGTGCGAGGACGTTTGTTACAAAGAAGCAATTAGCGCGGGAGGGCCTTAATTGCCGCTAGATTGCTTGCTTCAACCGAAACGCGGGCGACCGGATTTCGAAAGCGAAGCTGGATGCGCGTGATTTCCCCACATCGTTCCGTTATCAAAGGAACTCTGCCACCTTGAAAGCGATGCCGCCGCGAAGCGCTGGCTGCCATAAAAACAACATGGAGACAATGATAGCGACAAACACGCGGCTTCCACGTGCTTGCTTTCGCAGGCTATGCGTCGAAGCGTTCGACGGAATCCCAACCGTTGTTGCTCGAAAGAACTCGCTAGATACGGTCGCGCAGCCAGGCCACAGGGCGCACTCTTCAAAACCGCCGTCGGCGAGTGTTCAAAGCGGATCGCCGGGTCACAGCAATAATTTTCGTAATAAGTTAATTAGTTGAGGATAATTAATCGAACCACGAAAACAATTCCGAAGTCAAATGCCGGGAACAATGGATTAGCATAAGCTTTACCTCGATCAATGTTATTAAAACGAAGTCTTGCCGTGTTGCGGGTGAATAGGGGCGAGGGGGATGCTAGTTGGTGGTTCGCACTACTGTGGTGTACATACGCACACGGAGAAGAAAACTGGAGCGCTGATGTAGCGCGAGTTGTTCGGTACTGAAACTAGGTCGTGGGACGGCATGAACCAGATGTTGTTGGTTAAGACTTGTCAACACTCGAGTTCGATAGAGAATACGTTTATCGCCTTCGTCGCTGTCACACCAACGTATCAGGTAAGGTTGATCCAAGATACTGAGTAATCGTCACCAGTAAACCATGTGTGTGAGGACGTTATGAGTGGACCACGTTTTTCGCACGCCACCCGTTTCTTGCCGAAACGTTGACACGTACGGATAAGCCACTTGAAAGCCACTTGGTTGAAGAACCCGACCCAAGGATTTATAGTTTAATACAACTGATAAGAGCGTTTGGCGTGATCCGGCCGAGAGTTTGGTTCGGTGTCAAAGGGACACGCTGTGTGAACGAAGCGAATTACTGGCAACCTAAAACTCATAAGGCAGCTATACAAATATCGAAAGCTATGCTAGGCTTCGTCAAGTCGGTAAGCAATGAGTAGATTTTATAAACGGGGGTTTTGTGTTGGGGTCTTGTGTTAATACTCAAGTCAAGTGTGTTGCTTGTTATTGTATTGTGTTCTTGACGTTCCCAATGATGATAAGCGAGGCGTGTGATTATCGGTTGTCGGGCCTTTCGTTCGCTTCTGGGAGGTACACCGTGCCATTCAATTCGTGTTCGCTCGCAACAAAGGCGTAATTGAAAGCGCCTTTTCTCTCTCTCCCGGCCATACACACAACTGCTTTGCATTTTTAATCTATTCTCGCGGCGTTGTGTTGTGAACGACCCGCGGAATGTTTATATTCGTTTAATTTCCTTTAACGATTATAAACAAAGGCAGAGCGCAGCACAAACATGAACCGCATCGTGATCCGATGAACCTACCGACGAGCGGAGTTCGAAGGGACAGATATGGTCACTACGACGCCGTCATCGCGATTCCTTGGCCAGCGCGGAGTGTGAGAACACCGGCGGCGAGCTGCGAACAAGGTAACGATGCCCCGAATTCATTGAGCCAGGGCAATTATAATTTGAATGATAGCCGAGAATAAGTGGTTATTTTTACAAGGACATTGTGATGTACGTAGATAAGCCCGAAGCGATAAGATGCGTAGCGTTAAAGTGTAATTCTCTCGCAAGTGTCAGATGTATAACCTTTGAGGGCTAGCAGGTTAATCGATTTTCGTCGCATCTCGATAATTACACCTTGGAATTTACGTTTTCCCGCCTGGAGGGGGGACGATGGAGTCATCACGCGAGCTTTACTCGCTTAGTCGCTTCGTGCACAATCACGGTGAAATACGAGTGAATCCATCAAAAGAACAACCTCCAGAACGAGGTGTCCATTCGGCCCTTCGCCACACGAGGTCGTCATATTTCGCTGCCAATTTGTCAACAATCACAAACTCTGAAATATATGCGCCATGATCGAACTTTCAGCTGGGTTTGTCGACGTCGCTGTTCTTCCAATACCTTGTAACCTAACGCCATGGCCTTCGTCATCGACCCTACGATGACACCAGATCTAAGTGACGGATTAAATACATCAAGGGCTTACTAATTTCTCTTTATAATACCCTGTTGATACGGAGTGCCCTACTGTCAAACCATGATTGTTTGCCATTTCAAAGAGCACCAAGGCAAAACATGTGTTTTTCCGTTCGCTCGGCAAAAGAAAGCGCTTCGCTTAATTATCATAACCGACAATGTTGTGTATACGTGTAATTTAGTAGATTCAACGACACTTTTTAAAGACGACTTTCGAGTTAATCGCTATCGTTTTCATGCAGACTGCAGAGTGTATCTTTTCTAACCGAGGAACTGCGCATGAGCTTTCGTGATTTAAAGCGAAGGGGTTCGCTTTTGAGTTTCCCGTGGGCGAAATATGGACAGTCCTTTTACCCAAAACCACCGGCAACGAGCATGAAAAGCTCCATGCATGATGCCGAAAGGCTTTTGCTCGAAACGTTATTCGGTACTTCATGCTTGCGGGTAGTTTACCAACCGGCTACACCGAATATTTTCTTGCTTGTGCTCATTTTATGTTCCAAACAAAGATGGCCAGAACGCTGGAGTATATACATATATATATATATAGTCCAGCGTTCATCTTGTCGCCATCCATATATATATATAATTATATAACATGATATATGGTGTAGTATACACGCGAAAACGTATAGACTTATCAGTACCGTATTTTGTCTGCTTTATTAGTACGTTGTCTTTGATGTTACCCCCATTGAAATAAATAATTAAGATGGCATTAGTTTGTGAAAGCAACACAGCTAGCTCCGAAAAAATGCTTAGATCCGTCGATATGGAACATGAAGTGCATGTAATATGACCATCGGTCTCACGACACATCTGGTAAACATTGTGGCATTGAACAAATATAGGTGCCTCGCTTGGAGGATTCTCAAGTCTCAACGAAAGATCCATCGGCTACTGCGGGCTGCCTTCGTTGTTGAACGAGCGCCGTAATACCGCGGATTCGTGTAGTAATTAAGCAATTTAAGCTGATCCCGAAGCAGTGTTTTTCTCTTAAATGCATTTGCCATTACCGAATTGACATGTTTCAAAGGTATATGTTTACACGCGTTTAAACGCAGATGTGACCACATGGTCAGTTACGGATTCAGTTCGTGTTTGTCTAAACATTAAAGAAGCCATAGGGATGTCCAATGCATTGGATTCCTAAAGCGCCATACAAAACGGGAACCTTAACTCAATCATGTGAAAGCATATAGCGTGTTACTGTTGGTACGAAGTTGTATCTCTGTTAGTGTTTAGTCTACTGGACGAAAAACAACAAACATCGCTACCAGGAAATGTAAGCGTTCTTTTCACCATATGCTGAAAGTTTGATCTTTTATCAGTTACGTTTCGTTTGTACAGTATGTTTAAACATCGAACAAATTATTCATAGTTTGTGACTTCATTTTCAATTTTTTGGGAGCAAGCTTCGCGTGCACAAGATTTGATCAAATAAAAAGCCGTGATAACCGTTTGTAACAAGATCAGACACATTACCGGATTTATCTTCAGCCGTGTAAACGACGATAGTTTCAATAATTTAGAATTCAAATTATAATCGAAAAGCCGTTAACATTAAGGAGCAATATGGAAGTCGGAGACGCTGAGTCGGCCTCTGCTCGTTTCAATCAATTTAGTATCTATACTATCTTTTGTCAGAAATGAGCTCGTCGAAATGAGTAGAAAACTCTGGGAATATTGTATTATAAACGTTTCACTGTACCGTCGCTTTTCAAGTTTGGGAAAATTTAGCTTGATTCGGATAATTGCTGCACTGAATGAATTTCTAGAACTTATCATTTCGAGAAACGTGTAGACATCTGGCAAGCACTTGCACATAATTTCATTAAATCCATTTAAAGTCACTAAACTGATGAATATTTCTCATTACTCATTCGTTACCCGGTGCCTGATTTCGACTATTTTGTGTGGTAAACTACGTCGCCATGGATAGGAGCCATTAATGGCTATAAACAAACAAGTCCTAAACCTAGCACTTTCCTCGTGATTTTCACACGTATTTGTCCGAGTTTACCTCACTTGCATGAAATTAGTGCGACTTTCAGCTCAGTACCAGTCTCCAACTTTCTCGCGCCTTACAGTCTCAGTATAATATATAGCCTATAAATTAATAACTAGGAGTTCTTATCAGAAGTGAAATGCTGCCACGGAACATACACAGGAGCAGTGGGTATATTAGAAGGGTAATCCCGTTCGTTTGTTTGATTTGAAATATGACCGCTCAACCGCCAGATAAGTCGTTCAATTCAGAAATATTACAAACGTGATAATAATGCAGCTTGTGGGATATCTTTCATGCCAAAGGCTAACTCAATAATATAGTAATATATCGTAGCCTAATATATACGTATAGTGATATATATAATATATATATATATATATATAGTTCAATCTACAGACACGTGTTTCATTTACAGCTCATTAGTGTAGCTTAGAACAATCTGGATGAGTCTGGCTGGATACTAACTTATACACTTGCGTTCGTCATTGACAACCGCTTGTGGGACAGTTCCGGCGATCAGAACATCCAGATAGCATGAAGTGCGCATGGGACTAGAATCAAATATCTAAAAAGGTTGGTGTACTGCCGAAAAAGCGTGTATAAGTATAGTCTAATGTTTCGAGCGAAGGCCCTTCGTCATTGAGTGAGAGTATATATATATATATTGCCAGAAAACGAGAGATACTCGCCGTAAAACTAAAATTCGAGAATGTTGCCGAATAAGTCTTTCACGGACTACATTCGGCGAATGAATCGGGGATACCTCAAGATGCGGGATGAATCTATTTCAATTATAGGGTAATCCTTTAAGTACTATATTATAGCTTCTTGCTCAGACAGTGGTAAAAAGAAATTTAGATAATTTGGATGACTTAAAGAGAAATTTTGAGTTGAGAGTCTTTTTGTAGTTCCCGAATAAAATGCCTCTCCTGTAAAAGCTTGAATTAGATTTCCTCATGTTGTGTTAATACATTTATCGTCATTAATTCTCTCATATAGACAATTATAATAATTGAACGAATTTCATTCAATTATTCGATCTGTTGAAAGTCGAAATAAAATTCCTTTCCTATTATAGCTCGAACTGAGATTTTCCTCATGTGTTCAATACATTTATCGTCGTTAATTCTTTCGTGTATTCCCGATTGAATCAAAATAATTTCATTCGATTATTCTATCTGTGTGAAAGTCGAAATAAAATGCCTTTCCTATTATAGCTTGAAGATTTTCCTCTTTCGTTTATACCGCCTTATTGAATCAAAATAATTTCATTCGATTATTCTATCTGTAGTGAAAGTCGAAATAAAATGCCTTTCCTATTATAGCTTGAAGATTTTCCTCTTTCGTTTATACCGCCTTATTGAATCAAAATAATTTCATTCGAATATTCTATCTGTAGTGAAAGTCGAGATAGAATGTCTCCCCAGCTGTTGTAGCTGGAATATTTTCCACATGTGTTAATGCATATATCATCGTTAAATCTTCCATATAGCATACTCCTTTATAATCAAAAGAATTTCAAACAACTTTGTCTTTGAAAGTTCCGCTCCAACGTCACATGAAAAGGGTCTGTAGCTAGGGACCTAGGATGAGCCCCTTTTGTATGAAATGGCAAGGCCTCTGAATTGGTCCAAACGTCTGGTGTACTGGCGCGATACTCATCTTTCACTGACAAGCATATAAAGACCACGTTTTGCAACATAGATTCCGATACTTCATAGACAAGAATTCGGTATCGCGTACCCAAAGACAATAGTTGCATGCGTCTGGAGTCAGTTGTTCCTAAAGCCAATAGATAAATCCTATCCAATGAATATATTTTCGATCCACTGAATATGGCCTCTGAGAAAAATAGCGAGTGAATAACACTATCCACGTTTTTAACAACATATTCTCCTGCTAATTTTGAGATAGCTGTTGGGTAGAAAATGAATCGACTGGAGGATTTATCCAGCACGTCCCCAGAATGACAATAGTAAGAAAAATCGTATCTTGCAGATGGGCCTTTTTATGGTTCAGTTGCATGTTATGTAAGGAGAAATAAGGAAGAAGAGTAAATATTATGAGCCCACAAATCATTCTGCTGACAGTTTCTCGTCCTTACCATGGATCTGAACCATAAATCGACCTGATTAATCGCAGTGTCGATTTATCCCGTTGTGATTGTCATTCTAGCGTATATCCAACTGTATCTACATGCCACAATTCTTGTTTATGATTCGCTGGTAACAGTTGCAAAGCGTCGATTGGATACGCTCTTGTTACTGAATCACATGCATGAAAATGACAATCGTAATGAATGCTATACTTTTTGCAAAATGCTAATTCATGGCCCTTATTTTGATAACAGCACCGTTTTGAAGTTGAAAAGACAGCAATCTGTGCAGTTGCTTTCATAATTAAACATGAACTATAGTTTAGTGGGACTAATGGACAGCTACGTGTAATTGCGGTCTCCTGCTAGTGCTTTGTCATGCCGAGACCTCTTGCGGACATGTAATCGTTTAATGCATTTTCTCTTTCCTCAAGCTGCCTTGTTGATGAAATTTAGCATAGATGGGAACATTATTGACAAACTCGCACAGCGTGCTTTTACGTTAGTTTCAGCTTTCTTGCCCAGTTAGTCGAGTCTTTCAGCCAACTTGCGGTGCACTCGCGTCACAGTGGCACGTTTTAGTACCGCTTGCGTTTCATTTACACCAAAGTATCGCCGATACCTGAAAACTGACGCGGCTCCATTTACACCGACCAAAAACATTCATGCTTGAGTTCCCAATTGTCAAATAATCAAATTATCATAAAATATCTTGTTCTGGCAAGCATTTAGCGGAAACTGCTAATCGAAAGGTATCGTATACCCTTCTAATATGAAAATAACAAACGGAAATCATACGGGATGTCACCGTTGTCAAAAACATTGAGGGTATAATGTCTCCTTGAATTAATTATAAGACGCTGTCGTTTGTTGCCGTGTTTCACTCGATAACAATCTAAACCATAACATTTACTCGAAACGAGCGAGCCTCGCGAAGTTATAAATTTTCCATTCAAGGAACACTTTTGCCAAATCGAACTTCACGTTTGTAATATTTCTGGGACTATAATACCCTTCTAATATACCCACTGCTTGTGTATGTTCCGAGGCAGCATTTCACTACTGATAAGAACTCCTAGTGTACGTGTATACTATTGAATATAAACTACACGAAACGTCAATGGTAACAATTTACATTTCACTCTCTGACGAAGGGCCTTCATTCGCAACGTTAAGACCTCCTTCGCACTATTTCGGCACTACACCAACCTTTTAGAACTTTCAATTTGTATTTCTACACTGCCTAGGCAGCAGAACACTTTTATATAACATTTGCAGATCATTTACTGCAATATATTTCTCACGACAAAGTAATTTTCGACTTAACGCAGCCGACCGAGTTCGGCTTCTCTCGCGGCACTGCTCGCGAAATTAACCTCGAAAATAGTTCCGACAATTAGCAGAGCGTTCTTGATGTGTATTTCATTTCGTTCAATGAAAACCGCAAGTTTGCGCCGAGCACTAATTTGCGAGTTTTATACACATTGTATCGCGCTTCGCGGGGGTCACTTTCTGTGCGACTACACGGCGAAACTGATTGCAGACCGCTCAGCACGACTGTGTTGTGAACACGCTGTGTCAAACTTAATGATGAACTTTCACGTGTTAAATACGATAGAAATTAACAACAATACATTCCCTTCTTGTGGCATGCAGCGCGACTTTGTTTGTGTGTTTGTCGTTAATATATGATTTTCGTTTATACCACTGTTCAGTTAATGGGAGCCTACGCTACGCCCCACCGGGATCGGAGGGGATCGTCGTTATGAGGGACGCGGATATTTTGATTACGTCTCTTAGGGTTTTGAAAACAGCAGGGAATGAAAGTTGGTTTATATTTATAAATTATAATTCTTTGGACTATTGATGATATTTATTAGATCAACTGAGCTATATATAAGATCATCCTGCAACTAACAGCTTTTGGTGCAACATAATCCAACAGCCATTCAACTTACACCCTTTGATACTCTTGTCCAACCAACTGAGCTACAAGACCACCAACTCACAACCTTTGAAACTTTATTCCAACTGAGCTACAAGAACACAAGCTACGTCCACACCCTTTGAAACTCTAGTCTAACTGAGCTACAAGACCATTCCACTCACAGCTTTTGATACTTTAGTCCAACATTCTACCAACTGAGTTACAAGACCACCAACTCATAACCTTTGAAACTCCAGTCCAACTGAGCTACAAGAACACAAGCTACGTCGACACCCTTTGAAACTCTAGTCTAACTGAGCTACAAGACCATTCCACTCACAGCTTTTGATACTTTAGTCCAACATTCTACCAACTGAGTTACAAGACCACCAACTCATAACCTTTGAAACTCCAGTCCAACTGAGCTACAAGAACACAAGCCACGTCGACACCCTTTGAAACTCTAGTCTAACTGAGCTAATGCAAGACCATTCCACTCACAGCTTTTGATACTTTAGTCCAACATTCTACCAACTGAGCTACAAGAACACTAACTAATAGCCTTTGAAACTCTAGTCCAACTGAGCTACAAGAATACAAGCCACGTCGACACCCTTTGAAACTCTAGTCTAACTGAGCTAATGCAAGACCATTCCACTCACAGCTTTTGATACTTTAGTCCAACATTCTACCAACTGAGCTACAAGAACACTAACTAATAGCCTTTGAAACTCTAGTCCAACTGAGCTACAAGAACACAAGCCACGTCCACACCTTTTAAAACTCTAAGTCTAACTGAGCTACAAGACCATTTCACTCACAGCTTTTAATACTTTAGTCCAACATTCTACCAACTGAGCTACAAGAACACAAGCCACGTCCACACCCTTTGAAACTCTAGTCTAATTGAGCTACAAGATTATTCCACTCACAGCTTTTGATACTTTAGTCCAACATTCTACCAACTGAGCTTACAAGAACACCAACTCATAACCTTTGAAACTCTAGTCCAATAGAGCTACAAGAAGACAAGCCACGTCCACAGCGTCTTTGAAACTCTACTATTCCAAAGCTACAAAACCATTTCACTTACAGCTTTTGATACTTTAGTCCAACATTATACCAACTGAGCTACATGACCACCAACTCATAACCTTTGAAACTCTAGCCCAACTGAACTACAATAACATAAGCCACGTCTAAACCCTTTGAAAATCTAGTCCAACAACACTCTACTAACTGAGCTACAGGACCACCAACTCATAATCTTGAAACTCTACTTCGACACTATACAAAGTACTGTGACACAAATGCACCCAATCCACATAATTTTTAAACGATACTTGTCAAATTCTCTGTTGTCAAATTCTCTGTAAATAATGGAGAATTCCGCACGCTCCTTTCTTCGTGTGTAATAAGAAGATCACTAAACAACGAATGGTGTTTTTTTATAGATTTTTAAATGAGCGTTGTTGAGAGAAGAACCTTTCATTGTTTTCTGTTGGTCTTCCTGGCGCTATGTATCGTGTCAGTTTATTCCAAGGTCAAGTGGTGTAACCTATCCGACGACAAGGAGTGCATGCAACATTGTGAGCGATCCGAAAATGGAATCGAGGACTGCTCTATGTCGTGTCACAAGAATTCCACATCTCGTCCAGCCAGTCCCTTATGTTCCCAAGCTTGTGATCCAGCTGACAACGATGGTTCGAAGTGCTCATTCCACTGTGGTGCATCGGACGAGTGCGTGCAGCACTGCTGCCCTGGACATTGTCACCATATGATGTGCTCCAAGACCAGCGGAAGCTGCGAACAGGTGTGTACAGCGGGCGGCTGCAAGAACATGGTATGCAACTCGCAGAAGTGTTACCAGAACTGTCGAAACGGGGGGTGCAACATGAAGTGTGGTCCAAACGTCGAATACTGTGAGCAAATCTGCACCGGTGGCAATTGCCATATGACATGCGAGGGGAAAACGTGCCGGGCGTATTGTCCACATGGGACGTGTCACACCAGAGGTCCGAATCAGTCGAAGATCTTTTCCACGTGCTCAATTATGAACGGTCACCGTTGCGTGCAGTCTTGCCCTGCGAACGGATGTTACTGCAAAGCCATGGGTACGTTGACGAACTGCAAACAGGCTTGCAAATCAGAACACTGTCGCTCGATGACGTGTCACGCGAAGACCTGCAGACAGGATTGTGGCTCAAATTGTTCGCTGACGTGCAGTGCCGAACACTGTATCCAAAGATGTTTTGGCAGTGGTTGTCATTTCCACTGCTCGGAAAACGTCGACTCCTGCCGACAGGTTTGCCTGAAGGGAAACTGCGTGTTCAATTGCGCGGCGAAGCTCGGCTGCACCACCGATTGCCCGGGAGGCAACTGTATTTTCAACAGCATCGGAGATGCGGTTGGAGTTTACTTGGACGCGAAGTGCGACTACAGACATAACGGTCAGTGCGAACCGCTGTGCAAGGAGTGCATACATGGCGGGCACGACTTGAAATGCGGCAGCGATAAATGCAAACAGACGTGCACGGGGGGCAGGTGCAAGAGCGTGAAATGCGCATCCAAAGAGTGCGAACAGTTCTGTCCCGGCGGGCAGTGTGATACCATGGAGTGCAAGGGCGACAAGTGTCTGCAGAAGTGTCCCGGGGGGAGGTGTGAAAGGATTGAGTGCACCGCTGGCGAGTGCACGCAGATGTGTCTGAGAAATTGCAAAATGATGACGTGTAATTCCAAGATTTGTCGCCAGGATTGTTTTCTCGGAGGGTGCACTCTGGAGTGTACGAGCAACGTGGACGAGTGCTACCAGAAATGCTACGTCGGCACTTGCACCTTCAAGTGTCACGCGAAGAACTGCATTAAACTATGCCCAGCTGGGAAATGCTTTGAAGAGAATAGAGCCATGGGAAAGGTTCTCGCCAACACCTATGTGGTTTTGGTAACGAACGTTATCAGTATTTACTTGTATATAAATTTATAATAGTATAATGTGTATTGGTAGTTATTTATATTCGGTGCAAAAATAATGGAGCAATAGCCTTCAGGAAGTTTAACAACAAAAATGGGTAGCGAGTTGACTACAGCTAGGAGAAGCTTAAAACTCGAATTAAGTAATGGTTGTTCACTCTTCTCCTCAGAGGTTTCTTGTAGTGTTCGGGCAGATACGCGCAGTGAACCAAAATAATGCCCTGTGAGCCCAATAAAAGCGAATATAAAAGCGCAAGAAGACTCTGCGGAGAACGGTAGTAATGGTTCATGCTGTGGGAAGTTGTTGGGGGTTCACGAGAACGCATAAGAGTTTCTCGAGGATATAGCCTAGTGTTCTCCCGACTTCCCCAAGTGTACCCATAACTCCAAACCAAGGACCATTTCTTTTATAACATAGAATAATGACTTCGATAAGAAAAGATTTTGGAAAAGCATTCTTATAGTTTAGCGGCGAATGACGTCTTTGACTGCGAGCTGTACGATTATTTATATATAGATTTTCCACAAAACTCGTATTTGAATGGACAATGACTACGAATTTATCACGTCAGCACAAAATGGCGTGATCGATTGGCGCCAAAAAATGACGAATATCGTATTCGTAATAAAAACAATACTTCATCCTTTATTCCATTTATTCCTTCATCTTTTATTCCGTCAACTGGTTATCCATTATTAGTTTCTACGCTTCCTTTCCGTGGTTCGGCTACGCCCTCGTTTAAACCTAAAAACCTCTGGAACCAGGGTACTTTTCCGTAGACCGTTCTCTGAAAACATGGCGACCAGCACTCGCAACGCAACTGTGGCTGTTACCAACAGTGGTCACCAATCTCGTACCCGGCGTGGCAACGCAACTTAATTGTGGCTGTTACCAACAGTGGTTGCCAATCTCGTACCCAGAACCTTCGTTTCTTTTGGATTTTTTTGTGACGCAGTCCCCTGAAGCAACGAAGGCTCTGTGTGTGGGCTGTGACTGGCTGCACCTCTGAGTTTGATTATTTAGAAATAGATCAGAGTTTCGACAAATTAATTTCTTTACATTGCGGACAAGTTATAGTTTGATGTCATGAATTTCCTAGAACAACGTCCTGAAGAAATGTATTTGTTTAGCATTTTTCGGAACTCTGCTATTCCTACGACAGTAATTACAAAGTCATCTATATTCGCTTGAAGGTCGTATAACGTCTGTGTAAATTTAGCATATATATATATATATATATATATATATATATATATATATATATATATATATATATATTATATTATATATATATATATATATATATATATATATATATATATATATATATATATATATATATATATATATATAATCTATGGATTCTCCTGAGAAAAATTATAATATATCTTGTCAGCTGAAAATTTCGTCTTCATAGACTTTTTTGCTGCTAAAGTTGACGGAAAAGGAGATGAAAACCTATTTATAGATGCCCGCTATGACATCACTTCCGTCGTTCCGTCAACTTTAACAGCACAAAAGTCTATGAAGATGAAATTTTCGTCTGGCAAGATACATAGAGAATCCATAGTTACATATATGTTAAATTCCCACAGATGTTATACGACCTTTAATCAAAATCCAGCTTTAAGATAGTTTTCCACTAGGCGAATTTCCGCGAAGAGCGATATTTTTCTTTGTCTTGTCTCGCAACGCCTGGATACGAGGCTGTGTAATGAGATCGATAAAAATGTCGCTACACGCGAGAGATGTCGACTGTCGTCGATGTTGCTGAAAACATCACTTACTAAACAAGAACGCCTTTGCCGATATAGTTGGCGAAAATTTGTACAAAGTATTAGTAATTATAGGCTATGAGTGTAAAAATATAGCTTTTCAAATATTGGCCTTGTAAAAATTACTCCTTTTGAAATAAATTTGTTTTGCCATTGGCCGGCATTAGTGAAGTCTTTCTGTGAGTTCCTGCAGATGTTCCTTAATTACGGAGTCCTGTAGAATAGCATTGTTTTTCTTAGCTTCTCTTCAATGGCGGATCCAGGATTCCAAGCTCAGTCCTAAGTGACGACACATTTCTAGGGGGTCAGCGGGCATTTTGGATTTTTAAAACAGCATTTCCTGCATTTCGAAGGCACTTTTGAGCAAAATATAAAGTTCTGAAATCCCATTTTTTAACAGTGTATCTCGTCATTTTTAAGATATATTTCTATAAAGTAGAATAAATAATTACAAAAACGGAACAACAGTTTATTTAACAAACTAGAATAACTAATTACAAAAATAAAAATAATACAAAAACTATTTTTTGAATATTTACAAAAACTCAAGAGGAGATAAAAGTGCAATCATACAAACTTTTACCAATCGAACCATGTTGGAAGTGTCGTACGCTAAAATTAATTAATCAATTCCATTCTACAAATATAATTATTTCCAGCGTAAAAACTACGTAAAAACATGCTCGGCTTCACCCCCCCGGTCGGTTGATTAAAACAATAAAACAATAGAATTAACCACAAAGAAACCAATGTCCTAACCCTAACAACCTTTGTTCCATATAGCCAATCACAAAATTAACCTGTTCATTTCAGATACGTATTTACCGAACCTCCCTGGATCCGCCACTGCATAAGTATCATCATTTACATATTAAACAAATCTAAAGTGAGATATGAAAAAGTTGTAAATTAGGTTTATTCCTTATTTTGCATAATTTTTTCATAATTGCATAGGCATTTTAATCAAGCATTTACGGTAAATTGTGTGCACAAACTTGCGCCATCCCTAGCGCCATCCCTAGCGCCATCCCTTCCGTAGCGCCATCCGTAGCGCCATCCGTAGACCAAATAATTTATTTCATCACTCCTTGCTCTCAGACGCCATGGTTTACTTGGATTTCGAGATGCCATAGGCAATTAATAAACGGTTCAGCTTCGTCGATTGGACATCATAGTGGTCAACTGCAAATTACAGTCAGTGGCAGATCCAGGATTTTGAAAAGGGGGGTTCCAAGCCCAGTCCTAAGTGACGAAACATTTCTACCTGGTCCGGGGGCATGCTCCCAGGAAATGTTTTGAATTTTGGGTCTCTAAAACTGTATTTCGAGGGCACTTTTGAACAAAAAGAACATGAGCGTAAAATTTAGAACATGCTCGGCTTCAAAAACGGGGAACCCTTGGGCCTCGGAACCCCCGCAACAAAAACTTTTCAATTAAAAAACTTAACTAGCTTAACTTAATTCGCTTATTTTCACCAACAATTGTTGGTTTGCAACCCATAAGATCCAGATAGTTCTTACAGTTCCCAGAAGATACTTTAATCTTATGACCAACCGCCCTGGCCCAATAGTCTCCTACGTTAGGACACCAGTATCAGTATGACGTCATCGCAGACATGGCAGAATGGCTTGGTTTCCAGCAGAAGCGCTACACCTAATTTAATGGTTGTTTCTGGTTGTGCTAACCCTAAAACTGTCACGAACTTTAATCCCACATGTGCGTATGTGACTTTAGATGTACTATTAATGAACCAAAATTGTAACCAAAAACTATTAATGAACTGTAAATTCGCTGATGATATAACAATAGAAGTCCTGGGCTATGATGAGGATGATACAGGTACAGAAGAGGTAGAAAATATGAAATCATGGTCAGATGAAAACCGAATGGTGCTGAATATGAACAAAACATATGAAATGATTGTTCGTGGGAGAACATCGATACCTCTACCCAGTTAATAATGTCATTATTCACCTTTGGAATTGAACTTTGGGGAGGAGCATCCTATACTAAATACATCAGTCAGATTGATAAGTTTGTAAATCGTGCATACCGTAATAGGTACGTAACAGAGAAATCTAATTTTAGAGAAATAATAAATAAGAGAGACAAGAGGTTATGGAATAAAATATTAGATGATGGAAATAATGCATTAAGAGAACTTTTACCCAACAAATTAAATCGAACTTTAAGGCAAAGGGGACATGACTTTGAACTGCCTTTAGTGAAAACTGAAAGATTTAAAAAATCTTTTGAAATAGATGTCTTTTCAATTTTATCTAGTGTATGATATTTTAATAATTTTTAACAATACTGTAGAATTTTACTAGTTTTATTAAATTATTGATGTAAATAACTAATGAAGAAAAATAGACTACATACCTTATTTTTTATCTCGGACGTGTGTTTCGAGTATTGATTAATAAAGACTATTATTATTATTATTATTATTGTTCGTTCTATTTTCTACGATATTTTCTACTCATTAATTTCTAGCGCATTATCTGGGCTATATTTTCATATTTTAAGCTTATTTTGAAAAGTTAAAAATGGTCGAAAATTGTCAAAAAATTATTATCAGAACCTGTCAAATTTAATTCACCTGCAGCTAAATTTATTTTGGTTTCAAACGTTGCACTTCTGTTGCATTTAGTTTTTGAACTAAATTTTAAAAAAAGTACAACTTTTACAACTGGTCTTATAATTTACGTTAGAACTACCATCATCCAAACCTCGTTCCCAGGGCCTTATCTCCGCTCCCCGCTTCCACCTCGTTCCCAGGGCATTTTGCCTCCACGGTTGAAGGTCGGCGAAAATGGCCCTGGGATCGGCTGGTCACATGACACCCAGAATTTCTGGGTGTTTAGATATGATAATTTGTGTGGTCTTTGTTCCATTGCCTTTGTCTACTTTGTTGACCTGAATAATTGAGAAATATTCAATGCTCTTCAAGAGTTGTTCATGTCAGCATTCGTCGGCATAAAAGCAGCTAACAAGCTTAATCCAATTTAGCGAAAGCTATCACTTCTAATTTGCTGTAAAATTTGAAGACAGCATTCAGATTTAGATGAATAAATTATACTCGGCTGAATTAATTGAGTTTTATGGTCCATTCTATAATGCGATTGGCTTGTCAGTCAATCCCAGAGCCATTTTCGCCGACCTTCCGCCGTGGAAACAAAATGCCCTGGGTACGAGGTTGACCATCATCATCTTTATCTGCATGTACGCACCTGCGTACCTATTTTTAATTAATATTATAGTCATATTATATGGAAGGAAGGCCTATCGGCGCACTTCCCAAAGTAGCGAAGCGATACACAACTTCTTGTATACAGAATAATAATTAATATTATTTTTGTAAATAAATAAATTTGTAAATAAATAAATAAACTAGTGCTGAAAAAGGCTTACGTTTGAAAGAAATGGAAAATATCCCTTTTTAACGTTAACTCGTTCCCGCCCCACCTTCGGTATTCCGAAGCTATCGAGAATTTCCGACATGGGGCGAGGAATGTCGCAATTACAAACTTTTAATATATCAAAAAATATTTTTACGAGTATTGTTTATTGGACCATCCGACGCCACAAAGAAGAGAAACACTCGTTGTTTGACAAGAACGGTAACTTGCGTTCACATAGTCTCAAAGAAATACGCGATAACGTAGATATATAGGTGTTTGCTACGAAAAATAAGCCATACAGATTACAGAATAATTCTGTATACCGATACGGGTGGAATATGGCGGATCGAAGCCAAATATTGAAATGGATATTGTTCGCTTTTACTGTCGTGTTTTGGGTAAGTTCTTCTGCTGTAATCAACCAAATGAAGGCTTCTCTTTATATCTCATAAACGTTTATACTACTCTGCTTTTTCTTAAAAGCTGGTTGGTACGATAAGGGTTGAATAATTGTGTAGCGTAGGTGGCAAGTTGTCGTCGTTTAATGTTTAATATTTTTATACCGTGGGTATTCAATATATACTTCAAGTATTTCATAATTAACCGTTTCGATTCAGCGAATGATACCAAGGTTATAAGCATTTAAGACTTGCCAACTTGAGCTTTTGTTGTTTGGGATAACTTTCAGCGTTTTAGAAACTGTTATCTACTAATCTAGATATAAACGATTTTGTAATATATTTTTATTAAAAAGCTATATATTTTAACCTGTTGAACGTCTCAGCATCATAGTATGTCGTTTTTGTTTAACTCCTTTCTAATATCTGTCGTAATTTGCGTTTGGCCTTTGGATGTAATCTTGTTCTTTGTCATTATGATTGATTGCATGTGAATTGTTAGCTGCCAACTTTTAGAAATATTTAATATATTCTCTTGACAAAAACTAGAGTAGTTTTGTGCTGTATTGAGTGACACAATTCTTCATTATAATTGTTTCCTTAGGCTAGTTACATCACCAAGTTACAGTAATGCTAAAATTACTGGGTTGTAGCAAATACTACCCATTGTCATAGTCTGTTTGCAACATTGCTAGCAATCTTGCGACTGAGCTACGACAGGGCTAAAATTTTGCTACAACTTGGTTTGGTATGATTTGTCTTAATTTCATACTAAGAACAAGGTTGGACAGACAATCCTTGTTTTTGGGTCGTGTCTAGATGGAATACTCGCAGTTTAGGTGACCATGAGGTACTAGGTCTGAGTCATCTTCTTAACGATCTTTTTTAGGATCCACAAGAGATTGGACGACATAAGAGATTGTTCTGCTATCACACGATCAGACATGCCTGTATGATGAAATACATCATGGAACTGCTAACCCCAAAACAACTTAGATCCTAATGGTAACCCAGGGACCGCGGAACAATTTTTGGATTGGGGGGGCTAGCGAACGCTATAATTAGGGCTATATAAAAATTGCTATATAAAAATCACATGTTTGGAAAATTATTGGGGGGACTAAGCACCCCCCAGCGCCCCCTTCTCTGCGGTCCCTGTAACCCCCACCTAATGTTTTCTAACCCCCTGCCTAATGGTTTTCTAATACTAACCTTAATACTAATAAAAAGATCGTCCAAAAGACAACTCGGACCTAGTATTCTAGCCACGACCTTGTTTTTGAGGCCATTGTGTGCAGCCACAAACTCACAGATACTCAATATTGTTAAGGGGGAGCGGGGAGCACATTTTTAAAAAGAAATTTGCAATAACAACAGAAAAAGCATCAGATGGCCTAGTTTGTCTCAACAGGTTTTGTCCAAGATTGGAGTTTAGATGTGGCTATACAAATGAGGCTTATATGGTTTCATCTTTACTTTTAGACAATTGGTGGCTTGATGATGGGTGTTGGATTTTATTCAGTCACCCAGAAGAATGAATACAATGAATTCACCAGCACAGCCACTGATCCAGGGGCTCTTCTCATAGCCGTGGGCTTCATCATATTTTTTGTCTCATTTGCTGGAACAGTTGGAGCTCTTCGTGAAAACACCACTCTTCTCAGGATTGTATGTATTTTATGTCCGTGTGGTTTATCTCTTATGCTTATTGCTTAGTTAACCATTGATATTATTAGGAGAACCATCTAACTTCTGCTTACTTTCACATTAGAAACATCTCAATATACAAAAAGTGTTTATCCAGGGATTATTTGGAAATAATCATTCTGATTCATGCTTTTATTTTCTCAAAACTGCACTATTGTAATTCTTTATTGATTGGTACTCCTAAATGTATTCTCTAAAAGCAGAAGCTGCAATGAGTCCAGAACACTGCAACCCTCCTACTTACAAACTTAAAGCTATCAGCCCATATTATTCCAGTTCTCATTAACTTGCATTGGCTTCCTGTTCAGTACCGTATACAATTCAAAATTCTATTACTGGTCTATAAAGCTCTCCATGACCTCATATTTGAAAGACCTCTTAGCCTACAATACTTCATAACGCAAGCTTTGATCGATGTCTCACGCACTTCTTCGGATTCCTAGATCAAGACTAAAATCATATGGTGATAGATCCTTTTGCGTTGCAGGACCAAAGCTATGGAACGAGTTACCATTGTATCTTAGGAAAAGCACTTTGTTGACTGTTTTAAGAAAACTCTGAAAACATATATTTTTTAAATGTACTGTAGTACTGTAAAGCGCCTAGAACATGAGTGATTTGTGCGCTATAGAAATGTTTTTTATTATTGTTTTTTTATTATAATAATATCAATGGTTAACCAAGCATAGAGATAATGAGAATAAAGGAAATGATCACCAAAGATAAACTGACATGTTTAAAACAACTTCTCCCAACTAGTACTATTCAGAGTAATATTATTAATAAATGCATTGTACTGCATAGTACTATAAGAAAGGTTTGGAGACCAATAAGGAGAATTTGTTGGCTTATACTTGCACGTAAAGGGTTATGAAATACAATGTTATAGTAATTATTTCTTTTTTTTTTCTACGGACTGAATGATTCTATTTAATAGTATTCATGTTTTTGATATGTTAGGTTTATTTGGATTAAAATAAGGCAAAACAGTAGTCCAAAATGTTACGTCTAATTCCACATTGTAGTGTACCTTAATAATGTCATGGTTAAAACAACATAGCAAACCCATGGAAATATGATGAACTAAGTCTGAGAATTCTTTTAATTGTTTTTTAGTATGAAATATTCATTGTTGTGGTCATTGTTCTTCAGTTCATTGGAGGGGTTCTTGGGCTTGCATTTTGGCCAGAGGTACAGTGTATGCAGATTGCATTTAGAAACTATGTCAGTATATAAATATTAAGTATATATATTATATATGCCCAGCAGGCTTTTAGCCAGTCTTTTTTTTTGAAAAATCAGATTTTTGGATGGCCACTTTTCGTATGGATGGCCTAAGCAAAACATTTTCCTCAAACAACAACTTACAGGTTTCCCCCTTTCTAATGTTTCTTGATTTCTGTTTGCTGATGTTTATGTTAGCTATTGTGTAGGTTTCGTTACTAATTTTTGTCAAGAACGTGATTTAACGTGTATTATATGCTGTAACATGAAGTAGCGAAGACATTGTTTAATATAACCGCTGTTCAATATGTTTGATAAGCTCACGGCCACGCCCACCAAAAATTTTGGACGGCCAGTTTTGAAATCCTGGCTAAAAGCCTCAACGCCCAGCTTCATGAGAGTGAAATATTTCACTCTCTGACAAAGGGCCTTCGTTCAATTAATATTAGACCTACTACACACAGGGATGTGCCCACGCCGGGCGCACCCGCCCGGCAGTCCAAATTGCCGCCCAGCATTAAATAAATTTTGAGAATCCCGCCCGGCAGGTTTTCCAGCGCCGCATAGTATAATATCACGACTCACGTGTCAATTAAGCACATGTGTGCATGCGTATTTTAAAATAAATATATTCACTTTTCATAAACAATGAAACAATGTCGCTACTGAACTATTTTCGGCGACTACCCAAGGCCACTGACCGTGACGACACCGTCGAACAAGAAGAGAGAAGTTCCACTCTAGAACTAGAAGAGACTCCCAACGAAGAGAGTGATGCTACTGAATCCGTATTCACGGCAGTAAAACGACCTGTGCCTGTCAGCGTGAACACAGCGAAACTACAAGCCAAAAAGGCAAAACACGCTGTTATTTTCAAACAAACATGGAAGACTGGACGGATTTGGCTGAAATACACTGAGGGGCTTGGCATGCTTTGTGATTTCTGCCAAGAGTTTGACAAGCGACCATGCGATAGAGACACATGGAATAAGACACCATGCCAACGATTGAGACTTGAAAGCATTCGTGATCACGAAAGGTGCCAGGCTCATTTAGATGCCGTGAAGATGAAAGCAGAATCGATGACACAAGTAAGAATTCCCGTCTCAATGTCAATATCGTGCAGTGACATAACAAAAACTGCTTGTTTGCTTGTTTGTATTTTTTGTGTAAGCAACGAATGGCGCACACAACAAATTTTGAACCATTGTTAGATTTTGTCGGGTATCTGGGCACAAATCTGAAAGATAAGATTTACGTTGGTCGTAACGCACATTACACCAGTCGCAAGTCTATACAGGAAATGCTGTCATGTATGTCGGATGTGATTGAGAATGGAATAATGGAAGAACTTAAATTAAGTGACCACTACTCTTTGATGTTTGATGAAACGACAGATTGCTCCGTGCGTGAACAAATGACCCTACGGGCACGTTACATTGACTCCAGTGGAGATATTAAAGTTAAATTTCTGAAAATTATTGATTGCCTCACTGGTAGAATCACATTAGATGCCAAAACCGTTTCCGATCATGTTATTCAATTCATAGAAGATCACGAACTTTCGTACTCCCGTTTGAGGGGAATTGGGACTGACGGTGCATCGACGATGACTGGCCGAATAAACGGGGCTGTAAAACGCATTCAAACGAAACAGTTAGAAGCACAGCGTGACCAAGATGAAGCACTTCCGTGTGAAGCTGTCGGTTGCCACTGTGCAGCACATAAACTCAATTTGGCTCCCCAACAAGCAGGTGATGGATCTTATTTAACAAAGTTCAAGGACATAGTGAGACAACTCTATGACTTTTACGACAACAGTGCTGTCAGGTCAGCTGGCCTACTTGCAGTACAAAAACTTCTTGAATGTCCTGAAAGGAAAGTAATCCAGCTCTCATCTACGAGATGGCTCAGTTTGGGGAATGCAGTGCTTCGTTTGAAGGATATACTTCCAAGTGTGATTACTAGTCTTGGCAGAGAGGCAGAGGAAAGGGGTAACGCAGCTGCAGCAGGACTCTACCAGTTCCTGTCTAATTACCAGTTTGTCTGTACCCTCCTTTTGCTGTCAGATGTTCTTCCAAAAGTCAATATGCTATCAAAAGTGTTCCAGCTGACGAGCTTAGATTTTTCTAGAGCAATCCGATTAAGGAAATCAATTTTCTCACAGCTAGAGAAGTTGAAGTCAGTTGATGGAGATAATTTGAAAGCTCTGGATGAATTCATCAAAAACCTGGAAGAATCCGGTATTGAAATAAAATATCAGAGAGGTATGAGGCAGGATAGCTCAAGCAGAGTGGAATCAAAAGCCCGGTTCGTAAAAGATGTAAAGGGCCCATTCCTGGATAAATTAGTTGCGAATATTAACGACCGATTTGTTGACAGTGGTGTGTTTGAAGCATTCAGCATATTCGAACCGGAGATGCTAAGAATTGGCGAAGGATTAGAAGATGATGATACGAACTATGGAGACGATCATGTGAAAGTGTTAATTGAAAGATTTGGAGGATACCCAGTAGAAGATGCTCTTGTGGAGTGGGCCGTTTTCAAACAATACTTTGATGATCACCTGAAGATGGTAAATGGCAAAACAGCAACAGAAATCCTTGAAAAGCTTTGTTCCGATGCGGGTTTACGCGGGGTGTTCCCAATCATCACGTCCTTGGCTGCATGTTATAGAGTCCTTCCACCTCATACTGCAGATTGCGAAAGGGATTTCTCCCAAATGAAGATAATTAAAACATATCTTCGCAATAGAATGAGCCAACCGACCTTAGATGGACTCATGCGGTTAGTCATCGAGGGGCCAAGTGTAGGAGAGTTCCCATTTGACAAGGCAGTTAATATGTGGGCTCACAAAAAAAATCGGAGATTAAAATTAGACTAATCGAACATTTCTCTTCTGGTCTCTTTAGACTTAGCAGTCAAGTAGTAGTACTCTACTCTAGGTGGAAAAGCCCTAGGTATAATATATAATAGATTAGAAAATAGAATAGTTATACTGGCCTGTACTTATTATCTACAAGCTCTTTAGGGTTTTCTTGCTGAGCTCCATCCATTCCAAATATGTGATAACTGATTGGATATAGTACTTACCTTGTTAATGTACAAGTCTATTTGCTTGTAATTTGTTGGTTGTAAATAATTTATATTTGGTAAATAAACCTTGATTATTTATATTAGTTATATTCATTTATTTATAATTGTTATTCAGTTCTAATTCACTAACAATTTAATTCAATTTATGAACTTCTGTCTTCAGAATCTCAATCAATTTATTTTTTGTTACAAAAAATGGCATTTCAGAGATTATAGATAATTTTTTTGGGGGGACTGCATGGCTCTGGACGCACACCCTATACTCTAGTCTACAGGTTTCTCGTACTTTTAACACGCCCACTAGATATAATAATATCTAGTGGGCGTGTCAAAAGTGGGCGTGGTAAAAATTACCCGGCACCCAAAATTTTCTGAGCGCATCCCTGTACACACTATTTTGGCAGTTACACCAACCTTTTAGAGTATTTAATTTATACAATGTATGTAAATGTGCAACTATCAGGTCCAATAGACTTTAATATTGTGTTTTGTTGAAATCTTCTCTAGGTAAAGGAAAGTTTGGACACGCAAATCAAAAGGATGATTACTAAGTACCCATATGATATTGACATGAAAAATGCTATTGATCTTGTTCAAGAAAGGGTAATGTTTTTAAAATTAATAAACCAGAAACCAAATATCACATACATATTATAACCATAATAAAATATCTTGAATAACTAACATAACGTTTAGAGCCTGACTGATGTCAGATTTTTGGGACTGATACTGTACCATTACCAATTTTTCTGGATGATGCAGTAGTTCTGTTTACTACTTACCATACTTGTAAGCAAGCCTGGATATATTTTTTTGGAGCTCGCCGGACACGATGTCCGGCCACAGAGTAAATCGGCCGGACAAGACCACTTTTCTGTCGGACACGGTTTGTTAATTTTATCCCCGAATCGTTTTAGCATGACACTAAATAATTTTGCCGTTCTGTAATGCAGTGTGATAAATGTTGTATATTAATAGCCTTGTCGCCAATACAGCGAACAAGTAACAATGCTGGTCTATAAGTGGTCGAGTCGGCTGGACATTGATGTCCGGCAGCAGCTCCAAGCTGCCGGTCACAAGACGGATTAACGCCGGACAATGTCCTGTGTCCGGCAGTAATATTGAGGCCTGCTTGTAAGTGATTTATGACAGACAATATGGAAATGTCTATCAAATCATCAAATTGGTCTTGGCCAGTGGGTGTCCACTGTCCAACAGTTACAGGAATAGGGTCACATTTAATAACATTTTATATTCAGGGCCAATTTCTTCTCCAACCAGAGTGGAATAGTAAACAAAGAAAATATACCTGGGTATGATATTAGGCCACAGTGTTCAAATTAATAATGTTTCTGTTGCTTTACTAGTTGGAATGCTGTGGTAGTTTGGAATATCACGACTGGGATCTGAATCGTTATTACCGATGTTATCCAATGGATCCAAGACCTATCCAGCACTGCAGTGTCCCATTCTCTTGTTGTCGAATTAAGGAGAGGGTTGGTTGGCTTTTCTGTAAAAACTTAACACCAGTCAAATGTAGTGTTTTGTTGCTGAAGGGTTTTCATCTTGTTACCTAAATATCGAAAACAAATAGCTGCAAGTAACACATGCTTCATATTCATTATTATTTCAGCAACGGCTCAATTATCAATGTGGTTATCAGATGCGTGCTGGAGACAGACATGTAAGGCATCAGTGGTTCAATTATTTTATTGGTATTCTAATGATATTTTAACTAAAGCTTTTTTTTCTTTTGTCTTGCTGCCTACTACTATAACCTTTCTTTTCTTCCTAACTCCTTCCATTTTTCTTTCAATCTTTCTTTCATCCTGACTGTGAGGAGCAGTACTGTAGGACCCCGGGTAGGAGGAAGAAATAACTTCTACATATCAACATGAGCACACTCTGGTTTTATTTCTGTAGCGGCTTGATGTGAGGGGTGATATCTACACTAGAGGATGCCTCAGTACCTTGGAGTTTTATTTTCAAGACAACCTTGTCTTGTGTGGTGCAGTCGCAATTGCGTTCCTTCTGCCTGAGGTAAGAACACATTTAACCCAAGTGGAATTTTACTTTAGATAAAAAATACGAAATGTTCAAGTTATTTGTTAAAATAAGTGAAAGTGATGTTTTCTATGACTGCTAGAAAGGCACCTCATCTCAACCCATCATCTCGGATGCCTTTTTGTCATGAAATACTTTGTCATGAAATTAACTTTGTAAATAATGTAAGCATGTGTCAAAATGTATTTATCATTAAGATAAGTCCTGCCTTGCTTAACAGTTGTTCTGATGGTGAGCTTGACTGGCGAAAAAAACTGGCAAAAAGACATGAACATGAACACAGACATGCATGAATACAAACTCAGAAACAGACATGAGAATTGACATGGACACAGAATACATGAATACAGACATGTTGATATAGATGTAAACATATCTCTCCTATATTTCCACCCCTGTCCCCCACCCCTATTTTAAGGTGTGTCCGTCTTTGATTCTGGGCTTCATTTTCCCTAGATCATTGGCGTTGTGTTAACCCACTTGTTTATCATCAACATCAAGGATCGCATTGATAAGATATACGAAGAGGATCACCAAGATAACCGCCCTGCAAGGCCTGCTGGTCCTTCCCAGGCCACACCCTATTTGTAGTACCTTTGTTTTAACCTAGATATACACTGCTGTAGCTAGTCTGTTTCTCTACAGTCATATGTATGTGATTGCATTGAGTGAGTAGTAACAAAATTTCAGTCAGAGGCACTGTCTCCTTTTTCCTAACTCTGTTTCAAAGCTTGTTTAAGGTATGTTTACATACTGTGATGAATTAGGCCAATTTCTTATTCTGGTCAATGTTATATAATCATGTAAGTAAAAAGTCCAATCCACTATATTCACTATGTAACATGCACCAAGGTAAGAACTTATAGTATGTATTTCATATATAAGGTCATGTGAGGAAGCACAAATACATTGCGATGACAACGAGCAATTACATATTGCCCTAGTCACAAGGGACAAGTTAGTATTAGGTTTCATAGGCGTACCAGGCGGGGGCAGGCCCCCCCCCAAAAAAAAACGTTTTAAAAATTATAAAAATTTCGGGCACTTCTTGAAAGAAATTTCGGGTAATATTGCTGTTAAATATGCATGAAAAATTTATATTTTGAACCGTTTTAATATTAAAGTAATATGTTGTAACATTAACATAACATATTAGAGTTGTTTTGCAGTTGTCCGGTTTAAAATTATGCTAAGAGCTATATCACATGACAGATGAAAAAAAAGTACTCCACTATTTCTGTGAAGAAACTGCTGAGAATTCTAGTCACATATGAAGTTGTGCCTGCCACACTGCATCTGATGATTGACAGTCGACTCTTAATTTTTCGAGGAAAAAACTTTTGCCCGCCCCCCCCAAACATAACTGGCCAGGTGTGCCTATGTTAGGTATTAGTATTAGGGTAAATATTAGGGTTATTTTTAGGAACAATTTGTTATCTTACTGTAATACTAACCCTAATACTATTACTAACCCTAATACTAAACTTAATACTAATCCTAATACTAGCTAACTGCTGTGTATATTTGCTCTTCCTTTATATGACCTTACATGGCCTTACATTTCACAAATATTTTATTTTCCGATTTCTTGGCGGCGGTCTTTCTGTGCCTAGCAGCTTACAAGAAACTCTTTATTTTTTATTTCGACGAAATTAGGTTTGACTTTTGGGTAGTCAGATCCCAGAGTAAACCATCTCTGTGGTGCTGGCAGTTGTCTGAACGCATGTTGACAATTCGTTTGCCCCCCTTGTACATCCGCAACGTATAAAGTATTTAGCATTTTAATCCTTTGTTTTTGTAATCCATAATTGGCTCGCTGTAATCATTCTTGAAAAGTATTAGTGGAAGTAAACTATATATTCATGCACTAAACTTAGTAACTATACCTAAAGCCGAGGGGTAAGATCAAAAAGAGGTTCCAATATGGTGGTCATAGTAAATCACATTGCTTGTCTTTTTACTTCCACACTTACCCGTGGGTTGAAATGAGACTCCGAATGAGAAATGAGAGACTTGAAATGAGACATGCAACCCACCGGTCGCCATCTTGTAACCTCTTTTTCGTCTACAGTCCTTGCCTTAAGAAACATTGATTGTGTATCCTTTACGTGTGTTAATACGAATAAAGCTGTAAAGATCCTTCTCGAATCCCTTCACTATCTATTGGTTATTTTGCCGTAATGCCCGTGGACAATTACGGGTTTTCTGGCGGGAAAAACCACCAGAGTTTTGGTGTGGGGTGTGGCCAAGCCTAGAAATAATTATTTTCTCTACCTGTTAGAATGATCAGTACAAATGAATTTGTAACGGACACAAAAAATTGGACCTGTCACGGTACAACTTAGCGTAACGTCTCTAAACATAGCGTATAGTCTCAAAACTTAGCTTAACGTCTCCAGACCTAGCGTAAAGTCTGATAACTTAGCGTGTAAAGTCTCACAATTAACTTACCGTAAAGTCTCATAACTTAGCGTGTAAAGTCTCACAATTAACTTAGCGAAAAGTCTCATAACTTAGCGCAATGTCTCCAAATTTAGCGTAATGTCTCCAAATTTAGTGCAATGTCTCAAAACTTAGCACAATGTCTCCAAACTTAGCATAATGTCTCAAAACTTAGCATAATGTCTCCAAACTTAGCATAATGTCTCCAAACTTAGCATAATGTCTCCAAACTTAGCATAATGTCTCCAAATTTAGAGCACTGTCTCCAAACTTAGCGCTATGTCTCCAAATTTAGCGTAATATTGTACAATACGAAATCTAAATGCACTCCAATTCAACACAAAAATGTTTTACTTTCACAAAGAGTTGAGTAAAATCTCGGCCGCTAATATCCAGGCTTGGACTGGCCTATGTGCCATTATGCCATGGCACATTGGCCCCTTTCAATCAGGAACATTAAAATGGGGCCTGGCCAGGCACACCTATAATGTCACACACCCAATGTCTAAGAACTGCGCTCACCCTCCATGCACAGTTGAGTTCTGCCAGAGAACATTCTCAAAGTTGCACTTCATCAAGAATCGACTGAGATCTCTGCTTTAGTCAACACCATTTGGAAGCAGTAATGATTTGTTCTGTAGAAGTTGATTTACTTAAGGCTGTTGATAACGAGGCAGTTTATCAAAAAACTTGCGTCAAAGTCCTCGGAAATGAACAGCTTCCTATGTTCTGAAATGTTAAAAATGTTATGTTCTAAATGTTGAAAATGTTCCGAAATAATTTTTTCTTTCTTTTCTTATTTGTTGTTCTGGTTGTCAAATTGCAAATATTACCTGTTCACATGCATAGACGGGCCCCTTCCCAGTCCAAGCCTGGAGTATGGTGTCGGTGAATCTTGAACAACATTCATTTGTCATATTTTAATGGCCTTGGTATGCGACCTTGAATTATATCTAAAGGTGAAAGTTTGACGTCCTTCGATGGGACATTGGTGCGGACCCAATGGGGCCAGCGTTCTACGAGAGCTTCGACAAGCGGTTTGGGATAAACATTGATAGCATTGTTCACTGACATGTCAACCCACATAAGACGCTTAAAATCTTTATTTCGTAAGAACTCTTGCAGGCGGTTGACGGACTCGATCGTCAAGTTGTTTCCTTTCAATCCTTGAAAAGTAAAAGTTGATGTGTATGAGCTCGGGGTAGGCAACCTTCATTCTTCACTTTCCATAAAACTCAGAAACACAAATCAAAAAAAGTTTACGCCTGCTTATGTTATACAACAAGGTTAGATATGTGTACAACCTGCAACCTGGTCGCTATTGAGATAGTGCATGTGACCTATATTATATTCGACTATGCATGACGAACCCTGCAGATGCAACTAAGTGAAGCTACGGTTGCATCGGTGTCCACTTGCATGTAACCTGATAACCAGTGAGATGAACTGAGCTACATGGACGCAGATTACCTTGTGGCACTTGTATATAGAACTTAGCAACTTCTAATAAGATGCACTAACCATTGATTATGCATTGAATGATATATACACGAACTCCGATGGCATAGCAAAGGTTATATACATGTGTGCACTTGTATAAGGGAGATGTCACTAATTCCACTAGGGAGGGGGCAGAAGGAAAAGTGCTGGCCATGAAACTATAAATCAAAAGTTGGTGGGGCTACGAAAATATTTGGAAAACCTTTGATGCGCCATGAATCCTTTTTGATCAGTATCAAAAGAAAACAAATATTTATAATATAGGAATTGATATACGCTATGTAAGTCCAAGAAATATCACACCCCCAGGCTGAAATTATGTACATGTATATATAGTTTGGATTTCAGTGGATCGAGACTAAGAGTTCAGGAATGCGAAAACCCGGCTGAAAACAAAGTTGATTGTTTTCCTTGTTTCTATGACTACACTCAGTTCCCAGCACTGCTGTGTTGTCGGTATGAATGAAAATTCAAAATGTATAGTTGGGTTATGAAACCATCCAGAGAAATTTGGTTGTGTCACGAAACGTTAACAAGAATTTTCAGTTTTTCTTCTACCCCCTCCCGGGTGGAATTAATGACAGCTATAGCTTCTGAAAACCAATGAGATGCTTTAACCATTGAGATATGGCATAGCAAATTGTAGCACTTGTAAGCTTCTGCGTGATAACCAATGAGATGGCAGAGCAAAGGTTACCTATATACATATGTGCACAGTGTACAATTTGTGAACTGAGTAATGTTAAAGTGCCCCTAACCTCAAAATTTTTTATTGTCTTATTTGGAAGAACTTTTAAAATGATAAAGTAACTTCTTTTGAAGATTTTCGTTTCTTCACTTTCTTTTTGAGATATATCAGTTTGTTTGATATGCAAATGTACGGAATTTACGTCACACGTGCATAATGAGTTATCAGAGAAAGTTATATATCTTTGCGTTCATCAAATAAAAACATGAAAGTGTGAATATAACACGTGTGTGCATTTCTCCAACAACACCAAACTTCTCGATTTTAAAGGATTTCGTTCAAGAATGAAAGAGATACACACATTTCTCCAATAAGTCATTATACATGTGTGACGTAAATTCCGGACATTTGCATATCAAACAAATTGATATATCTCAAAAAGAAAGCGAAGAAACGAAAATCTTCAAAAGAAGTGACTTTATCATTTTAAAAGTTCTTCCAAATAAGACAATAAAAAAACTTGAGGTTATGGGCATTTTAAGAAAAGTGCCCCTATGAAACAAGTAAGTTTGTCTTATTTAAATTAGCTCCGAAAATTATTATAGGAATGGTAATTTAGAGCTCTTTATATCTCACGTCGTTCTTGAGATATTTAGACTTATGTGATATGTAAGTGAAATAACCTATGACGGAAAGAACTTCACACATTTTTAGAAAATCATTTTCATGACATTCACACATTTTTAGAAAATCATGAAGTAATCGTAATGTGCAAAGTTTCAAGTGATTTCGTAGAATAATTTCTAATTTCTTGATTTTCTAAAAATGTGTAAAGCTCTTGACGCCATAGGTTATTTCATTTTCAAATCAGAAAAACTCTAAATATCTCGAGAACGACGTGAGATATGAAAGAGCTCTAAATTATAAAATTACCATTCCTAATCATTTTCGTTTTATGGGCACTTTAAAGGTGCCGTCAAGTCCGTTCTGCGCATGTGTGATATTTCAAACGTTGGGGACCCCACATGTAAACAAACTTTAACGGAATAGATAAGCGAGTATTCGTTAAAGGTGGCGAAGGCATGTGTGGTAGTTTGATATATTAACAACATTTAGGAACCAAACAGCTTCTTATAACACGCTTTTTAGGCGGAAAAAAATCTCGTGTGAAACAAATCCGCAATGTTTATATAATGCAATGTAAACAAACGATGTAAACAGAAACGTAGACATGCGCAGAACGGACTGGACGGCACGAGTTCATTATATTCTGCTTTAAATTCTAGTTCTATGCACCCACCAACCTAAGTACATGAGTTCAGGTAGCCTTGCCAAAGCTTTAAGAAATATCGCCATCGTCCGGTCATCAATTTGACAATACTGCAGTTCCACTTTCTTCAACTCGTTACAATTTCTAAAAATCCTGTAGCACATCTTCAGATTTTCAGGCGTAAGTAAGTCGCAGTTGAAAAGCTTAAGACTGTATCTGTCTGTCTTTTTGATGGTCTTAAGATTGAAGGCGTTCTCGTGGTGGATTTGATGCAAGGTCTCGTCGTCTGTCGGTATTCCGAACATTTTCTTTAAGACGGAACAATGTCTTTTTATTTGGTGAACTTTATTTTCGCCAAGAGCATCTTCTAACCTGAGGAAAATCGACAACTGATTATTTTGATATCAGATAAGAGGATATCAATTCGTTACGTGGAACAAACAATTTACAACCTTTTTCCTGTCTTCCACTCCTTCATTTTTTCTTTCCTTCCTCCCTTCCTTTCTTCCTCCCTTCCCGCTCCATTTCTTCCTTCCATCCCTTCTTTCCTTCCCTTCCTTCATTCTTTCACCCACTCCTTCCGTCTTTTCTTCCTTCCTTTATTTCTTCATCCATTCCTTCTTGCTTTCCTTAATTGTTTCCTTCATTCACTCTTTCATTCATTCATTCACTCCATCCACTCTTTCATTCTATATTTTATATTGATGTCGAATAAACAAATTATAACCAAATTAATCAACTTTATATCTGCTCGTATGCACAACTTCGTCAATTTTTTCCCGTTTTTATTTTTTTCCCGATGAAAGCTCAACTTTTCAGCTAACCGCCTCTTCCCTAACTTCTCGTATTTAAGAAATAAAAAACGTGTCGCGTGTGATTATCGAGTTATAATGGCACGAGAGATGCGTGTAAAACACGAGGCGATAGCCGAGTGTTTTACTAGCTTCTCGAGTGCCATTATAACTCGATAATCACACAAGACAAAGTTTTTTATTTCTTTTATAAAAGAACGGCCATTAAATTAACAATAAAGCCATGAAAAATGTAGATTTACCTGTTATAAATGACGTTGCTATGTGCGTTGCTAGGAAGCCTATGATGAAAACACGTTGGCGATTTTAGCGATGAAAATGCACTCAACGTTGCAGTTAAAACATTCTGTTGTGTTAGTACCTTGATTAGCTTTGTATCCAGCTATTCTTTGACTTTCTTTTGTGATTTAAACTACTTAAAATCCGTCAAAAACGATAAAATCTCGCGAGGAACACGTACGGTTTTTGAGCTCAGTAACCAATCAGACAGCGTGTTGTCGCTCATTTACTTCCGGTTATTTTATATATACAAATAACTAGGTAAATTACTCACCGTTGTATTTGCATGTGACCATGCCGTTCCAGTACATACACATTCTCTTGGAGCAAGTTTGGAAGTTGCAGAGGTTGGCCATTCTTCGCCGTTAAATCGACTTCCATTATCTTCTTCAACTGAATGAAAACGGATTGAGCGCATTTTCTCGCGTAACTGAAAACATTTGTTTGGCCGGATGAATATGACTCCGTAAAATTAATAAACTATTCCTCTGCATCTGGTTCCCAGGGTTGGCTAAAATATTAATTAGGAGTCTAAGCTAGGTTAGTTTTTCGCATTTTTTCTTCGGTTAAACAACAGCGATATCCGTCCTGTCACATTTTATTCAACTACCTCTTGGGGTTCATGTTCTATATGTTGGATGTCTTCATGTTCGAAATCTTGACTTTCAGACAATATTGTTCAAATGAAGGTTTTGACTATTTGTAGTAACTTTTGAAACTTCCGTTCCTTAAAGGTCTCGGGCGATCGCTCGGTAGCCCGGTGGGCTAATCCGCGCCTGGGCGTGTGCATGTGTACTACAAGTGGAGAAAACATTAAATAGTCTGATCCATCGAAGGAACAATTCATCCTCCAACAACATGGAAAACATACAAGAAACAATTCGCTTATTCAGTCTATCCTGTATAAATATTCGTAATAAACTAAACTATATATATAAACTACTTTACGTGTCTTATTCGCGCATTTTCCTTAACAAATTCTCCTAGGTCTTTACCTCTTTCAACTTCTTTTTTGCTTCGGAAAATTGTCTTTCGTTGACAAATTGTTGAATGGCGTCTAGCAAATACAGTCTGTGCTCGAATGGCAACATATTGTTTACCTGCGAGGAGGATCGTCTACAGCATAACATTATTAAAAATCTGCGTTATAGATATCAGTATAGCTCTCAATAATAGTCTTAACTTCGCTGTTGACCAAAGTATATGCGCTGAGTTTTAATTGGTTAGGCGATTGATGACGTAAAGGAAATGTGACGTGTCGCGCGTTTTAATTGCGATGGAGTTGTTTGTCGCTTCACACGCGCACGGCTGCCTCCCATGTGAAAATTACCATGCGATGTAGATGAAATTAAAAATGATACTCCTTATTTCGTATTTTCTAATTGACGGTACCGAAAAAGATGGCGACTGGTACATTTAACCATAATTCCTTGCGCGCAGTAAACATTGAATCTCGTAGAATAGCAGAGGATTGAGTTTCAAAAAGATTAAGTTTGGTAAAAAGGAAACTTTTACGTATTTAGTTGATGTTTACAAGGTAAACAATGTTTAGCTGCTATTACAGGTGATTTAAGGTCGCAAAGCATTCTGGTAAAATGTACCGCCGCCATCTTTTTCGGTACCGTCAATTGCACTCCGTCGAGATGACGTCAGTACCCATGTTTTGTCTGCTTTTACCCATAATTCTTGCGGCCATAACCGAAAAGAAAATAGCTCATTTGCAATCATTTGTGAGTCAAATTTGGTTTGTTTGTCCGCATTTTGAGCTATTAATAGCAGCCAAACGCTATTATAAACGCACCTCATTTCATATGTTTAGTACTCTAGAATTATTATTCCTTATATTATCCGCGGTGACATCTGACCTGTGAAGGCTAAAAGGGATGACTCAAAAGGACCTTCACATTTTTTAGAACTACTAATCCTAACCCTAATCTCAATCCTAACCCTAACCCTAACCTAAACCTAACCGTAGCTAACCCTAACCTAACGAAAAATAAAAAAACAGAAAAAAACAGAAAGGTCCTTTTGAGTCATCCCTTTTAGCCTTCCCCAATCTTGGCCTCCATCCTTTGCTCATTTTACGCCATCTTCCTTTTTAGTATAGAAAGAACATTTGCACCTATTACCCCCTCTACCCCAGGGTCTTATCTCCGCTCCCCGCCGGTGCTGGGAGCGGAGATAAGACCCTTGGGTCGAGGTTAGCCTCTGCGGAGGAGAAAGAACATTTGCATGCATATAGCAAAACGTTCAGTATAGGTCTTGGCCAAGGAAAACAGCAAGGTTATACCCAAAATAAGGTCCGACCTAAAAATACAACTTCGTTCCCAGGGCATTTTGCCTCCACGGTGGAAGGTCGGCGAAAATGGCCCTGGGATCGGCTGGTCACATGACACCCAGAATTTCTGGGTGTTTAGATATGATAATTTTTGTGGTCTTTGTTCCATTTCCTTTGTCTACTTTGTTGACCTGAATAATTGAGAAATATTCAATGCTCTTCAGAGTTCTTCATATCAGCATTCGTCGGCATAAAAGCAGCTAACGAGCTTAATAATCCATCATACATCCATGGTTATTTCTTACAAAAGATATGAAGAAGCATATATCCAATTTAGCGAAAGCTATCACTTCTAATTTGCTGTAAAATTTGAAGACAGCATTCAGAGTTAGATGAATAAATTATACTCAGCTGAATTAATTGAGTTTTATGAAAACCAATCGGATTATAGAATGGACCAGCCGATCCCAGGGCCATTTTCGCCGACCTAATGCTAAAAATACACTAAAAATGCACCTGTGCTAATTTTCTGCTATTGTATATTTATAACGATATACAGTTGAGCGGCAATGGCGTTTTCATTAGTAGAGGGGCAAGCCCTCACCCATTCAAACAGTTGGCCGCAACACTGAGGCCATAATTAGCCTAAACAAAAAGTATATCCCCTTTTGCAACATATAGCTGGGTAGCCTGCGTGCAGACTCCATCAGGTGGAGACTGAACGCAGGCTAATAGCTGAGCTTTTTGGGCTGTTGAATGTTCTAATGTATATCAATAATAATTAATGTCAGTTATCAATGCAGATAATAATCGCCACTGCAATTCTCGTATCATCTTTGAGCTGTTTTCTACTTACGTTACGAATTAATTAGTCAGACCGATCGACTTTTAAATCGATTTACGTGTTTGGAAAGGTCAAGAGTTAGTTTTATATAGTTTGTATATCAAACAAAACTATTGATGTGAAAACGAAAATCGACGCAACACTAGTGAAATATTCCTCCCACTGAATCCGTCGCGGCTTTGTGTTTACCACCTGTCATGATCTATATAGTTATAGAAGCAAATGATGAGTTTAGTATTGACGCCGTTTAAATTAACAAAGCTGCACTGGGAAGATTTACTATAATCTATATGTTTCGGTTTGATTGTCATGTCTCACTAACATAGATCTAAAACGCACTGATAAACACCGAACACATCTTTCTTGGATTTCTTTCTTTCTGATCCTCTCCGATCCTGGCAAGTAATTTCATGCACTGGACTGTTTTTGCAATATTCATTATCACTAGTCGAAACAATAGAACTGCAAATTGTGAGTAATTCTATTTTTAATCATCTCTAGAAAATTATTGGCGGATGATTCCTGCTAGCGCAAATCAGTGGCATATGGCAAAATTATATGCGTCATCTGCACATGCATATAATAAGCACAGGTGTTCCGCGCTGGTTGCCAAAGAAAGACTATCACTGAAAATGTTTAGTCGAAATCGTGTTTCAAAAACAAAGATGCCGTACGCCGTGGATTGTCGCTCTCATGAGGAGAAACAATGGATGCTCGTCGAAGATGATAATATTTTGGTTAGCATAGATCCCAGTCCGTGTTCAAAGCTAATAGGATTCGATGAAGAAGGTGAAACTAGGCCGCAGAATGCTCTTCGATCAACACACTTCCGGAGTGTGTCCGCGAGTGATGATCTCAAAACATTTCAGCCAGTCTTTGGAAAAGACTCGTGTGACAGCGGAGGAAATTCAAAATTTATTCCTTCGCTGAAAAGCTGCGGACAAAACTTACAATGGGTAGCCCGAAATCTGCATTCGTTCAAAAGCAGCGAGGTCGAAGCTTCTCAGACGGCAGACGGGTCGAAGCCGGCTTTGCCGGGAAGAGTCACTGTTTTATCTCAACTAGTCGACGGTGCGGACGATTTCAAGCTAAGACGAAAAATTAAAAGGGAAAGTAGAGGTTTGCCAGAAGGCTTTTACGAAGGGAACATGTTTTTCGAATGCAACAAAGTAAACCTGGGAAAAGACTTACTCGCGGATAATTATTCCGCAACGGACAAGAACGCGGAGAACGGTAAAGACAGTTGCAGCTTGGATACCTGGGCCCCGAATTTGTCTTCGGAAAAAGGATGGGCCAGGTTACAGTCTAAAACGAAGCAAGTCGTCAGACAAGCGGTGACGAAAAGCAAGGTGAAATTTTCAGATATTTTTGCTGACGAGAGCTTGGCACTGGATGCCGCATCTAGTCCGTGCAACAGGACTGAAGCACAAGTCGATTCTAAATTGGAAGTGCAAAGCAAGCTGAGATACAGCGAGAGAAACCGACAGAGAAGCGAGTCTGCCGGTAGACGAGTTCAGCAATGGACAGCTGGAGAGTCGAGGACGAACGGTGATCACGAGGAGCGTTTCGTGGACGCGCAATCTGAGAAGAGCTTCGTGCTGTTCGTGGATCAGCTGGCGGACGTGCGCATGCGCAATAAGTTCCTCAGGCAATATGCGGACAGGCGAAGAATAGGCATTTGCGAGGCATTGGAGAAGGTCATCGTTGGCGATACAGACCGCGGAGAGAATTTAAATGAACTTCGGAAGCAATTGAACGTAGCGCATTTTCTGAACAACATATTTGCCTAAACCTCTATATACGAAGTTTCTGGGAAATTTTACTTCGGAAACAATGTTTCCTCGAAACCTTTTTAAAAGTTTGTCATGAAAAGTTTCGTTGATAGAGCAGGCAAGATCACTCCTGTACGAAATAGATTACTCCTGTACTCAACAGCACCGAGTCAAATATAGCTTCCAAGGCTTTGGCCGAACCAGAGAAATGTGCCCAATATATCCCTTCACAATCCCTATACTTCCCTGCAATCCCAGCCAAAACATTGCTCGTACAGCCTTGAAAGCTATTTGACTCGGAAAAAAGAAGCCACAGGAGTAGCCTGCGGAGGAGGCTATTAGTGAGAAACAAGGTTTTCGAAACAAAATTTCTGAAATAAAGTTTCCGGCGAAACTTCGTAGATGTATCGTGGGCTTAAGTTGAGTTTATACGCAGTCATGGATTAATTAAACTAGACTTGCCACAAGTCGATCTCTACGAGCGACAACTAGTCGTTAGCATCGAGCGACGTAGACGAGCGACAACTAGTCGTTAGCATCGAGCGACGTAGACGAGCGACGCCGAAAACGGCTAAGCAAACTGCGAAAAAAGACTGGGAAGGACTTTGGGAAAGTCTAGGATTAAACGAAACGATTAATTACAGATTTGTACTGTGTGATTTTTTCGAGTCAGGGCGTGTTTTTAATTACAACACAGTACAATTACAGTGCAATTATGTACACTGGACCCCCGCTAATACGACCACATTTATTCAACTGTGTGTAGTTACTTTTGAGGTGTGTAGTTACTTTTGAGGTGTATAGTTACTTTTGAGGTGTATAGTTACTTTTGAGGTGTGTAGTTACTTTTGAGGTGTATAGTTTAGTTACTTTTGAGGTGTATAGTTACTTTTGATCGAGGTGTATAGTTACTTTTGAGGTGTATAGTTACTTTTGAGGTGTATAGTTACTTTTGAGGTGTATAGTTACTTTTGAGGTGTATAGTTACTTTTGAGGTGTGTAGTTACTTTTGAGGTGTATAGTTACTTTTGAGGTGTATAGTTACTTTTGAGGTGTGTAGTTACTTTTGAGGTGTATAGTTACTTTTGAGGTGTATAGTTACTTTTGAGGTGTGTAGTTACTTTTGAGGTGTATAGTTACTTTTGAGGTGTGTAGTTACTTTTGAGGTGTGTAGTTACTTTTGAGGTGTATAGTTACTTTTGAGGTGTATAGTTACTTTTGAGGTGTGTAGTTACTTTTGAGGTGTGTAGTTACTTTTGAGGTGTATAGTTACTTTTGAGGTGTATAGTTACTTTTGAGGTGTGTAGTTACTTTTGAGGTGTGTAGTTACTTTTGAGGTGTATAGTTACTTTTGAGGTGTATAGTTACTTTTGAGGTGTATAGTTACTTTTGAGGTGTATAGTTACTTTTGAGGTGTATAGTTACTTTTGAGGTGTATAGTTACTTTTGAGGTGTATAGTTACTTTTGAGGTGTATAGTTACTTTTGAGGTGTGTAGTTACTTTTGAGACGTGTAGTTACTTTTGAGGTGTGTAGTTACTTTTGAGGTGTATAGTTACTTTTGAGGTGTATAGTTACTTTTGAGGTGTATAGTTACTTTTGAGGTGTATAGTTACTTTTGAGGTGTATAGTTACTTTTGAGGTGTATAGTTACTTTTGAGGTGTGTAGTTACTTTTGAGGTGTGTAGTTACTTTTGAGGTGTGTAGTTACTTTTGAGGTGTATAGTTACTTTTGAGGTGTGTAGTTACTTTTGAGGTGTGTAGTTACTTTTGAGGTGTATAGTTACTTTTGAGGTGTATAGTTACTTTTGAGGTGTATAGTTACTTTTGAGGTGTATAGTTACTTTTGAGGTGTGTAGTTACTTTTGAGGTGTATAGTTACTTTTGAGGTGTATAGTTACTTTTGAGGTGTATAGTTACTTTTGAGGTGTATAGTTACTTTTGAGGTGTGTAGTTACTTTTGAGACGTGTAGTTACTTTTGAGGTGTGTAGTTACTTTTGAGGTGTATAGTTACTTTTGAGGTGTATAGTTACTTTTGAGGTGTATAGTTACTTTTGAGGTGTATAGTTACTTTTGAGGTGTATAGTTACTTTTGAGGTGTATAGTTACTTTTGAGGTGTATAGTTACTTTTGAGGTGTATAGTTACTTTTGAGGTGTATAGTTACTTTTGAGGTGTATAGTTACTTTTGAGGTGTATAGTTACTTTTGAGGTGTATAGTTACTTTTGAGGTGTATAGTTACTTTTGAGGTGTATAGTTACTTTTGAGGTGTATAGTTACTTTTGAGGTGTATAGTTACTTTTGAGGTGTGTAGTTACTTTTGAGGTGTGTAGTTACTTTTGAGGTGTATAGTTACTTTTGAGGTGTATAGTTACTTTTGAGGTGTATAGTTACTTTTGAGGTGTATAGTTACTTTTGAGGTGTGTATAGTTACTTTTGAGGTGTATAGTTACTTTTGAGGTGTATAGTTACTTTTGAGGTGTATAGTTACTTTTGAGGTGTATAGTTACTTTTGAGGTGTATAGTTACTTTTGAGGTGTATAGTTACTTTTGAGGTGTATAGTTACTTTTGAGGTGTGTAGTTACTTTTGAGGTGTATAGTTACTTTTGAGGTGTGTAGTTACTTTTGAGGTGTGTAGTTACTTTTGAGGTGTATAGTTACTTTTGAGGTGTATAGTTACTTTTGAGGTGTATAGTTACTTTTGAGGTGTATAGTTACTTTTGAGGTGTGTAGTTACTTTTGAGGTGTGTACTTACTTTTGAGGTGTATAGTTACTTTTGAGGTGTGTAGTTACTTTTGAGGTGTATAGTTACTTTTGAGGTGTGTAGTTACTTTTGAGGTGTGTAGTTACTTTTGAGATGTGTAGTTACTTTTGAGGTGTATAGTTACTTTTGAGGTATGTAGTTACTTTTGAGGTGTGCAGTTACTTTTGAGGTGTGTTGTTACTTTTGAGGTGTATAGTTACTTTTGAGGTGTGTAGTTACTTTTAGGTGTGTAGTTACTTTTGAGGTGTATAGTTACTTTTGAGGTGTGTAGTTACTTTTGAGGTGTATAGTTACTTTTGAGGTGTGTAGTTACTTTTGAGGTGTATAGTTACTTTTGAGGTGTATAGTTACTTTTGAGGTGTATAGTTACTTTTGAGGTGTATAGTTACTTTTGAGGTGTATAGTTACTTTTGAGGTGTATAGTTACTTTTGAGGTGTATAGTTACTTTTGAGGTGTGTAGTTACTTTTGAGGTGTGTAGTTACTTTTGAGGTGTATAGTTACTTTTGAGGTGTATAGTTACTTTTGAGGTGTATAGTTACTTTTGAGGTGTATAGTTACTTTTGAGGTGTGTAGTTAATTTTGAGGTGTATAGTTACTTTTGAGGTGTATAGTTACTTTTGAGGTGTATAGTTACTTTTGAGGTGTATAGTTACTTTTGAGGTGTATAGTTACTTTTGAGGTGTGTAGTTACTTTTGAGGTGTATAGTTACTTTTGAGGTGTGTAGTTACTTTTGAGGTGTGTAGTTACTTTTGAGGTGTGTAGTTACTTTTGAGACGTGTAGTTACTTTTGAGGTGTGTAGTTACTTTTGAGGTGTATAGTTACTTTTGAGGTGTATAGTTACTTTTGAGGTGTGTAGTTACTTTTGAGGTGTATAGTTACTTTTGAGGTGTATAGTTACTTTTGAGGTGTATAGTTACTTTTGAGGTGTATAGTTACTTTTGAGGTGTGTAGTTACTTTTGAGGTGTATAGTTACTTTTGAGGTGTGTAGTTACTTTTGAGGTGTATAGTTACTTTTGAGGTGTGTAGTTACTTTTGAGGTGTATAGTTACTTTTGAGGTGTATAGTTACTTTTGAGGTGTATAGTTACTTTTGAGGTGTATAGTTACTTTTGAGGTGTGTAGTTACTTTTGAGGTGTATAGTTACTTTTGAGGTGTGTAGTTACTTTTGAGGTGTGTAGTTACTTTTGAGGTGTATAGTTACTTTTGAGGTGTATAGTTACTTTTGAGGTGTATAGTTACTTTTGAGGTGTATAGTTACTTTTGAGGTGTGTAGTTACTTTTGAGGTGTGTAGTTACTTTTGAGGTGTATAGTTACTTTTGAGGTGTGTAGTTACTTTTGAGGTGTGTAGTTACTTTTGAGATGTGTAGTTACTTTTGAGGTGTATAGTTACTTTTGAGGTATGTAGTTACTTTTGAGGTGTGTAGTTACTTTTGAGGTGTGTAGTTACTTTTGAGGTGTGTAGTTACTTTTGAGGTGTATAGTTACTTTTGAGGTGTGTAGTTACTTTTAGGTGTGTAGTTACTTTTGAGGTGTATAGTTACTTTTGAGGTGTATAGTTACTTTTGAGGTGTATAGTTACTTTTGAGGTGTATAGTTACTTTTGAGGTGTGTAGTTACTTTTGAGGTGTATAGTTACTTTTGAGGTGTGTAGTTACTTTTGAGGTGTGTAGTTACTTTTGAGGTGTATAGTTACTTTTGAGGTGTATAGTTACTTTTGAGGTGTATAGTTACTTTTGAGGTGTGTAGTTACTTTTGAGGTGTGTAGTTACTTTTGAGGTGTATAGTTACTTTTGAGGTGTATAGTTACTTTTGAGGTGTATAGTTAGTTTTGAGGTGTGTAGTTACTTTTGAGATATAAATTTTGAGAAGTAGTTACTTTTGAGTAAGGACTTTCCAGCATTCGAGAGGACGCAGCTTGACTTTTGTAATTAAATCTTTTCAAAGGCTAAGCATATAATTCATGGAAGTCAGCCTTACACTCTCAGTCTCCACAGGTCATAAGCAAGTGAGACTAGCGGGGGCAGTTTTAGTGTTAACTATTCCTAGTTATTAGAATTAAGGTTAGTATTAGAAAACCATTAGGTGGGGGTTAGAAAATCCATTAGACGGGTTAGGATATAAGTTGTTTTGGGGTATAGCTGACTAGCTGTTCCATGATGTATTTCATCATACAGGCATCCCTGGGAACGAGGTTGAGGCATATCCGATCCGATCGTATGATAGTAGTAGTATAGGCTCTCATTTCGTCCCACCTCTCGCGGAAAAAAGATCGAGTAGTATAGGCTCTCATTTCGTCCCACCTCTCGCGGAAAAAAGATCGTAAGACGATTGCCTGCTGGTCGGCTCAGGTCGCACTCAGGTCGCACTCAGGTCGCACTCAGGTCGCACTCAGGTCGCACTCATACAAAGAGTTTTCTCCAGAGATATGCACTTAAAAGTACTTGCTAGTACTCCAACTAGTGACAGCGATAATCCAGCGCACTATTAACTCTATTACATGATCGGTTTGTCTGATCACGCTAGGCTCCATTGCCTCGTATTGCAGTTATCAAATTTTCCATTTTCACGCAACCGTACCCGATTGAGATTCATACGTTTTGTAAAAAATGCATTCCCTTGAGTTATTGACTTGTCGCGTGACACCAGTTTCACTTACTGTTCATCTTAAACTGTGGGTGGAGAGTGTCATTCTTATAATCTTTTCAAATGTCAATTGAGGTTATAAGGGTAAGATTTAATCCCTTTTTCAGTGACTAATTTGATGTAATGACGTAATTTCATTTGCATGGTGATGAAATATTGATATAAATATCAACTTCTGGTAACCATCAACCATGTAAGGTTTTATCGCAGTTTTGTTGAAATTTCGTATGCATGATTCATTGTAGTATACTACTAACTAAAACGTTTTTCACTCAGTTTACGACTACTAAGATGACGGACCCAAGCAAGGTGTGCGTGTGTCTGCCGTCTGCTTACAAGAGGCAGCGATGTCAATATGATAGAAGTTTGACCAGGACCCAAGAAAAGTGTCCTCAGAAGTTTGCCCCACTCATGCAAGGAGGTGTCTGCTTACAAGCTTACGGCTCGTAATATGCTTTATATAGCATTGTCCACTCAGTGAACGTTTGGCAGTGACCCAAACAAGGTGTCCTCTTACAAGAGGTCGTAAATACAATGTAATGTCAATACTCGAAACTGATGAACCTGAAAAGTGCATTGTGGGATATTGAAAGTGAGTCGCGGTTGGTGCTCTTCATGTAACCATGGTGCTCGAAGAATAAATGACGCGCGGTTGAAAGGTTCAATTCTTGGAAAGTAAGCTATTTCAAATGTTGTTGTCTTTCAGTCTATTGACAAATGTTGTTGATTATTACGACAGTCTAACGCACTATTATTCCAGGAAGTATCAAAAAATCTGATTACATACAAATCGTTGAAAACAACCAAAAATTAACCACTTTTACAACGTCATGGTATAACCGAGAACGCAAGTTTTACTCACTCTTAGATTCGCGATCCGTAACGGTAACGATTCCGGGTAACGGTGTGACTTTACAGTAATGGCAATAGAAGCTGTAACTGTAACTATGTGTAACTGTGTGACTTTACAGTCAGGTAATAGAAGCTGTAACTGCAACTGTGTGTAACTGTGTGACTGCTTAATACAAAAGGTCGTACGGCGAAATTATAAAGTGATGTAAATATATGATAGAAGTTTGGACCCAAAGCAAGGTATCTGCTTACAAGAAGTCGTAAATAATATACAGTGTTGTCAATATGATAGAAGTTTGACCAGCACCCAAAACATAGCTCAAGTTATGTCGGACAACACTATATTATTTACGACTTCTCCCAACTGACAAGCTGCAGACGCTTCGCTAATTGGGTGCTAGTTAAACTTCTCTATTGCATTCCATGGGTCTGGTGTAAAATCAGTGACGACGTTATCAAGTACGCACAGATGAAAACTGAAACTTTCACTCTCTGATATTCCACCACTGTATATATAAAACACGGGAAAATAAAAGTATATCAAGAATATGTAAGATAATTACCAGGTAATATTAATATGACGCACATTCTATGAAATATATGACCGCTCCCTCGTGACGCTTAGTGACGTCATGTGACGCCATGACATCACCTCCGCCCTTTGCGCTTTGCACCGGAACTGACAAGCGTTTGCACGCAGGCGTCATACGCAGTCACGAAATATATATATACGAAATATATATATATATATATATATAATAATAATTATATATATATATATATATATATATATATATATATTTTCGCTTACCTCAAAACTGGTCTGCTACAACTTGTTTCATCTGTAAAAGAATCTTCTCTTCTTTTACAGATCAATCTCTTCTTTTACAGATGAAACAAGTTGTAGCAGACCAGTTTTGAGGTAAGCGAAAATCTATTATTTGCTCTAACTATATGTTGTTGAGCACTCTTTGCATTTCGTAGACCAAAACCTACACGTATATATATATATATATATATATATATATATATATATATATATATATATATATATATATATATATATATATATATATATATATATATATATATATATATCTATCTAACTATCTATCTATATATATATATATATATATATATATATATATATATATATATATATAGATATATACATGTTGAAAGGATTTATGGTGAAGGAAAATTTCGAGTGTTGGAATACATACATTTTAAGATCAAACCGGGACCAGTTGCGAAAAATGCGACTTTAAGGCCTTCCGGCTGGGAATTGAACCCGCGACTCTGCGATGCTAGTGCAGTGCTCTGACCACTGCACGAGTTCTGTATATATGGTGGTGGTAATGCCGGGATAAGATTCTGGGTATATTATAGGTAATATTTGGCATTTCACTCGATCAAACTACATGTTGAAAGGATTTATGGTGAAGGAAAATTTCGAGTGTTGGAATACATACATTTTAAGACCAAACCGGTGTGTGTGTCTAACCCCTAACCCTAATATAACCCTAATCCTAACCCCAACTCCATACATTTGGTGTCTAACCCTAACCCCTAACCCCATATACATTTGGTGTTTGCTTGTCATGGAATTGAAACCCGAGAATCACGCCACTCCAGCTTCTGATAATTCTGATACGCAAGCGGGGGTTTGGGTTAATAGAATGAAGTTGAAGGCGGCGGGTTAGGGTTAGGATTGGTTAAATCCTAAAATTAAGAATATGCTGATCATGAATATATGTTTTCGACGTGGGCGCCAAGCCGGGTTTCTAGTCACGTAGAAGTTGTATTTTATTGTTCACGCGTTTCCTCGCCCCCCCGGAACACAAGTAAATCCTCTGTCACTGATTTCACGGTCGGCGGCGGGCGGAGATAGGCCCTGGGTACGAGGTTGTGATTTCACTGGTGTCCAGTTGCCTTGTCACTTCCTTTTCCGTGTGTTAATACTATACTTCGTGAGACATTTTCGTCCGTAAATAACGTCAGATCAAATATCTTATTTCCGACACGAGAGGATAATTGCGTTACGACTTACGACTTTTGCGTGGTTGCCATTTGCGTATGGACACGCGTGCACGTTCGCGCTCGATTTCGGCGAAAATACGTTGGGAGAAATGAAATTACCGTCGAATTCCAATTTTTAATCCCGAGTTGATTTGTTGTCCCTCAAACTAGAATACACGTTTGGCGAATACAATCAGGTGTCACTGGTCCTTTCACAATATGCGTGGTCACTCGAAATTATACACAGCCAATCAGATTTGTGTATTAACTGCGAATCACAATGGATAAAAAGACCTCTTTGTCATCGGGTCGCTTATGATTTTTACAAAGTCACGCCTACGACGTTGCAACATTGACCGGCTCAACGTTCGATTTTCTCGGTTTAAAACTGAAACCGTTAACTCAGTTTTGTGTTGTGTTTGCTCGCGGCACATAGATCAATAATTAAATAAAGCGGTGTTTAAAAGTGGGCAATTTTGGAGGGGGAAGAACGGGTATGCGTTTTGTATGCGGCTTTGATTGACATGACAGGCGAGAAAATCCATGTTGCTGATTGGTTGATAGGCCGGGGCCCAATCATTATGGGGTTACATGTGTCCGCTTATTTGAATGACGGTGGCCGAAGTAGGTTTTTTATCCAAGCTTTTTGTCTATTCTACAGCTTCAAAAGGATTACATGGGAAATTTTGTAACGAAGAGGTGAGAGCTTAACGTATTTGGTACGATTATGGGATGGTTAGAAGCGACGAGCTACACGAAAACGTCGCGAACAAGCGGAGACGAAGGAGCGAGTTCGAGCGACGATCTAGCTTTTGTCGTGTTTACGGGGCCCTTGTTGCGAAACGATGGGTTTCAAAGCCTATGTAATTCGCTTTGTGCTCGTTATTAACGCCCTGGAGGATGCAATATAAGCTAGTGGGTAAACTTGGTATTGTCTCATTCGCCTGTTGTATCTTAGATGCATCAAATACAAGTGAACTAGACAGTTTAAATTGCGAGAGCTAGTTCGACTGGCCGGATATTGTAGTCAGTGATGCGAATTATTGGCGTGCAGTTATAACTTTCTGTTCTCTCCTAATTGTGGCCTCGCTTTGACGGCCTTTTCTCGCTCCTTGTTTATGTATTATTGGACAATTTGTCCGCTGGTTAGATTACTTGCAACGGCCAAACACCAGGATTAAGTTAGTGTTGTTTATAAATTTTCGTACAAATACAGTTTTCGCGGGTAACGAAGGCAATATTTTCGTTTATCGTCCGTGTCTTTTAAGTATAAGTAAATAGATCAGTAGGGGTAGATGCAAAACAACACCTAAACTCATTCTTTACAAACGGTGAGCTTTGGTTTTGTAGACATTGCTCCCAAGGAGAGGATATCGCTCGTTATTATTTGGTAATATTTCGGCGAAAGTTATTTACATTTGACTCGCGAAGCGTCGTGAACTCTTCTGTAGCGAAGTCATAATTTTTAAGCTTGAAACGGCAGTTAACTTTTAACGTTAACCAAAACTGTTTTGTTCTTTCATTGTGTTCGCTTTGGCACTCATTTACCTTAATTGTGTAACCTCCTTTGGGCTATTAAGCGTGCTCAAAAAGAGTGTGAATTCAGACCTCTTCTCTCGTTAGTTCCGTCTTGAGTACAGCGAAATTCGATCACTCGGATAAGCAAATGACTTGACGCAAGCGAATTACCCACGATATCGTTGAATGAGATGCTTTCATTATTCACCCATGAATCTGTTGTGTTTTGGCTTCTCCACGCGTACAATTTGTAACTGTGAGATGATCTCTTGGAGTCTTTCCATGCGAGGCCGATGTTGAGTGGAAAGGACGCAGAGTTCTCTTGAGAATTCATGCAGTGCTGGCTGGCCCGAATGCTAAATAGAAAGCTCGACATAGCCACAGATCGATTGCATTAATAGAACGGCGGTAATTTTCACATCGATGACTTTCACATCGATGACTTTTTGTTTCGTCTGGCAAAAATCGAATTATATAAAATTCTTACATGTTGTCAATTTCAGTGCAATCCAACAGATACTCGAGTGGCTTCGATCGACAGTCGCATTTAATTTCGTATTTTTAATTTCATTGCGATTACACATATATTATATAAATCTACGTTGGACAAATTCCCTCTTACAAGAGGGATAGTCGAACGAAAGATCTTGAGCACAGTTTTGCGCTTGTGTTACTGTATGTTATGCAATTTTCTTCGCGGAGCAGACTAAATAACATTTAAACTGGAAAGTTTGCAGAGATTCGTCGATTACGTCAAATTCTCGCGTAAGTAAAGTGATCTAGTTTTGACGCGCAAAGAGTGCGCCAACTCCTAACTGGCGTGCAAAATTTAGGGGAAATTCCTGTAAACGTTCAACATGAATCCGCTGTATTTCGCGTGAATCTTCGGCGGATGAAAAGCAAACTCTCCAGCCACAGCTGTCCAAATCCGTTTCAACCAACATGGTCGTTTTTCCGACAGCTTTCTCTTGTAAAACAACAACAACAACAACGCGTTTTGTCGCAGCGTAGTTTCGGGTTGCTAGTGAGTAGTGGGGATTTAAAACTCGAAATTGCATTTGCTGTGGATATAAATTCTATCCGGCGCGAGAAAGCGTTTAGCGTCAAGCCGTGTGTATGCGAGCGTTGCTTGCAAGATGTACTTGCTTGGACGTTGTGTGGCAGCGAATTTAATATTTATATAGAAATGGTTGAACGGTTCTGTTCTGTTCTACTATCACCGTATCGAGGTTCTCACCGGCGTTTGTTCTACAACTAATCCACAAATATGAAACGCGACCACTTGAGTACTTTCGGGATACCAATTCGCCATTAGTGTCCCACGAAGAAAATCTTCCAGAGATTCCCAGCTATTTCCTGTTTGGGCTTGCGGTCAGGTTTTGCACCAATCGCAGAAACCATGCAAGGCTATTGCGCTGTGAAATGTCGTTGTTTCCTTTGGTGTCCCCTTTCTCATATGCCAATCACGGTGTAGTTTGTTTACCTCGCTCGAATTAACAAGGCTAATTGTCGTACTTTACGACGGCGAATCATTACCCAGCGCAACTGGGGGCTACACTGTATTTTGTATCACTTTTTCCGGGTGTTTCAGCTAAGGAGAAGCGACCAAAGAGACACCATATGCTGTTAGAAAGGCACACTTAATACAAACCTGTAATTCATGACTTCATCTTTGGGGTTCACAGCGTTCTGTTGTCTGTGTTAGTGTGTGTGAGATGGTGTTGACCATTTTGTAGAGGTGTATGGATTACTAATATAAAGATTAGTAAGATCAATATACTGTTGGTAAAATTATCCATTTTATGAAGTGGTGTTTTGGGTTTAGGGAAAATGTTGCATATCTGATCTTGTGTTGTGAGATTGCAATGAATACCACTGGTTTGCCAATTGACAATTATGCAGTTGAGTCAGTATATTTGTATTGGACACAATGATATTCAACATTTTTCTCTTGATATTTCCCTGAGGAGGATTCTAAGCATAGTTAATAAAACCAAAAGGCAGGACATCCTAATTAACAAGTATTAAGTTGTTAGGGAATGTATGAGTACTTAATTAAAGAGTTTTTACAGCATACCAATTAAAAATGCTAAATGATTGGCAATATAGTACAGTATTATAGTCTATAGATAGTACAGTAGTTTAGGGCAAAGAAGTGTCTTCAAGTTGAATTGTCGTTTTGATAACATGGGCAATTTCATGTGATGCTTGAATTCTTCCTGTAATTATTTCCTGTTGGAATATTCATTTGAGATATAGAGTTTCAGTTAAATCTGTTAAGCTGAAAACAGTGTTACTGACACTGGCAATGAATTGGGAGGAAACATTACATGTACATGATGAGTGATAATTGTTTTTAACACTATCCTTGTATTTGGAATTGCTCAAGCATAAAGCAAGTATAAAGCATTTAGCCATTTAATCCATTCATGCACTGTCAGTGTGATACCCATTCCTGGCCTTTATATATCACTAGCATTGAATTTGACATTGAGACCATGGGAGTGTGAATTAGGTAAAGACCTTTATCCACTTGTGCATAGTTTACTACAAGCAGTGTACAGCATTATCCTGAACATTTAATTGATGGATTAAACTCCAGGTTCCCAATGGCATTTTAAAAGGTTTCCATAAAAACCTTGCCACGATTTGACTGGGTGATCACATTTGTTGATCTTTCCTCTTCATAAAGAGGAAATGCCTATTTTATTTAACACCACTTCACTTCTGAATGTGTTGATAGATACAAGTCACAGCTACTGAGCTTACCCTCTTATAATACATAATACATACAATTGATTATAAGCTTTAATTGCATTTGGACATTATCTGTAGAGTTTTGTAAAATTTTATAATGCAAACGATTTGCAGAAGCACAATGTAACATGTTGGGTTACCTGTCATGACTAATCATTTGAACAGTATCTGTTTAGTAATTACTGTAAGTAGACCTTTGAAGAAAATGCAAATTTGAAATGTTACAATCCATGTCTGGTACTAGCATTTTGGGACTCCAAGCACTCAACTACAATTGCTGTAGTTTGACTACAATTGCTATAGTTTGTTTTAGCATTATTGCACATCTTTGATAAAAATATTACTATTCCGTACATTACCAGCACTAAGCAATGATAAAAAATAGTTCAACATGTCATGTAGACTCAAGATTAAAAAGTGGATGAGAACATGTTTATTTTTGTCTTTTATCAAGTCATGTGATGTTAGACATGCTGATGGAGAATAACAATGTACGACTTTGACCTATGCTTTGACATTACCATGGCATCTGTAAAGTACAATAGCTTTTGGATTTAGTTAGTAATAACACAGGCCTGTAGTACAATAATGTACTAGAGAAGATTGGGTACTGTGCATTACACATTGGACCTTAATACCTTATTTATAAATGGCCATCAGTTCTTGTACATTTCAATTTGTCTTTGCCAGTCTTGTTCTTGTGTTTATAATTCAATACAATTTTTACACAAGAAAAACTAAAATAGGTTTGAAAGGCTACCTTAAATACACTGAAAAGAATATTAAAGTGGCAGCCATTTATAAATAAGATCTATATAAAATAGTTGAACTAACCTGTATCTCGACATTCCCCTCACAATTGTTGATTGGAAAAGTAGTAACACTAACAGTGAGCCTTTATCAACATTCCTTGGTCTTATCTTCTCTACCCCACACCTATTATAAAAAGAGCTAAGCTTGCAGCAGGGGCATGGGTTAGTGAAGATGGGAATGAATTGGGACTTTATGTGCTCCAAATCCAAAATAAGGTCCAAATTATACTATAGCTTAAGGGGATTTTATTTATGCTTAGATTGATATAATCAATGTATAGTATGCTTATATATGTGCTTTATTTTCTGTAAAAGTTACTTTTTTCTAACCCAGTTTTCTGACTCTATAACATATTGGACTGTTGGACTATTGTTGTAATACAAAATATCCAAGATGCTTGATTTTAAATGATTACTACTGTAGTGTGCATGTACATCTTTAACTTGATGTACCTAAACAAACTGAATATTTACACTACACAGTTCCTAAATATGAAATATTATCCTGTATAGTAGATAATTATTATATGGAAAGCAATATTTGTTAAAAAATGTTTAATATTATTATCAATGAGATTCAGACTATATGTTTTCTCCCAAACTAGTGAAGCAATAATACACAGTGTCAAATATCATATATTTAGTAACAATCTTTTGTCTTTTTACACAGTTACAGTAATCATGCAGTAATATATTAATATTGCCTTGATGAATTTGATAGCATTACTTCATTCAAGATAATGTTCACAGTATGTGTACAGTAACACAAAGTTGAAACGCTGTGGGTTTGTTTTTCTGTCTTGTCTGCTTAATGAAATGAAAGTTTCTGAAAACTGCAACATTTTAGATTTTCTCCAAGAGCTAATTTCCTGTTCAAGGTACATGTATCTACACACATATTGGTTAAAGTTTTGTATAAATGAGCATTTAACTGTATTATCCTATCGGTTACTTAACGCATACTGCTCTTGGAGTATGACGAGTACTGTATAGTAGTTGTAGTACTGGTAGGATTTTTTTATCATTCATATTTGAAACAGCTGCTGTTTTGTGTTATAGAATGCCCATGTGCTTGTCAATCAAATTTGACCCATCATTGTATTGGCAGCTGGCTTAGACCAATGAAAAAGATCTTATTACATTCTGTCTGTAAACATTGGCAAAATTTGAATATTTCTGTCAGTTATATAGTATATATTATATTGGACTTAATATCACAAGGGTCAATTCTTACGCTGCATTGTGTGTCATGCAAATGCCTATTTCAGAACAGAAAACACACAGAGCCTTTCTCCCCTTCACAGTACATGCCAAATGATAATCTTAATCTTGAATATATGGTATTATGACTAGTACGTTTTCTTGATGAAATTATATAAATCATTTGTTTCTTTTATTCTTTGTGGTGTGCCATTGCCTTGGCTTCTAAACTTTATTAATATGTTACCCTGCCTAGCCAATCATTGTTATAGGCTGAGACATGGGACTGTAATTGCTTGACACTTTTTGTGTTACCTCAAAATGTTTTTCAAAATATGGTAATTAGCAGAGTGCTATTAACTTTCGCCATGGATATGCACCTGTAAAGAAACTATATCAGAGCTTTGGTTTCGCAGCTAATCTGGGTCTCTTGCCAGCCTTTTGATGGCAAATGAAACCACCGAGGAGTTACGAGGGTGATGTTTTTGTTTGGACAAAAGTAAGTTCTCTTATGAAAATTGCAAAGATCGCATTCAGGGTCCACTTGGTGTCCAAATTATTCTGTTGTTTCCAAGTCCTTGTTTTCTTTCTTTCCTTCCTTATTCAATTCTGAGGAAATACTGTTTTGTTTTAACGGTGCAGTACTGTACATCAAGTGGATCTTTAGCTTGTTTAACTTGCATTAAAAGTCTTAAACTGTTTGTCTGATTTGTAACTGCTTTGTGCACTTGGCCTTTGGCGCTCTTTAAGGAGAACACAAGCATTTACGGTTTTGCAATAATCTTGTGGTGTTGTCAACATTGTTTCATTTGTTTTATGACATGATAAGTATTTGCTTGAAGATACAGTATATAGTGTTCATTTGTTGAGCATGTTCTTTATTGTGAAACTTGATGTGGAAAATGAAAATAATTGTAATGACTCTTTTAGCTTTGGTTGAAGGCAGCCAGTACTGTGGCATGTTGGTTTTGTAGGAAGCTGTATACTTGTATACTTTGGTTATATCTGTACCTACAGTAGTAAATTGTATTTTCCTCAGATCTTGTTGATTGGTCAACTTAATCTACTGGCCATGTTATGAGTTACTGTAGAGAAATTCAAATTGTTCTTAAATTGATTTATTTAAAAAACAAAACAACTCTACTTGATTTTAAAGAACAATGATAAACTTTGTACAATCAGCTGTCACTGCAGTCAGTGATCTGAATAGACAGAATTCATGTTAGTGGATGGGTATTCATTGGTCATATCTTCATATCTATGAACAATAGAAGTTCTGAAAGCCAAATGCCATGGCTTGACAAGCCAGGATATTAGCGGAGATTCCCATTTCTAGAGATTTGATAGTTATATTATTAATTGTGTCTGTCATTTTGTCTGATGATCATCTTGTCTGAATTATATTATACTCAACTTTTTGTGAATGTAAAACATTCCATTGAATAGACTGCATTTAGATTTTGTATTGTACAATCTCAGATGAGAGACGTTATAGTCCTCTTTCATAATGGCACCAAATTAAATATTCTTTTATATTCATTTAAATTAGGCTTTCTGACCTCGTTCCTGTGTCTGTAATTCCAAAGAATCGTCACTTTGTAACGACTCAGGCCAGAAATACGTATATAAAAGAATATTTAAACTGGCCACCATTATGAAAGAGGTCTATGCTAAGTTTTGAGACATTTTCCAAATTTAGTGCAAAGTTTGGAGACATTATGCAGTATGCTAACTTTGGAAAGATTGCGCTAAGTTATGAGATCAGATGTTACGCTAAGTTTGTAGACATTACATGCTATGTTATGAGATGTTACGCTACAAAGTTGTACAGTGACAGGCACAATTTTTTGTGTATCCGTTACAAATTTATTTGTGCTGGTCATTCTGACAGTACAATGAAAATAATATTTCCAGGCTTGCTTGACTGAAAATGGTTCTGGATGATAGCCCACTTTTGGGTTTGCATTACTAATCTCTTCACATCCAGCCTACATGTAAATGCCCCCTGGGTGGCAACACTTTTCAGTAGGGCCACTTAACTGTCTACAACATACTTTTCCTCTTAGTTGATTTATTTTGCTACAAGGCATTCAAAAAAATATGTGGTGTTAGTCAGTGTACAGTGTTGTTATTATATTATCTTTAAGACACACTTGTGCCCTTCAAATTGTCAGTGATTTTTGTTTGCATGTGGCAATATATGGCAGGGATACACAAATTATACAGTTAACTGGGTCTGCAGTTCTTCAAGTGCCCTCGGTTCTTCCAGTTGATTAGGAATTGTTTTGTTGTTGCCTATTTTTTGTTGTGGCCTATTTATGTCTTTTTGGTACCAGAACATCCAAGAAAATTTGTATATTGCATTCTTTGTTATTTAATATTGTGTTGCAAATATTGAGTCAAATTAGCATGCAGACTTGTCTGATGATCACTGAAGCATCCCATATCCTTTCAACCCAACATGTTCAGGGTTGTGATTGTTTAAGATATTCAAGATAATCTGTCCATTTCTTTGATCTATTGGTGATCATATTTTGACACAGTATTCCTTAAAACATTAGCTGATGAAGTGGAACTTAGTATAGCTTAGTACTATAGTTATTTAGCAGTAGAACTTAGGACTAGACATTTTTAATGAGATGTATGTTTTTACTTATAAATAATTGCTTGTGTCGAGTATATAATTTGATGCTATTTGCAGGACTTTACAATTGAGACAATTGAGTGGTGTGACAATCGCTGATATTATGCTGCACCATAACAGCCACACTACACATATCCACCACCTTGATTACCAAGTAGTTATACAAGCTTAATCCTTTATGTCCAAGGAGTGATCAGCATCTAACTTCTCGTAATAATATCAATGGTTAACCAAGCTTAGAATAGAAGTAATGAGAATAAAGGAAATGATCACCAAAGATGAACTGACATGTTTTTAAAACAAATTCTCCCAACTAGTACTAAAGGAAAGTTTGGAGACCACAATAAGGAGGACTTGTATGTTGATACTAGGAATTATTGTCACGTGCAATTATATGCTATGTACATTTTTTCTTTCACAGCTGGCGGGTTTTTTAAATCTATTGTAAACTGTTCAATGAAAAGAACCTTTATAACTAAAAAACAGTAAATAACAGTAAGTTCTATTATGCAGTATAATGCCATTGATGCCTTACAGTAAATTATACAGCAATGGTAGTAGAGCATTTATTCAAGGTCAAAGAACCTGTTTGTTAAATAGTCTATATTTATGCGAGTTAGAGAGACTTGTACAGGCATGCAATACGGATTTAAAATTTGAATGAAATTGGTAAATTTTATGGTGAAACAATGGTAAGCCATAGTATTAGCTGTACAGGTAGTTCATGGAGTTTTTGTTTTACAAAAATATCTTAAACACAAAGCGATTGCATAAGTATATGGTAGAGGTCTGAATAGGAAATGGCTTGTTTAGTATCCACTTTATATCCTTCAAATTATCTTTCAAATTGTTCTCCAGACTTCAATTCCCCATTTTACATACGTTCATACATATGTTCTCTTAATGTCTTCAAGAAGCAGGCTTGATAATATTTTCAACTCAAGGAATACTTTCAACATCATTCTATAACGACTAAATTGACTAAATCATCAAAGGAAACATTGAATCAATGTTGTATAGTGATAGTCAACTTGCCACGTTATGAAACTTTAATGGGGGTGTTCTCCTTTACCCTTGCTCCATGTATAAGAAGAGGCATAATTATGGGCAAGGTATACAGCAGCATGCAGAGGGCCTGTGGGTGTTGTTTAGTACAATGCGTTTACAATGTGCTACAATTGCCTTTTCTACTACGGGTTTTGCCGAGCTGACATTTCTTTGGCAGGTGTTCATTGTTATGTCTTTCTTTGAAGTACCTGCACAGCAGGGGAAATGAAATTTGGAAAAGAATAAGTCGGTTAATCATTAATGTGATGGGTGCTGTAACAGTCTGGAATGCTTCTTGTGCTTGTGAGACTATTTCACACCTTTGATTAACTACCAATTATCTTATTAAAAACTACAACCCTTGTTTGTCAGAAAATCTCCTTTGAATCCAAGGTATTTTTATCTTCTCTCCTACATGAGTTTATCTTTGATGTCTGTTGCTTGCTATTGCCTTATAATTGCCTTTATTTACTAAAGTATTGAAAGTAGTAATTGTTCCCTAACATCATCATATTCTTGTTGCCAAATTGGTGTGTACTGTACAGTTATTTATGACATGGACACTAGTCCAGTGTTTGTTCAAGTAGATTCAACTGTACGATAATACTGTATTGTAGCTGGTTTATAAATGCACTTGTAAGAACTCGTACTGTTTGTGTGTGTATATACAGTATATATACATGTATATACAGTACATGTATATACATAGGTTAGAATAAAAATAGGTTTGCGATATGAACATGTGGGTACTGCATAATAATATATTTTACTAGACAGATACAGTGGTCTCAAGTAAAACTATACTTAATGGACTGGAAAAGCGAATATTATCAGGCCCACGAAAAGCGCAAGTATTTGACGATGAATTTCTGCTTCGTAAACATTCAAAAGAAACTGATTACCTTTCAAATAAAGAGCAGAAACCCAGACATCTTGCAATTTTAGCACAAAGGGTGCGAGTACTTGACAACAATTTCCGACAGTCTGAGTTGCACAGTTGTAATTTCATGATTGAACCCCTCAATCAAGACGCATCATGACTATATGGGTACAGCCCTGACCGCGGTACCCACAAAAATGCCAACAATGAATGCCTTTTGTTCAAGTAATCGTAGGATAAAGGACAATTTTAACTACTGTTTATTTTTATATTTTTAAAGAATTTTGGAATGAGCTAACAGTTTTGAAAAATGGCATCCATGTGGGTAGATCCTAATCAGAAATCACTGAGTGAAATGCTGGAAGGCAGAGTTGACCAGTTTGGCAGTGGCAATCTTATTGGAGATTTTCTACCAAAGGAAGACCTTGATCCTAATGGGGCACTGCAGATGTATGGTGGACCAGGACCTGGGTCTGTGCCAAGCCTTCCAATGCATAGTAGCATGGGCCCACAGCTGACTCAACACAGTATGTTATTTATTATTGACATTTGAAATTTAGTGATAACTATAAGATTGAGAATTTGTAAAATTTTATGGTGAACCTAGGAGTATCATTAGATGTGTGAAGTTGATCGTCCAGGTTGTTGTAGTCTTGAGAAAGACTATTGTTGGTGACTGACGTTTCGACAGCCTCAGCGACGGTCATCTTCAGAGTCAAGTGACTCTAGTCAAGAGATTACAACAACCTGGACGATCAACTTAACACATCTTTCTTCACATTCTAAATGACTCTATGGTCCCCCAAAGCTGCCTATTTTCTTGCCATGACTGCCCACTTGTAATGATTCTGAAAGCCAGCTATATTGTTTACAGTGAGTTTCATCATCATGATCAGTGGCGGACACTTGACAAAATATTGGGGGGACGAGTGCCGAGGCACAAGCCTTCTAGGGGGGTGCGGGGGCATGGCCCCCCGGGAAAATTTTTTAAATTTGGATCTCTGAAATGGCATTTGCAGCATTCTGAGAACACATTTTGTAAAAAAATTTAGGTTTTCAAAACACTATTTTAATGGTGCATTTTGTTATAAATCGCATGCTAAGCATAAAAAAAAAACATTTCAGAGAAAATATTCTAGATGATTATCTACATTTGTGAATGGAATTGCAAGGTGGTTTAATTAACACGCCAATGACAATGTAAAATTTATTTTTAGTAAAATTTAAATCTATTGTTCATTTGTGCTTAGTATATTTTTCGCTGTAAGACTTTTATGCAATGTGTGAACATTTGTAACCCTTTGCGAAGCAAAATTGAAATGACAATGGAAAAATGCGAAGCATCAAGCATGTTGTAACTTGTAAGAAATTTCTTTATCCAAACTTACTTCATAACACTTATTTTGTGGGATTAGAATACTTTCACTTGTTTTTATTAAAACATGCCATTTTGCTGCTGTTGTTATTGTAATAAGTAGTACTTCCACTTCTTGAAATGAAAACTTTCTTGTGCTTCCACTTTTCAAAATGAAAGCTTCAGCTAAAATTATTGGGGGGGGGGGGGCGATCGCCCCCCTAGTGTCCGCCACTGATCATGATCATGATCATCATTGCCTTTGAGGATTATCATCATCCATGGTTAAGGCGGTGTTACTCCACCTTCTGAACTCTTTTCAATCCATCTTCTCAAGTCAACATTGTCCAGACCCCACTGAATTTAAATGATGTTTGCTTGTTTTAGATGCTGGTATGCCATTGAGTATGGAGAGGCACATTCAACAGACAAATGAACGGTTGATGTGCATCAAACAGCACCTGAGTACACCTCAGGGATTTCAAAATGCTGCGAGGGAGTTACTTGAATGGTGCAGTGATGTGCGGGCATTTCAGACACCATTTGAGAATAACCTCATGGGATGCTTAACGGTGAGAACTGGAATACTCTAATGCATCATGGTATCTACTGTATCATTGGTTATATTTAACAATTAGACAAGAAGCCCGCGTTTTCTATGAGCAGATAGTCAACGAGGCTGAGCCGAGTTGACTATCTGCTCATAGAAAACAAGGGCAAATTGTCTAATTGTTTTAGTATAAATTTACAAGTTTCTAACCCAAGAAATAACTTTTCTTTCACGTTTTTCATGAAAAAAAGTAAATATTCATTCAAAATCACATGATTTTTACCCCAGAGGTTTCTATCAGCGGATAGTAACTCCTGCGATAGCCAATCAAATTTGAGGATTTGTGATAGAAACATTGTCAATTTATACTAACTAAAAATATGAACCATTGCCTACCAAAACAGGATCTACTGTATGGCTCTATCTATGCAGGGCATTCCTCTGGGGTCGCGCGATCGCACAAGCGCACGCCCACATGCGCCCAGATTCATCTGGGCGCGCGATTCATCGCGCGTGCAAAAAGTCAATTTGAAGAAAATCTTGCGTTACTGTTCGCTCTTATCATGAGTGTTTCGGGCCTTAGCATGAGTATTTTGGGCTCAAATTCATCGGTAGAGTGCACATTTAGCGTTGTGACAAACGTTGTATTGGATAAACGCCTTTCGATGAAACACAACACCATCAATGAGGCATTGATTGTCTACGGAAACGATAGATTGTGGAGCAGAGAAGAGAGAGAGAGGAGATTTTGAATTGTGCGGTGGAAATTTATGTGGAAAAGAAGCGGCGCCGAAAGCCAACGAATCGACCAGCAGAGGCGGAGAGTTGAGGAGAACGATTCAGAAGATTCAACAGCGTTAGACGACTCAACTGAGGGAGAGTGCTCAATCGACTTTGAGTCTGAAATCGAATTTCCTTAGGACATTGACTCTGAAATTTCCGATTAATTTGTATTGTACCACCGTAGTTCTGTTTGCATGTAACATAAGTTATTTATAATAACTTATATAAAAAATAAATTATCTTATTAACAACATTTAGAGTTTCCTTGATGTGAAATTGTTGTCCATGCGTCTTTAAAAGGCAAAATAGTAATCGCGCTTAATCGCGCGCGCAGCAGTTTTTGGGCGCGCGATTTTCTGAGTTGGAAAGCCCTGTCTATGCTACCATTTGTTTATAAATTACTTTGTTTTTGCATCTTTTAGGTTGTAAGTCGTTGTGCTGCTACCCAAGGATATGATTTACAGTTAGGTAAGTTGATCAGGTGTGCCATGTTCAACATGCTAGCTTTAATTTTTTGTGCCATGTTCGAAGCACTAGCATTTTTTGAGAATTGCAGAAATTGATGTGCACTGCCTTTTGTTTTCTTGGTCATGTTTTAGCTTATCGATTACTAGCTGTGTGTGCAGCACACAGGGAAAAATTTTCCCCAAAGTCGGCAGGTTTGCTTGGACATTGGAGTGAGGAACTGGGACGAGCATTGCTTCTCCGACATCCGAAGACCCAGAAGCCCAATCACCAGAAGACCGGGTATGGAATATTAAATTAGGCAAAGTTATCTGCAGATGTAGTTGGCCAAGCAGGTTGTTCTCGCCATTATTTTGATGATAATTGTCAATTGCCAATTCGTGTTATTTTAATGATAATGAGCATTTTGTTTTAATCATTTACTGTATTTCTTCCAGAGATCCTAATGCGTTAATGTGGCCGATGCAGCAACAGCAGCAACCTTCTGTCTCAGTTGTCACGACAGTGTGGGGGGTGGCATCCACAACAACCCAAGCTCAACTGGCAACAGATACTATGATTCCCACTATTCCAACAACTAACACAGTGAGCAGTATGAACCACCAACCTTACGTCAACACAGGCATGCTAAATCCTGCAAATAAACTATACAACCAACCAGGTGAGCATATATTGCCCAATTTCAAGTCCCAGGCCTTTTAATGAGAGTGCCTTCACACTCCCCTAAGGCAATCTTCTAGCACTATCAATCACACGCCTAAATAAAAGGATCGTGCTACAACATATGGGGATTTTGCACTTTACATTAGGAATATGAAATTATTTACTCCAGGTTCATGTTCACAAAAATTTTGCAAAAAAAAAATATTGGGTTAAAGTGCTTTTTTCACGAAGAGATTGAAATTAAACACAGGCAGCCATATACTAAGGTAGATATAATAGGTAATTTTGTTGATAAGTTAGGTAAAAATTTCCAGCTCAATTGATGGTGGTGCGTGTTTTTCCCAGGCTACCCCACGAATACGTTCCCGCCAAGGCGGATGACGTCCGACTCCACAGGAGGCTCCACATGTCTACCACACAACACCACCGGCTACCCCTCGACCCCTACAACCCCGCAATCTGCTGGCCACCAGCCCAATCCTTTCCACTACGCACACTCTGGACCACCTAACGCCACTCCATTTCCAACAACGCCAAACCAAGTGCTTCCTGCTCAGAATCAGTATAATGGTCCAACTCCCGCAGCTGCCGCGGCTGCTGCTGCTGTAGCCGCGGCTGCTGCTACTGCGACCGCAACAGCGACGGCGACCGCCACAGCGTCTATACAAGATCCCGATAACGTTGGTAAGTGTTATGTTTAATGGTCTATATTAGAGAGCGTCTAAGAAAGCAGGACGCGAACATCGAGAACGAGGCGAGTTTACAATAGAATTTAACCTTTTAAAGTGCCACTGCAACGAAAATTGTGTGTTTTGAAAAATTAAATTTGCCACTTGAAAGTTGAAATAAACCTATACTATTTGAATGTTCTAAATTCGAAAACATTTTGGAAATTGAATGAAGTAATGTGGAGAAATTTTCATGAAACAAGAGTCGCTTGATTGGGATATGATATCTGGATATCATGGTGCTATCGGTTTCTCAATCACGGTACGGGAAAATGCTTTTATCGACGTTCAAACATCGCTATTTTGATAGAAAAAATATCTGGAGTCTGGGACTGAAGCAGTGACGTCACACAGTAGAGTCGTGGATAATATCGATATGTTTTTTTGTGGTGCTTGAATGCTTAGCTGTGGAAATATTACTGATGTTTGAGTTAGAGTCAACTTCCTCCTCTGAAAGCGAGATCAGTAATGATTTTTTCATCTCTAAAATCTATGCAGATGATTTGACCGCGCGATGAGGTGGAAAAAATTGGTGTAATTTTTCCACTTTTACCTAAAAAATAAAGCACTTTCCTTTGTCGTGATTGAAAAACTGAGACCACCATAAGATTCAGTGCGTCAAGAAATACCAAAATGGGTCATTAAAACAGAGTAGAATTTTTCGTTTCATAGGTACTTTAAAGGGATACGTTTTGTAGCAGTTTCAAACCGGTCCAAATTTTAATGATTGAGAAGGTTGATAATTTTTGCATTGCTGTTTTTTAATCAAATAGAATTCTAAGAAACCGGAGCAATGAGAGTCAAGATAACTCTCATACAAACTCACCTAGATTCTGTGCACGTTTGTTATCTAATAAACTTTTTGGTGCATTCTTCTTAGTCAGTTGACTTATATAGATACAAAATGAAAATGTCACATAACTGTAGACATTGTTGTATTTGATACGAGACAAGAAGCATACTTTAACCATGTTTTAACCATTGTTTTATTGGTGATACTTGTATTAGTTTTGATTTTTTAATGAAATGTAACATAAGTTTAAGAATGTATTGTTGTAAGAGCATTGAGACTATGGTTAGGCATGTCTCGATTGTGCTCGGCAACTTTTGAGCAACTTTCGGCGTTTGGAGCAACTTTTTTCAGTTCTATAGCAACCTCAAGCAACTTTTGCCTTTCTGAGCAACTTTTGAGCAACTTTTTACCAAATTACAGGTTTACAGAATAAATTAACATAATCAATCACGCAAAATTTACAAATTTCATAGAAAACGTTATTTTCTGCGAATTTCTTGAATCAAGTTTTGAAATTACCTGTCAGGATCACAGGCTGTCACTTTATGTTACTTCGTAGGGTTACCTCTGTGTTCTCCCACTAATTTCATTCTACCGACTATCCGAGGGCCTCTGATCTCATCCCGAGAAGTGGTGCTTGAGACACTGGACTTCTGATGCATGTTCAAGCTATTCCGATGCCTGTGGTTAGATATATGCCATTAGAAGTTTTCTTGCGTTATTCGTTAAACGTTTTGCAAAAATACGCCCATATTTGCGAGAGACATTTTAAAATGCAGTGGCAACTTTGATAGTTTTGTTCAAAATTCAAGCAATTTATCTTAACCAATATTAGCAGTTATTAAGAAGAACGAAATATAAAGCTTTTTAATTAACGTATGTGTGAAAATATCGTGAAATTTAGGTGGCAAGTATGAGCAACTTTCGAAATTTAGCTTGCAACTTTTTTGATTTTTGGCAACTTTTTAGCAACTTTTTGGCATACTAGGTAGCAACCTTTTAGGATTTTACGAGCACAATCGGGACATGCCTAACTATGGTATAATGCTCCTAAAATATCATTATTATTATTATTATTATTATGTGAGAAAGGATGTTTTTTTATAATCTGATACCAGCGATTTTCTTTGCTTACAGATGCTTTTAGTTACGAACAAAACACGACCCAGTTCCAAGCGCAAACTCAAACAACCGCTACCCATCAGCAGCAACCTCCCCCTCCGTACACTAAGACTCCTTATCAACAGTTCCCAGGGCAGTACAATGGTAATCCACAGAACCAGATGGGTAATCCTAATGCGCTGAAATCGCCGATGATGCAGCGCAATCAACAGTATATTCAGATGCCAGGAAGGAAACCGCAGAACCCGAATCAAAACATGATACCACCCATGTTCGTACCTGGATTTAATAATAATAAAACGCCCTATTCGAATCAGGTTAGTGCGCGCTTCGTGAGCGATATTGTGTCGTAGTTTGTCGGAGGACATTAGTTTTGAGATACTGTGCAAAAATGAAAACTGCGTTAGCAAAAGTTTGGTGATGATTGTGTTAATGGTGGCGATGATGATAATGGCAGTAGTGATGTTAACTAAGCGGTGGTAGTGACGGTCAGGCTAACGATGGTGATAATGATTTGCTATACAGTATCTGCCAGAGCTCCGGCGGGAGCCGTATCTTAGCAAAATCCCTGTGACCAGTGGTGATGATGATAATGATGGTGATCGTGATGGTAATAATTATGGTGATAACTGATGGTGGTTCCGATAATCATGGTAATGTGATGGTGATGATAGTAATGGTGATTGTGATTGTGATTGTGATGATGGTGATTTTATTGTGCATGATTTAAATCTCATTATTATTTATATCTAAGATGGTAGTTGTTTCATTCAGCAGGTAATGCAGAAGATGCAAGGGAATTTTAAAGAGATGAAGGTAGGGAAATTTGCCTGGCGCTGTGTATACTAATAATCCTGCGAGCTCCAACTAAGCTAAATAATGTGTGATTTATATCACATTTATTGGATCGACCAACACTCTGAACATTAGGCTAAAGCCTGGTTTCCATTTGGTCGCAACGGTGTCATAGTGGTCGATGTAATTGAGTGTCCATCTATCTCTGCAATCAGTAAAGACTGCTTTGCATACAGCAGACAAAAGACAAGATAGATGGACACTTTATTACATAATCGACCAAATAGAAACCAGGCTTTAGTATCCGCTGTATGGTGTCAATAACTTCTTGCTGTCTTACCTTCAGGATACCATTGTTGCGATTTTAGTATTAACTTGAACCTGCTACAAAACGATTCTGGATATTCTTAGGATATAACGAACGCGTTGAGGAGAGATTCGCGAGCTATGTTGTAGAGTGATTGCGCTATTCCAATTTTTATCCAGATGAACCTTGGAATTTCCAGTGGAGGGGCACTGGGAAGACTGGAAATTCCTGGGGGAGGACATTTGAAGCACTGGAAATTCCAAGGGAGGGGCATTGGGTTTACTAGAAATTAGGAAGGGTGGGCAAAATAACAGTTGGAAATTCCAGGGTAGGGGCCAAATAACAGTTGGAAATTCCAGGGTAGGGGCCTAATAACAGTAGGAAATTTTAGGGCAAGGGACGAAAAACAACTGGAAATTCCAGGGAAAGTGAACAAAGAGAAAGGGTTCCTCAACAGGGGGGTGCGGATAAAAATTGGAATAGCCCATTGTGGAGATTAAACAGAGATTATTTTTTCATTTTGCAGCCGCCTCCCAGCTACCCAAACAACTTTCCGTCACCATACCCTTCGACTTCGAACTTCTCTGGCAACTCTGGTCCATCGCCAACGTCGTACGGTCCAACAATGGGACCACAATTTCGACCGCAAGACCTCGCACCTAAGCCTGTCGTACAGCAACAACCTTTACCGGCAAGCGGTGTGCGCTATCCGTCACCGGGCACGAACCCGCTTCCTGGCAGCGGGATGATGTCCCCAGGTCACCCGGTGGTCCCTCAGAATCCCTATGTGAACATCGCTGATGGAGGGGGGTATGATATTAACCAATCCATGGGACAGAACTCTGGCGGTGTGTCATCGCCTTTTGAGGACATTAAACCACATATACCGCCAAGTAAGTGCAGGGGGTGGGGTTGCACTGAACTTGTGATGGTGTGTTGATAGTGGTGCTGGTTGTGTGTTGATGGTGGTGCTGGTTGTGTGTTGATGATGGTGCTGGTTGTGTGTTGATGATGGTGCTGGTTGTGTGTTGATGGTGCTGGTTGTGTGTTGATGATGGTGCTGGTGCTGGTTGTGTGTTGATGATGGTGCTGGTTGTGTGTTGATGATGGCGCTGGTTCTGTGTTGATGATGGCGCTGGTTCTGTGTTGATGATGGCGCTGGTTCTGTGTTGATGATGGCGCTGGTTGTGTGTTGATGATGGCGCTGGTTGTGTGTTGATGATGGTGCTGGTTCTGTGTTGATGATGATGCTGGTTGTGTGTTGATGATGATGCTGGTTGTGTGTTGATGATGATGCTGGTTCTGTGATGGTGCTGGTTCTGTGGGAAATTGCGCGGGAAAATGACTCGTTCCCAGGGCAGACGCGCAAAAGATGGCGTCTACGATAATCAACGACGAGTTTTCTTCACATTCCTAATTTAGATAGATTACGCCTCCGCTGGAAATGCTAAATAAAATTGCGCAACGGAAATATCCGTTGCGATACAAACTTTCCAGTCATGCACAGTAGTGGCCTTATGGTCCTGTGAAGACAGTGTTAAAAAGTTTTACCTGTTTCTGTCACTGATAAATAGTGAGAACCGTGATTATCATTATCATCAATATCATCAATCACCGTCATAATTCATCCTCGTCGTCGTCATCATCATCATCATCATCATCATATGCATTCTTTCTGTTTTATTCCAGACGATAATGACCAACTAAGGTTGACATTCCCTGTTCGCGATGGCATCATGCTTCCTCCATTTCGACTCGAACACAATTTGTCTGTAAGCAACCATGTGTTCCACTTACGAGAATCCGTCCACCATACACTGCTATGGCGGTAAGTGTTTTGGAAATGTACTTTTCAATCTCCTCCCAAACCTCTTGGGAAATGTATGCACAAGGATAGATTACATAAATCAAAAAAGAAGTTCACTGTTCACCAAAACATACACAACTAAAAATCGCACAAGTTGTTGCAGTTTGTTGGCTGAACAATACTGTAACAATGCAGCTATCATCGCTAAACATTATTGTTGAACAAACAATATTGTCCAGCGTTGTTTCAACAATGTTGTTCAGTATTGTTTCAACAATGTTGTTCAGTATTGTTTCAACAATGTTGTTCAGCATTGTTTCGACAATGTCGTTCAGCGTTGTTTCGTTCCGTATTGTTTCAACAATGTTTTTCAGCATTGTTTCAACAATGTTTAACAATGTTGTTCAGCGTTGTTTCAACAATGTTGTTCAGCATTGTTTCAACAATGTTTAACAATGTTGTTCAGCGTTGTTTCAACAATGTCGTTCAGCGTTGTTTCAACAATGTTGTTCAGCGTTGTTTCAACAATGTTGTTCAGCATTGTTTCAACAATGTTTAACAATGTTGTTCAGCGTTGTTTCAACAATGTCGTTCAGCGTTGTTTCGTTCCGTATTGTTTCAAGAATGTTGTTCAGCATTGTTTCAACAATGTTTCAACAATGTCGTTCAGCGTTGTTTCAACAATGTTGTTCAGCGTTGTTTCAACAATGTTGTTCAGCATTGTTTCAACAATGTTTAACAATGTTGTTCAGCGTTGTTTCAACAATGTCGTTCAGCGTTGTTTCGTTCCGTATTGTTTCAAGAATGTTGTTCAGCATTGTTTCAACAATGTTTAACAATGTTGTTCAGCGTTGTTTCAACAATGTTGTTCAGTGTTGTTTCAACAATGTTGTTCAGTGTTGTTTCAACAATGTTGTTCAGCGTTGTTTCAACAATGTTGTTCAGTATTGTTTCAACAATGTTGTTCAGCGTTGTTTCAACAATGTTGTTCAGCGTTGTTTTAACAATGTTATTCAGCGTTGTTTCAACAATGTTGTTCAGCATTATTTCAACAATGTTTTTCAGCGTTGTTTCAACAATGTCGTTCAGCGTTGTTTCAACAATGTCGTTCAGCGTTGTTTCGTTCCGTATTGTTTCAACAATGTTGTTCAGCATTGTTTCAACAATGTTTAACAATGTTGTTCAGCGTTGTTTCAACAATGTTGTTCAAACAATGTTGTTCAGCGTTATTTCAACAATGTTGTTCAGCATTGTTTCAACAATGTTGTTCAGTATTGTTTCAACAATGTTGTTCAGTGTTGTTTCAACAATGTTGTTCAGTGTTGTTTCAACAATGTTGTTCAGCGTTGTTTCAACAATGTTGTTCAGTGTTGTTTCGACAATGTTGTTCGTTTCAACAATGTTGTTCAGTATTGTTTCACTTTCAACAATGTTGTTCAGTATTGTTTCGACAATGTTGTTCGTTTCAACAATGTTGTTCAGTATTTCAACAATGTTGTTCAGCGTTGTGACACTCCACCCCAAAAATAAGTGTTACTCAGCCTTAAATGACAATTATTTATCGCCTTATATGGGTATTAGTTTTCTTCTAATCGTTTTAGTTTTAAAGAAATTTGGTTTTGTTTATCGTATTTTTGTAAATTGAAGGCCGCCATTTTTGTTTTGATTGCGGGCGAATGCGGTCGCTCCATTAATTGTTGACGTCATTGAGTGATAGAAACGCTTTGAAAAGAAATGCTGTTGTGAAGGGTTTCTCAACCTCGCGGGCACTCCCTCCCTGAGAAGACCCTGGGTACGAGGTTGAGGGTTTATTTGTGTAATGGCCCTGCCGCGGTGAGATTATCAACCTCGCTTCGCGATCTCGGTTGCGAGGGGATTATGTAATCAATCGTCAAAAGCGCTGCTGTAAAATGTAAATATGTATGATATCTCTTTTTTTGTCAGATCCGATCTTGAACTTCAATTCAAGTGTTACCATCACGAAGAAAAACAACAACACACAAACTGGCCAGCGTCCGTGTCTGTGAGTGTGAACGCAACGCCGCTGACCATCGAGAGGGTATGCAAAACAATCTCATTTTCTGCTGTAATAAAAATACCATAGAAGCTCTATTAAGCCCCAAGGGGGATTGTTTAATTTCGGGCTTTTAAGAGGGGTATAATAGAGAGTATGGCTTAATAGACGTAAAGCCAGTTTTCCACCTGACCAGGCGAAATTGTTCTCGTGATTCGATTTTAAGTATTGTTTCAATGATTATTTTATTGATCTAAGTTCATTTAAATAATTAAATGGAGTGTGTCTCTTTTATAATACACGATGTCAAGGTTATTGCCGCCATTTTGAAATGGCGGCAAAGAGACTGGGACGCGCGCGGTTTAATACAGTATAATAACTTTCTAAATGACGCAAAATCGCAATATTTTAATACTGCTCACAAATGTCACACTTGATTTGGATTTAAATTTACGTTTGGCTTGATATTATCTTATTTCTTGTACAAAATATGTCTTTTAAATCACAAGATGAAATCTACATGTATGAAGATTTCTCACCAGGAATAATCGTATCATGGTGAAAGACACAGAAACTATTCAAGTCAAATGTAAAAAGTGTAAAGAGCACGAAAATGTGGCAATTTTACGTCTTTACGTCTTATATATCATCCACGGAATATATACAGCTACCTAACTGCAATAAATCATAGAAATCTTAAACTCAACTTGTGTTGATAACTTTCACATGTATACAATAAAATATACAGGGTAGTGTTGAGTTAGAACGTGAATAACATGTTATCCTGTTGTAGGGTGACAATAAAACATCTCACAAACCACTCCATCTGAAGACTGTGTGTCGACCTGGGAGGAACACGATTCAAATCACAGTAACAGCGTGCTGTTGTGTAAGTAGGGTTTGACTTTCGAGATATCTGTTCAAGGTTCGAAGTAGGTACATGTCGTAGGCAGGAGCGAGATTAATTGATGTATGCTTTCAAAGTGAACAACATTGCAAGCAGTCATCCCCAGGCTTTCAAAATGAAACTGAACAACATTGCTGCAGGCAATCATTTCCAGGCACATCCTCATTCACCTCTTTGATTACTCCTGATATTTAAGTTAGAAGCAGACAACGGAGATTCGACATTCAATTTATTCAGTCTCGACTCTTGCCAAACATCAGGGAACACATGTATTCATTGCATTCCTATTTCTTTTTCTAGTCCCATCTGTTTGTGTTACAATTGGTGCACCGACCTTCAGTACGTTCTGTTCTTGATGGTCTTCTCAAGAAACGACTTCTGCCAACTCCACACTGTATCACAAAAAGTAAGTGATTTTGGTAAAGTGAGTAAGAATGGTGTGGTTTATACGACGGATTTGACTCGAGTCAAATGCAATCAAACTGCGAAATTTCTTTACTTTTGTAACATACCACACAATCACCATTTTGACTACCATTCAAGCGAGTCGCCAAATCAATCTTGCCAAGTCTTACAACTAAATGCATGTCGCACTTGTATCGCGGCCAAGTCGAGTGTAAGTAATGAGACTTATACACACTATTTCGGCATGGTCCTTTTAGAGTTTTTTATGTGTTATTTTCCGCTGGCTAAGGAACGAAAGAGGCGGAAAATGATATCTCACACGCTGCTGGAGCTTGGGCCAGGCTCGGGTGGTAGCGAAGCGGGTTAGTCAGGCAGTTCCATTTGGGCAGTTCAGATTTTGTTGTTTCATCCGCCATAACTTGAAAACTACTAAAAGAAGTTGAGTTTAGACCGAATATTTATCTGGATTAATCCCATTCTAATTATGTAATATATATTCATATGGAGCTACGACAAGTACTTTTTCTACTATTGTGTAATACATAGCCAATATCAACATATACTCCACTAGTAACCTGTAAAACCTATTCTTAATATTGTTCTATTTTTATTGTAATTGTATTAGATATACATATACGTGCGTGTTTTAACGAGCATTTTTTGCTCCTAAGCGTTACGTATTCAAATAAATTATTATTATAATTTTTATTATTATAATTTTTATTATTATTATTATTATTATTATTATTATAAAAATAGGTTCAAATTCTGCAATAGCAAAGTTGACTATTTGTTACTAGTTGTTTTAAAGAAGCTGTAAAAGCATGATATAGTTTAGTTGCCAACTTAGCAAAGTTGAGTGTGTAATTATTACAAGTTGTCTTAAAGAAACTGAAAAAGCTAAATATAGTTAAGTTTTTCCACGGAGTTGTAATAGCTAACAATAGTTTGAAATAAATATCAAGTTTGCGGCGGTACAGCGGGGGCGGGGGCGGGAGTGGAGATAAGGCCCTGGGTACGAGGTTTGCAGTGTGTGAGAATTGTTTAGTTTATTAGATTTATCACTCTTAGGTGAACGGAATACCCCAACAGGCTAGAAGCCCAATTACAGGGGTTCCGAGGGCCTACGATTTAAGGTCGTTATCCGAGAAGACCAGAAAGTTTTACCATTTGCTGGTATTATTGCAAAGGCAGCACTTTCTCCTCGATTATTTTTAAGACCTTGAGTGGAGGTCCGTCCCAGGATTTGAACCTGTGTCTCCCAGCTCATGGACATGTGTGGTAACCACTAGACCACAACACATGTATTTCTACACTGTCTACGTAGCATAACACACTAATAATATAATGAGGTTTGACTCGACACAAGTCCGACGTATAAATTATAAATCTGGTCTGATAATCTTCAAATGTTAACTTATTTCCTCATTCAATCATTTCGTTTTTCCTCCTCGTGTAGTCAAACGGCACTTTGCAACGCCGCAACTAATGGGCGTCAATGACGACGCAGTTGAACAAACGGCGATAAAAGTGTCTCTAAAATGCCCCATAACTCAAAGAAGAATCACACTTCCTGCCCGAGGACACGATTGTAGACATATTCAGGTACGAAATGACGGAGCTTTCTTGTTAGAGCATCTCACTGGTGCAAATCAGGATATTAATTACAGATAACCAAAAGGTTACAGGTTGCGCAACTTCACTCTACCATCTGAGTCCAATATGTAGCTCAATGGTTAGAGCATAGTCAATCGAGATATGGTCTGGAAACTCAGCTAAAGTCTTTGTTCTATCTTTTTGTTCGTCTTTATGCAATTTTGTGCACGGTGCACGGTCACTGAACCTATTGTATTTTAGTGTAATGAAGCAATCATCCAATAGAATCGTTTGGGTTTAATCGCTCAACCGTGTGTTTAAATATTAATAAACCTAAAACAAAGGATATGCATGGTGTAAGGTACGGTTCAACATCAAAACGTAGCTCATTATAGTCGCTTTGAAGTTTGCCGAGTTTCCAGACCATATCTCGATTGACTATGATCATAAGTAGTTCAATCTATGAAGTTATAGTTACACCAAGGCTTGAAATATTGGTCAATTTTTCTAGGGATAAGCCGATCAAGAAAAATCAAATTTACCGATACGATAAATTCCGATACGATTTAGGACCTGATCAGCCGATTTATCGGTGGTTATACCGATATTTGTCAACAGGAATTCCCGACACTTGAATTTGCCGCAAAACAATAGTAAAACATAACATTGTATATTATTTGGCAAAGATAATGTGATCATTAACCATCAGTTATCAGCAAGACGGAATTTACCGCCTGTTGATGCATGTGATTAACCGATAACCGTTGTATTTGTATTTAATTTGTATTTAATAATATTTAACCAGGGAGCCTAACTAGCGATTTTCTAACTAGCGACTAGCCTAACTAGCGACTAAAGCGATTTTCAGTAGGGCTCTGAAATATATCTAAATACAAAGAAATTTAAAAGTTAAAAAATTTTAAAAAGCTACAAAGCTAAAAATACAACAATTTATATAAAGTTCTTAAGATGAGTTTTAAAAAGAGGCAGCGACTTGATTTCTCTAATACTTATGTCCAAACTGTTCCACTCATTTGCTGCATGGTAGATAAACCTTTGTTTTCCCCAGTTGGTACGTACACGGGGAAGATGCAAATTATTTAGACTACGAGTATTGTAATTATGAACAGAACTGTTTTTCGTAAATGAAAAGTCAAAATCAATTCCTCCATGCATGCATTTATGCATAGTTGTAAGGCGATGAAAACTTCTTCTGCCTGATAACGGCTTCCAGTCTAAAGTTCTGAGTGCTTCAGTGGCTGAACTTCGTGGTGGTAGATCCAGCAATACTTTAGCAGCCTTATTCTGCAGGGTCTGCAGTTGATTCATTAGCGTTTCATTGTTCGTTTTCACGTTTCATTCGTTCAGCCTGAAAGTTGCCGATTATCGGCTTCTACCGATTAATTTCCGATTATCGTCTTATCCTTAAACTTTTCTTTAGTGTTTCGATTTGGAATCGTATCTTAAACTGAACGCCGAAAGAGGAAGTTGGAAATGTCCTGTTTGCAAGTAAGTTGTTTGAGTAGCGACTGATTATAAAGCTGAGGATTATGGAGATGTTTGAACAGCTAAAATGAGCAGGCACTCTGCAGCGCTTGTAACCATCTAGTTGCACTTTTCTTTCAGTAAAACAGCCGTTCTTGAGTTGCTTGAAGTCGACCAGTACATGTGGGGAATTTTAACGTCTTTGGCAAGGTAGGCGACTTTTTCAACAGTGAAATATTTGATGGTAAAAAATAAACAAATACTTTGTAGGTGCAGGTAGGCCGCGCGAAACTATGAACAAGTAACTAAAGTGAGATGATCAAGTGAGGTGGGATTAGGGCTATGGATGGGGTTTAGGATTAGGAATAAGAATGGTTGGGATAAGAATGGATGTAGGGATAGAGGTGGAGATATAGTGAAGAGATCGTTCAGGATCTCTTCGCTATTATGTCCATCAATGAAATCTACGTCATAGATGACCGGAGTTCATATCCTTTCAACATGTAGTTTGATCGAGTGAAATGCCAAATATTACCTATAATATACCCAGAATCTTATCCCGGCATTACCACCATATATACAGAACTCGTGACTAGGCTCTCGGCAACGGCTTCCGTAGCTCAGTGGTCAGAGCACTGCACTAGCATCGCAGGGTCGCGGGTTCAATTCCAGCCGGAAGGCCTTGAAGTTGCATTTTTCGCAACTGGTCCCGGTTTGGTCTTAAAATGTATGTATTCCAACACTCGAAATTTTCCTTCACATTACCAGTCATTGATACCCTCTCACTGGCCCTTAACCCGTAACGTAACGTAACGTGATGTAACGTAACGTAACGTAACGTAATGCAAAGTAACGTATAACGTAACGTAATGTAACGTAACGTAACGTAATGCAAAGTAACGTATAACGTAACGTAACGTAACGTAACGTAATGCAAAGTAACGTATAACGTAACGTAACGTAACGTAACGTTGGTGGTTGAGTCCCTTGGTTTATAGAAGTATTTGCATAGTTAAATAACACTGTTCACGAGGATTGAATGAAAAATAACTCACGGACCACGGTCTTTGCCCTGCTTTGGAGAAATATTCAAAATACTACAAGTGCATGGCACGAGTTCTGAATATTTTGCCAAACACAAATGTGATTTTTATTGTTCAAGAACAAGTGTCATATCCTATTAATAACATTTCGATCAATTTTACACATTGTAAAATTTTACTGCGAAGCCAAAAAAATACCCGTAGTAGATAAAAAATGAAATTTCGAGTTAATAAAATTGACTGAAATGTTATTATTATAATTATAGAATTGAAAGAACTTCTGGAAAGACGTGAGTACACTAGTTCAAGTTACCAATTCACTTGAGCACGGCGAAGGTGTGTTTAATATACACGTAATATACTTCCATTTTGACCGTGTTTTGCTTTTTTGTATAGTTCTGGGACAGAAGAGATTACGATCGATCCGAATAGTCATTGGAATCCAGTTCCCGTGAAATTGGACATTAAGGAGGAAGGTAGGTTGTGTACAACCTAGGGGCTTCGCTCGCCTCGCCCGCCATCTTGCCTCGCAGTGTACACACAGAAAAACGCATGTTCTGTTACAGCATTCAACAGCAGTGATATCAGGTCTGTTCAGGATAATGTAGCGACCCCTGCAACAGCTATGATGGTCACAGTCAGTATCAGCACTGATGCCTTATCATCTGTATTCATCAGTCCTGATTTATCTGATACCAACAACTTCCATCAGCGCTGTACATCACAATATCGCAAAAAACATTCTGTTACATCAGACTGATACAGCCCTGACAACCCAACAGACAGTTCCAATCTGATACCGTTAGTTCTGAACAGTCTGTTGGCGACAACAGTGTGATACAGCTATGATATCATACCTATATCAGACCTGAAGGTGTAACAGGTCTGTGGCGTTTTTACGTGTGTAGGTTGTGTTCGTACAAAATAAAGAGAATGGATAATTTTTAGTCCCAATATTCGGTATTTTCCCCCCGGATTTTGACAAGGCCAGTATAGAGACAAAGATGTTTGGAAACTTCTGTTCAGATATCATACAAATTATGAAATGTTTTACCTTAGAAGGTTTTACTGAAGTTGTCAAACAGAACATACCAAAATAAACAGCCGATTAAATTTTAATCCACGATTAGTGCTAATCGCTTTTTGAATAACCCGCGCCTGAATGTTAGTGCGTTAGCACATTACTCAGACACCTGATTCAGTTAAAACTTAAAATACTTCAAACATGTATTACATATTATTAATACAAATCAAATATCTAAAAAGGTTGGTGTACTGCCGAAATAGCGTGTGAGTTGTCTAACGTTTCGAGCGAAGGACCTTCGTCAGAGACAGTACACCAACCTTTTTAGATATTTGATTTGTATTTCTACACTGCCTACGTAGCACAACACGTTTTATGACGTTGTATTACATATTATCTTTTGTAATGCAATACAAATTTTTAAGAAAGTATTTAATATTGTGTTTCTTTTCCGTATTTCAGGTAATCCTTCTAAACGTCAAAAAACCTGCGACAATAATTCAACTCCCTTGCACAGTCCGCCCATGAAACACAATTTTGTGGGTTTCCCTGCCCCAGTATCGTCCATGGCTTTAGCATCAGTTAAAGGTAACCCTTCGGATACGAAGCCATCGAACCCACCAACGCCTTCGCCGCTCGGTCGAAGTAATAGCACAGGAAATGTCAGCAACCAAGGTAGATTTAGCGATAGTTTGTAGAAACTATTACTCTAACTCGCTATTATCGCTATCTAATTGTCGTTAGTATAATTTCTGAGCTTAAACGAGTTCTGACTGGCCAGTAACTCTAAGACGATAGTACGAGCGCTGTGTCTATCACATCACCAGAAATCATACTTAAAAAGTGTTTTTTGTGACCAGACTGAGTTTATTCGTTCCAGTTCGGAATCAGCATTTTGATGTATGGTTTCTAAAACATGACTACTACTACCATACTACCATACTACCATACTACCATACAACCATACTACCACCATACAACCATACTACCATACTACCATACAACCATACAACCATACTACCATACTACCATACAACCATACTACCATACAACCATACTACCATACTACCATACTGTCTACCATACTACCATACTACTCGTCGAAAGGGCTCAAAATCGTAGCATAAAGACATTGTATACATCAGATTTCTCTCAAGATAGAACTGTCTAATGGTGAGGAAGTTGTTTATCGTATAATTATTTGTATTTTTACGTCCGTTTTGATCGTTAGTATGTTTTTGAAAGCTGTCAAGCGTGAAGAAAACATCGAGCATTGGATTTGCAAATTATATCTAACACAGTTCAAAATTTCTCAATTGGATATTCAGTTCAGGCCTGAAATTATACTGAAACAATTAGTCACCTCAGTCTCGGTGATAATCACGTCGACTTCATTGACTAATTGTTAAATAGATACCGTGTAGCGACTCTAAACTATGCACTGCTGGGACAAAAGACTATTTTTAATAAGTATATTAAGATATATTCAAAATTCTGTTTTCTCTTCTTTCTTTTCTAACCAAGGTGACAAACCAGCTATGAGTCCTGCAGCCCACATCGGTCAGGTACCAACTCCGATTCCAATGGTATCCAGTCCTCACACACCGCAAGCCGTCATCTCGACGGCAAACACCACCACCACAAAAGCAACCACACCAGTTTCGACGGTAAACGCAGGACCGAACACTCCTACCCCCACCGTCACAAGCCCTTCGTGTACGGAGAACGCGCTGACGATCGCCAAGAAGTCAGACGAGTTAACCGCTGACACATTGAACTTCGACTTACTGGACCCGAACCGGGACGCTCCGAACGACGTTCCTGGCGAGGTAAGCAGTTGCCATGGCTACACTAAATACAAGCCTGGATATTAGCGGGTGGTCACGGGCATTGTCCGATACAAATATCCCATTTCTTGAGATTTGACAGTTACAATATTAATTGTGTCTGTCATTTTGTTCGATGCTCATCTTGTCCGAAGATTATACTCAACGTTTTGTGAAAGTAAAACCATTTTTAGTTGTATGGACTGCGTTTTGATTTCGTATTGTACAATCTCAGATGAGAGACATTACGCTAAGTTTGGAGACATTACGCTAACTTTGGAGACAATTGCACTACGTTCTGAGACGTTACGCTAAGTTTGAAGACATTGCGCTAACTTTGGAGACATTGCGCTAACTTTGGAGACATTGCGCTAAGTTATGAGACATTATGCTAACTTTGGAGACATTGCGCTAACTTTGGAGACATTGTGCTAACTTTCGAGACATTGCGCTAAGTTATGAGACATTATGCTAAGTTTGGAGACATGCTAAGTTTGGAGACATTATGCTAAGTTTGGAGACATTATGCTAAGTTTGGAGACATTACGCTAACTTTGGAGACAATTGCACTACGTTCTGAGACGTTACGCTAAGTTTGAAGACATTGCGCTAACTTTGGAGACATTGTGCTATGCGCTAAGTTATGAGACATTATGCTAGGTTTAGAGACGTTACGCTAAGTTTTGAGATGTTACACTTAGTTTTTAGACGTTACGCTAAGTTGTACCGTGACAAGGTACAATCTTTTCTGTGTCCGTTACAAATTCATTTGTGCTGGTCATTCTAACAGTTGGTTTTTTGTCGCATAATCTTCGTTTGTCAATTAATATAGGTCGACTGATATTAACTTCACTTCACTTTCTTTTATTTACAGGAATTACCAGAGGACATTGATTTTCTACCGTATCTCGAACACTCCGATCTGAGTGACGATCTACTTTCGATGTTCGAATGACAAGTGAACGGTATTGAATAACTATAATTGGTGGCTTGAAGCGCTTTCTCTTCTGGTCTCTCTTACACTTGGCTTCTTTTTAAGCTTTGTGTTGCTCTCATCCTCTCCCCTCCCTCCCTCCTTAGCGTCTTTGCTCGACAGCGTCATTCATACTTGAACACCAGACCGTTTCTTGTGTACAATATCAATTGAGTCATTGATATACATCATGCAACAATACAACATTAGTTAAAGGGGAACTGTACCTAAAAATAAATTAGTTTGAAATAAAAGGCCTTTAAGTATAATGTTTAGAAATGTTAATAGTTTTACGGTATCTGGTCTTGTGTTCGAGAAATAACGTTTTCGTTCTCGTATTTTATGCTTCTGGACGCCGCCATTTTCGAGTTTGCTCGACGGCTCAGACTTGAGGTCCAGCGGCGGTTTCTTTTCAATTTTGACGTCACTTGAGTGTAAGGAACAAAAGACAAGCACTCCTCGATGACGTCAAAATTGAAAAGAAAACCACCGCTGTACATCAGCATTGAGCCGTCGAACAATCTCGAAAATGGCGGCATCCAGAAGCATAAAATACGAGAATGAAAACGTTATTTCTCGAGTACAAGAGCAGATATCGTAAAACTATTAACATTTCTAAACATTATACTTAAAGGCCTTTTATTTCAAACTAATTTATTTTTGGGTACAGTTTCTCTTTAAAGTTGCCGTCCAGTCCGTTCTGCGCATGTCAACGTTTCTGTTTACATCGTTTGTTTACATTGCATTATATAAACATTGAACATGAAGTATTGCGGATTTGTTTTCCACGCGGATTTGTTTTCCACGCTTGAGCTTTTCCTTCTAAAAAGCGTGTTATAAGAAGCTGTTCTGTTCCTAAATGTAGATAATATATTTAACTACCACTCGCGCCTTCGCCACCTTTGACGAATACTCGCTTTCGAACTGTCACAAAACTATTCTGTTAAAGTTTGTTGACATATAGAGTCCCCCACGTTTGAAATATCACACATGCGCAGAATGGACTGGACCTTTAACTAAAGAAAGGTTTCCAAAAATGCCGTTTTATTTAAATTTTAAAGTGTCTATGAAGGGAAAAATACGCGAGCATTTTTTTACTCTAACGCAGACCTGGAAATAGTGGTGGATGCTGGGATCCTCGTTCCTAGAAAATATTTTAGTTGTAAGAAAGTTTTGGGCTGGCAAGTCACAACTCCTAACTTAACTACACTTCCGTTCTAAGCCCCCAGGCTTAGAACACATGCGACCTGTGGGCACAGGGCAGTGCTGCAGTGGGCATGTGGCTGTACCGCAGTGCCACTGCAGCTTGTAGGTGTAACGGTTCAGGTTAGTCTGTGTAGCTACACAAATACACAACTGCCTAAACTCTAAAGATAAAAGATTAATATTCAATTCAATGGATTTTGCTACAGTTCTACTAGGAAATTGCTAGGCCCGGCTTTATTAACAATTGTTTTAGACTTTTAGTCCTGCGAAACGTAGTGCGACCACCGTGTTTTCGAAGAAATTATTTGGTCCTTAGTGTAGGATCCAAGAGAGGTTGGAATTATTTCCAGGTCTGTGTCTAACGAACAAAGTAGCACGACAAGATCGTTCACTGAAAATTTCAAGTGAATCTGCTGCAGAGTCTTCGAGCTATCAACTCTCAAAGTTTGTCCATTGGCACAGTTTAACGTTACAAAATAGGGAAAGACTGGGATTGAATATCTGTGGTATATGACGTATGCAGGTGGATCATTAATGTTCAAATCCATTGTTCTTATGCATAGTAAGTACACCTGCATACGTCACAAGACAATGAACCGCGCGTTTCAGATTTCACCAAAAACATTTAGCCATGCCAAACTTTGAGAGTTGATAGCTCGAAGACTATGCAGCAGATTCACTTGAAATTTTCAGTGAACGCTCCTGTCGTGCTACTTTGTCCGTTAAAGTTAAAAAAATGCTAACGAATTTTTCACTTCATAGACACTTTAAAGGGCCCGTTCAAACGTCGTAGGTCCGGTCGAGAACAAAGATAGATAGGCCCCAAGGGCTAAGTTATGATCATGTTCGTTATATGTAGGATCAGAAGAGAAAGCGCTTGTCAGACCACTGTTAAGTTTTATGTACATATTCTGTGTAGTTTTTAAAAAAGATGCAGTAGTCTAGTAATGTTTAAATTATTTTTAGTCGGGGGTCTTGTAGATTCACATGAGAGAACTAACGCTTATTTATCCTATTTTAATATATATATATATATTATATTATATATATATGATATACATATATCAATATTTTAATTTTTCCTCTTCGAAGACAAGGTGAACCCCAAGACCTGCATACAGTATTGTGGCGAAGTGATTGAGCGAGTGCTGTCATGCGCACTCGCGTAATTCACTCGTTTATCTTAGAATTTGTACAAATTGCGAGCGCCACGCGCGAGAGAGAGAGACGAGAAATAACGGACACATCTAATAAAATACATCGCAAATACATCGCATTGACGAGCAAATACGTTGGACTGGCGTCTAACCCAGTATACATTAGCTAAATCGTGACGCTAATCCTATCCCTAACCCGCCATAAATCTTGGATATAATATGAAAAGGAGAAATAGGAGAACTTCAATGTGTCGTTCTGACAGTTTCTCATTCTTAACATGCATCTAAACCATAAATCTTGTCCTTGGTTGCTATAGTCCAATGTATTTCCTTGGCAACCAATGCATTTGCGCTTCGGTTACTTCCTTATATGGAAAACGTACTTGAAGTCGGCACACTTCAAAGCGACTGAGAAATGAGCTGCGGTTTATGCTGGAGGGCGCTCACAAATATTTTGTTTCACGTTTATTTTTTATATGGCACAAGTTAAGCCTGGTTTTCACGAATGACGTAAGCATAAGGGTCCTTATTTCACAGTGAAAACAGGCTCGACGCACAAGCACTGACGCAAGCACAAGAGTCCTTATTTCACAGTGAAAACAGGCTCGACGCATCCTTATTTCACAGTGAAAACAGGTTCGACACAAGCGCAAGCACTGACGCAAGCACAAGAGTCCTTATTTCACAGTGAAAACAGGCTCGACGCACAAACACTGACGCAAGCACAAGAGTCCTTATTTCACAGTGAAAACAGGCTCGACGCACAAGCACTGACGCAAGCACAAGAGTCCTTATTTCACAGTGAAAACAGGCTCGACGCACAAACACTGACGCAAGCACAAGAGTCCTTATTTCACAGTGAAAACAGGCTCGACGCACAAGCACTGACGCAAGCACAAGAGTCCTTATTTCACAGTGAAAACAGGCTCGACGCACAAACACTGACGCAAGCACAAGAGTCCTTATTTCACAGTGAAAACAGGCTCGACGCACAAGCACTGACGCAAGCACAAGAGTCCTTATTTCACAGCGAAAACAGGCTCGACACAAGCGCAAGCACTGACGCAAACACAAGAGTCCTTATTTCACAGTGAAAACAGGCTCGACGGACAAGCACTGACGCAAGCACAAGAGTCCTTATTTCACAGTGAAAACAGGCTCGACGCACAAGCACTGACGTAAGCACAAGAGTCCTTATTTCACAGTGAAAACAGGCTCGACGCACAAGCACTGACGCAAGCACAAGAGTCCTTATTTCACAGTGAAAACAGGCTCGACGCACAAACACTGACGCAAGCACAAGAGTCCTTATTTCACAGTGAAAACAGGCTCGACGGAGAGTCCTTATTTCACAGCGAAAACAGGCTTGACGCAAGCGCAAGCACTGACGCAAACACAAGAGTCCTTTTTTCACAGTGAAAACAGGCTCGACGCAAGCACAAGAGTCCTTATTTCACAGCGAAAACAGGCTTGACGCAAGCGCAAGCACTGACGCAAACACAAGAGTCCTTTTTTCACAGTGAAAACAGACTCGACGCAAGCACAAGAGTCCTTATTTCACAGCGAAAACAGGCTCGACGCAAGCGCAAGCACTGACGCAAGCACACGGATGAAAAAGTTTCCATTTTCTTGTGCTTGCGCGTATGCTAGGGCTTGCGTTGTGATCGTGAAAACCGAACACAACGCAAGCACAACGGAGTTTTGGATATCTAATTACGTATGGCCAATCAAAATACTCGTTCTAGGTCCCCCGTGTAACCGCGCGCTGCCGTACGAATGCAAGATGGCAGAATCCGCTTGCGTCGCTCGTGATAACCAGGCTTTACTTGCGGTGAAATCGCGCGATCTAATTGGCTGAGACGTAATCGTTACTTTCCCCGTAATCGACCGGTCCGGATTACGGGCTGGGCCGACGATAAACGTTTACTACAACAAATAACAACAAAAAATAATTTTAAAAAGCCGAAAAAGTAATAATGAAGCAATCATCCAATAGCAACGTTTGTGTTAATAAAACTAAAACAAAGGGTTTGTGCACGATAAGGTACCGTCCAACATAAATCGCAGCTCATTTGTTGTTAACCGCTTTTGTTTGCCAAGTTTCCAGACCATATCTCGATTGACTATGCTTTTATAGCATCTGTGAAATTCACGGTAATAATTCCTTTCCAAACGAGTTCTCTCTCTTTAGCCAAGATATTATTTTTCGTTTCTTTCTCGTAAATATGACCTTTTCTTGGGTTTGTTGTAAAATTGTGTCGGCCAAATGTGAGTGAGAAATGTTGCTCGTATTGGGGTTTCGTGATACCCTGTGCACGAAACGCGAAGTCTTATAGCATTTAAAAATGTTGTAAAGAAGAAAAATTACCTATAGAAGAAAGTACAATGTAAAGAAATAATGTTATTAAAAGATAACTGATTTAAATAAATTCAAACGCATACTTTATAGTTGTAGAAACTTTTTGTGTTCAAGCAGTTGAAGCCAAATCGCTGTTTTGTTTGAATTTCTCACTCTCCTCGCCCGCTGTTTTAATAGGTCAGTGGTGAGAGCGCTGATCAACTCGAATATCTCATAGAGTGTTTTTACTTGATGTTATGGCTGCCATATATTGGTGTATATACGATTTTCAATATACAAGAGATTTTCAACTTGCTTCTTTTGTTAGATATATCAACATGGCCTTTGTTATTTCGCGTTCTATACCCCTTATGTTGCATTATCGTAATTTTTCAAACCACACTAATTCTCAATACAACAAATATGTTCACATTACTACCAGTCAGATTTCTGTTTCTTAACTGGATTCTCCGAAAGGTATTACTCTGTCTATTATCACCATCATCATCAGCACCATCATCACCACCACCACCATCATCACCACCATCATCACCACCATCATCACCATAATCACCATCACCACCATCATCATCATCATCATCACCACCATGTATGTTTAAATATTGTGATTATTGAGGGCCACTAGTTTATCAGTTTTACTTGTATTACTGTCAAGTGAAACCCTCATTAAATAAAGTCGCAAATCAAATCACCATCATTACCACCATCATTATCACCATCACCACCATCATCATCAACATCATCATCATCAACATCATCATCATCAACATCATCACCATCATCATTACCACCATCATCACCATCATCATCGTCACACCATCAACATCATCACCACAATCATTACCACCATCGTCACCATCATCACCACCATTACCACCATCATTACCACCATCATTACCATCGTCATGATCACCATCATCATCATCGCCATTATCACCACCACCATTATCACCACCATCATTATCACCACCATCATCACCATTACCACCATCATTACCATCGTCATGATCACCACCATGATCATCGCCATTATCACCATTATCATTACCACCATCATTACCATCGTCATGATCATCGCCATTAGCACCACCACCATTATCACCACCATCACCACCATTATCACCACCATCATCACCATTACCACCATCATTACCATCGTCATGATCATCACCATGATCATCGCCATTAGCACCACCACCATTATCACCACCATCATCACCACCATCATCATCATCACCACCATCATCACCATTACCACCATCATTACCATCGTCATGATCACCACCATTATCACCACCATCATCACCACCACCATTATCACCACCATCATCATCACCACCATCATCATCATTACCACCATCATCATCACCACCATCATTACCATCGTCATGATCACCACCATCATTACCATCGTCATGATCATCACCATCATCATCGCCATTATCACCACCACCATTATCACCACCATCATCAGCACCACCATTATCACCACCATCATCATCATTACCACCATCATTACCATCGTCATGATCATGATCATCATCATCGCCATTATCACCACCACCATTATCACCACCATCATCATCACCACCATTATCACCACCATCATCACCATTACCACCATCATTACCATCGTCATGATCACCACCACCATTATCACCACCATCATCACCACCATCATCACCACCATTACCACCATCATTACCATCGTCATGATCATTACAATCATCATCGCCATTATCACCACCACCATTATCACCACCATCATCATCACCACCATTATCACCACCATCATCACCATTAGCACCATCATTACCATCGTCATGATCACCATCATCATGATCACCATCATCATCATCGCCATTATCACCACCATCATCGTCACCATCATCACCACCATGGCTTGGCTGAGATGTGGGGATGTCAACCATTACGACATTCAAGATCTTTCAGACCTTGGCTTCGAAGAAAATCTGATTCCAATATTTAGATTTTATTGAAGACTGTTTACAATCAAAAGACAGCGTATAAATATTGATAAAAAGATGATATTTTATTGAAAGAATCTCAATGCAAACATGAATAAATACAATGAGTAGAAATCAAAAACTCTAAAAGGTTGGTGTACTACTGAAATAGTGTGTAGGAGGTCTAACGTTTCTAACGAAGGGCCTTGGAAATGTTAGACCTCCTACACACTATTTCGGCAGTACACCAACCTTTTAAAGTTCTTGATTTGTATTTCTACACTACCTACATAGCACAACACTGCTATCAAATACATGGTGTTTACTTCTATAAAATACATGGTGTTTACATGGTGTTTACAGAAATAAAATACATGGTATTTCCATGGTGTTTACTTCTATCAAATACATGGTTATTACATGGTGTTTACTATCAAATACATGGTGTTTACATGGTGTTTACATGGTGTTTACTTCTATAAAATACATGGTGTTTACATGGTGTTTACAGAAATAAAATACATGGTATTTCCATGGTGTTTACTTCTATCAAATACATGGTGATTATATGGCGTTTACTTCTATCAAATACATGGTTATTACATGGTGTTTATGGTGTTTACATGGTGTTTACAGAAATAAAATACATGGTATTTCCATGGTGTTTACTTCTATCAAATACATGGTGATTATATGGCGTTTACTTCTATCAAATACATGGTTATTACATGGTGTTTACTATCAAATACATGGTGTTTACATGGTGTTTCCATGTAATAACTAAGGTGAAATTTATTTTTTATTCTTTTTTTATTTATTTAACTTCGCCTTGATTATGTGGTTTATGTATTGTATGAAATTTACATATTACAAGGGCTTGTAAAACGGTGATCGCTAAAATAAGGTTTCCGTAGAAAGACTGAAAAGTAGTTGTTCTAGGGTTAGTACGAAGGTTAGTACAAACTCTTATTTGAAAGAACTAGAGAAACTATAAAGTTTGGCGTTTACAACTCTTCCATATCTCACTTTGTTCTTGAGATATTAAGATTTGTTTGATATGTAAATGATCCTCACTGTGACGTCACACTACATAATGACTTATTGAAGAAGCCTGTATATCTTTGGAATTATGTCACGAAATTATGAAAGTGTGTATCTGTATGTGTGTGTCCCATGATACTAGACGTACGGAGTTACGTTTCGAGTGATTTGATTTAATAATCCCAAAGATATACATGTTTTTTCAGTAAGTTATTATGCAGTGTGATGTCACAGTGAGTATCATTTACATATCAAACAAATCTTAATATCTCAAGAACAAAGTGAGATATGGAAGAGTTGTAAACGTCAATCTTTATAATTTCTATAGTTCTTTCAAGTAAGATAGTTTATTTCGAACTGAATTTTTCACTGCATATAGGTGACGGTTAGTATAAGGGTTTGATTTTGTTTACTAACCCTTGCCCTAATATTAACCTTCATACTAACCCTCATACTAACCCCACCTTAATGGTTCCACTACGACAAAAAACGACGATAATAAATACGAAAAAGCGGGCCAACATGCATGGTTGGGTTTCCACTCCACCCCGCGATCCACTCCTCACGATCGCTCCTCTCAGTCTCATGAAGGTACGTCCAATTCAAATTAAGCAAGTACATCCTGCACGAAACTCAACAGACCATGATGGTTCAAACATGGAAACGATGAGAGTGTGTTTATTTTCCTGCTAAATCATAAGTTTAAATCGTGATTCCTGCATCAATATAAGCATCGAAGACTCTTTCCAACGCCAGAATGTAGGCTGCCATTCGCAGATTCAGACCCAATCCATACTCATCGGCTTTCGCTACGAGGTTCTGTGGAAACAAAATAATTGTAAAAACGGTGTATAGTGTACCTTTTGATATGTCATGCTGATACATAAACCAGAAAACGAAGCTTACCCCAGCGACACGATTCATTGTTCTTTCTAAATTTTGTCGCACAAACGTTTCCTCGTCGCTGATTTCCTCCTCGTTGTTTTCTCCTCTTTCCTAAAGTTTAAAAAAAAAGATAATCTAGTAATGTAAAACATCTTCAGCTTGATGTTTGTAACTCGTTACGTTGCTGCTGTGCAAGCGCACAAGCTGTAAATACTCCGGGAGGCTTAAGTCATGGACGGGAATGGAACCAGGCTCTTATAACCACGGAACATTACTACGTTAGAACTAATTATATGGAAGTAACTGTAATATTTATTTGTCTAATCTAAACCATACATACTGACATACATAACAGACTACAACATACACTGTAAAAACTACGATCTTGCCCTAATCAATATTTTATCCGGCTCGAAGGACCATGTAATATTTATTTGACCAATCTAAACCATACATACTGACATAACCCTGCACTACCCTGGACGAAGCTCTTGCTACATAACAGACTACAACATACACTCTAAAAACTACGATCTTCGTGATCTACAATTAAACTAACGTGACTCATATCTAGTTCGTAACGTAATATAAACAGTCTCTAACATATCGGTTGGTTGGTTGGTTGTTCTATTCAACCATTTATTTCTTGTTGGTTGTTTGGTCTGTTCAACCATTGATTAGTTGGTTGGTGTTTTTTCAAGTATTGGTTGAATAAATCATTTGATTTATATATAATGATTTATAAAACATCGAGTTCGCAATATAAACATTAACAACTATTTTTGACCCGTCTTGGTTTATACCCACCCAAAATGGGTTTTTGGTGATTCGGATAGAGCATAAAAAGTTAGTTAATAAGTTCTAGATTAGTGTTTGCGTTAAACTTTTAGTTTCGGAGATATAAGGGCTCAAAGTCACAATTTGTGAAAAAAGTAGCGCAGGCCGGGAGACTGGATCCGAGGAACGTGTTATGTTTCAATACTTATAAAAATATATTACAATTCGAGTAGACAAGGTAACATCGAGACACATCGTTTGGGCACTTTTCAATAAAAACTCTTAAGATAGCTGTCTTCTCCTATACAAAAGCCTAGTTGTTGTTGAAGATGGGTTCCTCGGATCAAGGTCCCTGTGTGTTATTTTGGTGGCGCTACGTTTTTCCAAAAAATGGCACAATTTGCATGTTTGAGCCGTTATATCTCCGAAACTAAAAGTTTAACGCAAAAACTAATCCATAACTTATTAACTAACTTTTTATGCTCTATCCGAATCACCAAAAACCCATTTTGGGTTTATAAGCACTTTAAACATACAAGGAAGGAAAGGCGATGATTAACCTGAAGCAAACCAGGTTTGACACGTTGAATGTTCTTTAACCACTCGAGATAAGATACAAACACACCACCAGCGTTAATATAAACATCCTGAAAAAAACAAATAATTATTATTTAATCTTCATAGACGAACGTATTCTTGTCTGACTCACGAGGCAGTAGGCAAAACAGCAAAACAACAATGATTACGCCTCATTTTTTGAAGTAATTTGTAAGAAATTTACATGAATTATATAAATTAGTTTCAGGGACCAAGACCAAGTGCTAAAATACTACAATGCTTATCGGTAGTGTAGCACCATGTCCCCGTGTATAATGTATATATATATTTTTTCAGTCGATACATCAGATAAACAATGCGCTATACCATTAATGGGTGTATAGTTTTACCACAAGAAATATGTTTGTTATTAGTCAGTTTTTAATGGTTAATATATCTGCACTAGTCCATCAATTCATGTGTAAAGTAATGATTTTGCTTCATCTGAAATCATTATAGCAATTACTTCCAACGATCAAATGTAAATACCAAATATTAATTGTTTCCGGTTTTACTACTATACATCTGTACGCATTGCGTACCTATTTTTAAGAGGGGAAAAGCGAACGCGGTTCAAGGGTCGGTAAATTATAGGACTTGTCTCTTCTGAAATGGGCTGGAAATGCATCTAAAACTGCCAAACTAATTTATTATCAATAAGGGTAAGGAATTAAACCCAAAACAAATCAATTTGTCGAAAGCAAAAAAGCGCACAGTCAGATTCTATTGAAGCGCGCGCTATTTCACGTAACAGAGAACAGAGATTTGCCAGCAGCCCGAGTTAACGCCTAAAGCGCGCGTCTTGTTCACGTAACAGAGAATAATATCCAAAGTTGCGTTTGCGCTTCTCGTTTCGCACTCAAAGGCTCTAAAAGAGGGTTGGTGACGAAAATAGAAATACGATGTCATTTTTCGTCGCAAAAATTTTCTGGTAGATTTAGTCGGAAAATTGAAAAGCAGAAGAAAGAAAAGAAAATAGCATATTACAGGTTAGTAGAAAGCTTACACTTTCATCAATTTCGCCGAACAATTGTATTTATAAGTTTTTCCAGTGGCAGAAATGTTAGCAAATTTCAGGTTTTATATCCTGCACACGAGCAGGACGAAGCTTGATAGTCTTGATATCCCACGAAGGAATTTTGACCAGGATTTCAAAACCATCAACCATGCAGATAAAAAGGCTTTCATTAAAGATAAAGTGGTATTAGGGATATTTAACCAAACACAAGTGTGATTTTTCCGCAAATGGTAGACGAATAGATAAAATAGATATATGTGGACATGCTTTAGAGAGAGTTTACTCTGGAAACAACCGAACAGGACCAAATCTTATACATATTCATTGTCTTCAAATAAGCAGACTTGCGATAAAGTGGACTTTATTATAATTTTAACAGAAAAACAATCCACATACAGGGCTGTCACGAAGGCGGGCATGGTGTGACACCCCGCAGCAAAACTAGTGGTGTCGGCAAATAAAGGATTTGTCAGAAAACGAAACTTTTGTCGCCAAATCTTTTTTTGGCAAGACAGCAAATTAGCGTCACGAGATATACAGCAGAGGTATGATGTACACCAGGCCTTTCTATACTACAGTCATTCAGTTAAACCCCACTTTCATTGACCCATTAAAAGCAAATATACAGATAGTTTTTGGTAGTTTGGTTGTTTTAAAATAAGGCAATTTTCATGTCACCTAATGATATGCCAAAGAACATTCTGGGTTTATTATAAAATAAAAACAACGACAACTGCCTTGCTCTTCAACATTTTACTCATCAGCGCCCACTGACACATGCTTTAGCGGTAACAGTCAAAAACATTGGTGGAATCGATGAATTTCAATTTTCACGTGAAAACCGTCATTTTTAGGGAAATATTTAACGTTTATGTGGGAATTAAACTAATACTTTGTCTTTTTGGAAACAGTAAACTTATACATAATCTTCCTAGTGGCTATACTCTATACTTTAATTACTTTGCCTATCAAGCTGAGCTAGATCTGTCTGCAATATTTCATCCAGGCAAACGCAGGAGCTACGCCACTGCAACTGGTCCAACCTCGTTCCCAGGGCCTTATCTCCGCTTTAGCGTGGGGGGCGGGCGGGGAGCGGAGATAAGGCCCTGGGAACGAGGTTGCAACTGGTCCCGGTTTGGTCTTAAAATGTATATATTCCAACACTCAATTTTCCTTCACTATAGTTTAAATAGCATACTTACTGGTAGGACTAGGATGTTATTTTCCCGTAAGATGTTGTCAGCCTCTGGACTTGTGGGACCATTGGCTCCCTCAGCTATTACCTAAAATCATAATATCCATATATATATATCCATATGTTCTAACAAGCACTAAAGTAATAAATTATAAACTTCAAATATATGACAAATTTTTTACTTAACTAATTTACAAGTAGATATACGTGTCTTTATATATATATAATAAATAACGGATTATAAAATTCAAATTCAAATTACAACGGTGCTAACGGTCAACGGACAAAACTATTAATATACATGAATTATTATGTTTACATTCAATAATTTTATATAAGGAATTTTAATTAATGAGAAAATATAAGTGTAGACAGACTATAAATAAAACAAAAAATATACTAGAGAAAGAGTGAAATGAAACTATAAGCTGAATATTGTGTTGACGGCGGTTGGACTTGAATATTGAGTTCGGATTTGATTTTCTTAATATATAAAGCTTCTCCGAAACGTGTCTACGATAAAAAAATTTGTCGTATATTTGAAGTTTATATATATATATATATATACTGTATATATATAGACATAGAGATAGATATCAGGGATGTAGCCAGCGAAAAATGAGTGCCGTGATCTTTGGACAATGGTGGGGGTATCGGTTCTGTGGTCCTTCCCCAGAAATTTCAAACGGCTTCACATCGTGTCGCTCATAAACTAGATACGGTTTGCTTTTTTCCACGATTCTTTAAATGAAACTGCATGCTTTGATTTTTTCGTTTTTTTTCTACAATCATTTAGAAGCTTTCGTTTCCCTGTTGCAGTACTTGTCTCCTCAGGCTCGACGTCAGCTTCAACTACATGTATCTCTTCAGGTTGAGATTCACTTGTCGTTTGATTACATTCTTTCGTTTTAACAGAAAAGTATTTCAGTAAAGACATGTTGAATAGTTGTAACTATGACCTATTGAACAATAAACTATTCCGAATTTGCATATCTCTCTTCTATGCTTGATAATAGGTTCAGAATATTTGAACCTCGCTTGTACTGTAATTGGTATAAACATGTCAAACCAATTTTGGAAATTCCAGTGTTTTACTCCAACGCCGTTTTCGCCCCAGCCAATTGAGACTCAGAGCCTAGTTTTTTTACAATATAGCAAGATCGATGCTTCTTTCCATAGCGAGGAAGGACTGAGTCTCCAAATTTAAATAAATGTCTGTCTGTCTTAATAAAACACTCGATCCATGTGTGGGAATCCAAGCTCAGTTTAAAGTTGCTGTTTTTACCTTTGCTTTAATGTTTCCGGCATTGTCTTTTGTGATCACACCCTCTTTAAATGCCAGGACTAACAAGTCACATTTAGCTTCAAGAAGGTTATCTTTGGTAAGCTAGTAAAGTTAATAATTAAAGAAAAGTAAAATTAACAGAAGTGTAATTGAAAGAAAAAGTCTCCCGAGAGGATCATAAGGCCTGTTCACATGATCCGAGAGATGTCCCGAGAAGATCATAAGGCCTGTTTTCATGTTCCGAGAGATGAGGTGAGCAGAGATGTCAAGAGAGGATCATAAGACCTGTTTTCATGATCCCAGAGATGAGATGAGCAGAGATGTCAAGAGAGAATCAAGACCCGTTTTCATGATCCGAGAGATGAGATGAGCAGAGATGTCAAGAGAGAATCATAAGACCTGTTTTCATGATCCCAGAGATGAGATGAGCAGATATGTCAAGAGAGGATCATAAGACCTGTTTTCATGATCCCAGAGATGAGGTGAGCAGAGATGTCAAGAAAGGATCATAAGACCTGTTTTCATGATCCCAGAGATGAGATGAGCAGAGATGTCAAGAGAGGATCACAAGACTTGTTTTCATGATCCCAGAGATGAGGTGAGCAGAGATGTCAAGAAAGGATCATAAGGCCCATTGGAGAGATGAGCAGAGATGTCAAGAAAGGATCGTAAGACCTGTTTTCATGATCCCAGAGATGAACAGAGATGTCAAGAGAGGATCATAAGGCCTATTGGAGAGACGAGCAGAGATGTCGAGAGAGGATCATAAGGCCTGTTCACATGATCCCAGTTGACGTATCTGATTGTTGTTTCAGAAAAGTTGGGAGACTGTTCACACACCATCCCAACAATTTTGTCGGATGAAAATAGAGCATGCTTTATTTTCACCCAATTGTCCATCAATACTTTTTCAAGCTCACTTCAAAGGTGTTGATCGTGATCACCTTTGGAGGGTACTCTTCAATCTTTCCACCGGATGGTACTCTTCACCGGTACTCTCTCCACTGCCTTCTTAATCGGGAGTGGGCATGCAGGGCGGCGAGGCTAGCAATAGAGTGCCAGCAATGGTTGATGGGAAGGCGATAAAAGCAATGGTTGATGGAGAGCGATAAATGAAAATGTTATGTACTCTTCACCGATATACGTACTCTCTCCGCATCTAACAACTTTAATTTAAACGTTTGACTGCCACAAAGTCCTTCGATCATTTATATTTCACAAGCAAACTCTTTTAGAACTGTTACATGGGATGGAAATCATAGCTTATAGCAACTTACCTTAGCTCCAGGAAAATTGGTGATGGTTTTCTTTTCGTCCTAGAAAACAGTATATATATCTATAACAGTATATATATATATATAAACAGTATATATATATATATATATATATATAATATATACTGTATATATATTTATATTAACTAGATAAATTGGGATTAATTAGAAGCAACATCTAAATACTCTCACGCAATAGCGCAATCTACCGACAACCCCCTGTGTCTGTCGCGCTTATCGCTCCTAACATTTGCTAAAAGCACACGCACAAGTTATCTAATAGGATCTAACCTAACCGGACATTCCAAGGCCAAAAAATAGGCTAGCTCATTCTCGTCTTGACTGCCTTCGTCAAAGCATCAATACATGAGGGTTATTCAATACAACGTTATCCCACCCACCGCGCCCATTAAAAATAAAGGCAAAACATAGTTGTAACATAGTTTATCGTTAAAAATATAATCTACTCTTTTGTAATAACTGAACGAAAAAAAATTGTGATCATAGAATTTCTATTAATAAAGAAATAGGGACGGAAAGTGGTGTCCCCTCGGCCACACTTCGCCCACGGTGAAGCACACACTCCGGCGACGGACAGCAAGGTCCATAACGGTGAGGGCCCTTACCTTCACCCTGATCTTCGCTTCTCTCGGTAACTTCACCACGGGGAAGCCCGGCTAGGACATGAGAGCAAGGTCCATAACAGTGAGAGCTCTCACTCTGACTTTCGCTTCTCCAGCTTTTCTGGGGGCACCTACCTCCAGAAAACCGCTCTTTCCGTCACCCACAATTATCCACAAAATATTTGCGTGACTTATTAATAGGTTGTATCTGATCTACGTTTAAAAACTGTATTAAAAATGTTAAAAACTAAATTGCGACCTTCTTCAGAGTTCTGTTGTTCAGGCAAGTTCGCATATCCTACTTATGTGACTTTCGCGTGTCCCAAAGGACCTAAGCAGCGGCAAGTACACACGCGGTAATTCAATGTGTTCATTAACTGAATTGTTTTCTCGTGTGGAATGAAATGCTTCAAGGAACATTCGCTTATGGTAATTGCTAACGCCTCTTTCCAAAATTTCAACATCTGTTGACACTACATCATGTCCTGTGCTCTCTGCATGACCTTAATTGCAGACTCGTTTCTTTTTATGTTCGGTTTATGTTCTGCCCATCTCGAATTCCATGACCTTGATAAAATTCCATGAATTTGACCAAAATACGTTTTATTCTTTCCGATACATGCACCTTCCACGTATAGGGTAAGCTTACAAAGCCCTTTAGTTCAACTTCCTCTTGTTCTCGAGCTTCGTTTCTAGGTTTGCGCACTTTATCAACAAAAAACTTATCATACCCGTTTAACTTCAAATCTTGTAGGATTTTCTTCCTTTCTTGTTGTTGCAGACTTTGCGAGGAGGGATGGTTTCAGCTCGATCCAGTAGCGTTTTTACCACGGCTCTTTTATCCTGCGTTGGATTGTGCGAATCATATGCAAGGTAATTATCCATGTCCGTGGCTTTTCGATGTACTTTGATTCGTAGTTCTCCACCGTTAAGTTCACTTTCGATTTTAATGTCTAAGAAAGGTATACATTGGATTCCTTGATTGACTGTGGGCGTCTCGATTTTCAGAGGTTGGTGAAATCGCGTGACATCCTGCACCTTCAGACATACATTCGAATCATCAACGTAGCGTTTCCACCACTTCACAGGAACCGGCGTTGTTTCCAACGCAACCTTTTCTATTCGTTGCATGACCATTTCTGCAACTACTGCACTTACCGGTGAGCCCATTGCGCAGCCAGAAATTTGATGGTAGTAATTCCCTTCGAATACAAAAAAGCTGTTATCCAGAACAAATGCTAGCAGTTGGCAAATCTGATCTTCCGTTAGGCTGGTATGGCTTTTCCAACTTTCTGTTTCATCAAGCTTTTGTCTTACGACGTCGATTGCCATTCTCACTGGAACAGATGTAAACAAAGACACCACGTCGAACGACATAATTTGCTCCTCTTTCTCCAACTTTTGACTATACTAACAAAATCAACGAATTGTTTGGAATTCTTGATCGAAAATTGGTCGTCGTAGAGATGTTTTAACAAGGATGCCAAAAATTTTGATAGTTGGTAAGTTGGTGATCCGATGCAGCTGTTTATAGGCCTCGTGGTGAAGTGGTCTTCTTTTTCAATAACTGAGATCTTATGCACTTTTGACAGGCCATAAAATGCAGCTGGAAAAGAATCGAAAGGTCGAAGTTTCCTGACTTTTTTAACGGTAGAGAACTACGAATCAAAGTACATCGAAAGCCACGGACACGGATAAATACCTTGCATATGATTCGCACAATCCAACGCAGGATAAAAGAGCCGTGGTAAAAACGCTACTGGATCGAGCTGAAACCATCCCTTCTACGCAAAGTCTGCAACAAGAAGAAAGGAAGAAAGTCCTACAAGATTTGAAGTTAAACGGGTATGATAAGTTTTTTGTTGATAAAGTGCGCAAACCTAGAAACGAAGCTCGAGAACAAGAGGAAGTTGAACTAAAGGGCTTTGTAAGCTTACCCTAACTTTGGCACAAGTTTTTAAAAAGCCTAAAGAAAGACCACAAGCAAGTCAAGTGAAGGGTATTGTTTACAAATTCAAATGTAAATCGTGTCCATTTACATACATTGGGGAATCAAAAAGGTCATGGAATTCGAGATGGGCAGAACATAAACCGGGAGTCAGAAAAAGAAACGAGTCTGCAATTAAGGATCATGCAGAGAGCACAGGACATGATGTAGTGTCAACAGATGTTGAAATTTTGGAATGAGGCGTTAGCAATTACCATAAGCGAATGTTCCTTGAAGCATTTCATTCGGGTCATCACCTACCTATACTATCAAGTTTTGTGACTGGTTGATTCTAACAATAAAACAATAGAATCAACCACAAAGAAACCAATGTCCTAACCCTATCACTTTTGTTCCATATAGCCAATCACAAAACGTGTTCATTTTAGGTACGTATTTACCCTTTCATTCCACACGAAAATGCTGACAATAACGCCAAATCTCTACCGGGCCAATATTCCATTCTTACGAACAAACACCGCAATTAATTTATGAATATATTACTAGTTGTCATTTTCTATTTCAGTTTTAAGTTTCATAGTTATGTAAATATATTGTAACCACTCTATTTGCCATTAATATTCTTCCCGTTGAAGACCATGCACAGACTGGTGGTCGAAAGCTCGAAATAAAATATTTTTGATCAGAGAACGCCGTTTCATTATTCAGTTATGCCTTTACCTGATCGCGCTTCATCCATATTTATATATATATATATATATATAAAGAAGATTCAGACATCAAAACACAGTAACTAACACCATGACACTTATTTTGGAAAATAGTTTATATTTATACCCTCCATTCCAGGAGTTTTTTTACGTCAATTCCAGCATGATTGATAATGCTACCATCATGTTCAATCACACCAATTAGTTTCATTCCAGCTTCCTTTAGATGAATTGCAGAATACGAACCAACATTCCCTAATCCCTGAAATGGGAAACTAGAATTAAAACAGCGACAACAACGGCTACAACAACAGCGACAACAACAGCAACAATGCAACAACAAAAGCAACAGCAACAACAACAACAACAACAGCGAAGCAACAGCGACAACAACAACAGCGACAACAACAACAGCAACAACAACAGCGACAACAACAGCGACAACAACAACAACAGCGACAACAACAGCAACAACAACAACTGCAGCGACACAATTTCGTTCATCTACGAAAATTTAAGCAGCAGCAACAACAACAATAATTTATCTTTTCAGTACCTGGATAATAAATGTTTTCCCTGTTGCACCAACTGGTATTTTAATCATATCGCAGTATGTTTCTGAAAGTAAAGAAAAATGAAACTCTTTAAAGTCTACAGCCGTGCCAAATGTTGATTATTTATCCATTAATCCAACCAGTTCCGATTACACGTTATCTTGGTGTTGCTGTTGATCAGTGTTCGCCAGTAACGAAGTAAATTTACTTCGTTACTTTACTTAATCCATCCGCTGGAGATCTAGAGTGGAGAAATCACGTGAAGTTGGGTTTGTATGTGCACGTGATTGGCAACTGTTGAGTTGGCGCCGCTAAACAGCGCCCAGATCAAAGTACAGTACCAGATTATGAATTATCATTTGTAGTGGTTCGAGAATATATAGTTTGTTTCAGAAGTACTTTTCTGGAATATTTTTTGCCATACTTTTACTTTTACATAAGTATAAATTGAGGAGTTACTTTTTACTTTTACTTTAGTAAAATTTTCCGACCATACTTTTACTTTAGTAAAATTTTCCGACCATACTTTTACTTTTACATAAGTGTAAATTGAGGAGTTACTTTTTACTTTTACTAAGTACAAAATATCTGTACTTTTCTGAACACTGCTGTTGATAGACATCATACGTTAAATACTCATGTCAATAACATATTTAAATCGACAATAGTCAAGCTCATATCAAAAATTATTCTGAGTCCCGCCGGTGAGACGCTCTAACCATTGAGCCACCAAGACTCAGATGGAGAGCGAAGGTTACAATGATGTACTGGTTCGATTGACATATTTACTGCTTATGCAACAGTCACTATATATCAGTAATGCTTGGATGTGTTCGATTCCTGTCCGGGACTCAGAATTATTTTTCTGAGGATGTGAGCTTGACGATCGTCCATGTATCGTCTGTCTACTACGTAGCAATGTATATATTAACACATTTGTACATCAGCCTCTTTGGCTATTAGAAATATTGGCAAGATCACGAAATATCTGAGTAAACAGGACGGAAGCTAGTACTTAAGAAATAGAAACACGAGTGTTTATATAACGTATGGGAACACGGATAAAAATGTTTTCTATTTTATAAAATAACCCGTAGAAAGCCAATAAAATGTACAAATATCTTTTTTATCAACACGTAAATTCTCCTTACTGCGTATGATGGCGCCGTGATGGCTAATTGATGGCGTATGATGGCTAATTGATGGCGTAGGATGGCTAATTGATGGCGTAGGATGGCTAATTGATGGCGTATCACGATGTAATTCCATTGCGTAATTCCATCCATGTTATAATTAACAATTAGACAACGAGCCCGCGTTTTCTATGAGCAGATAGTCAACGAGGCGAAGCCGAGTTGACTATCGCTCATAGAAAACAAGGGCGAGTTGTCTAATTGTTTTAGTATAAATTTACAACTTTCTACCCAAGAAATAACTTTTATTTCGCATTTTTCATGGGAAAAAAGTAAATATTCTTTCGAAATCAGGCGACTTTTACCCCAGAGGTTTATATCAGCGGATAGTAACTCCTGCGATAGCCAATGAAAATTGAGGATTTGTGATATAAACTTGTCAATTTATACTAAAGCCTGATATAAACACGGTAACTGACCAATCACAGCGTGCGTAAGACACGACTTATTTTATAAATGCATTTATAACATCTATTATTGACAGTTGCAATAGCATCCTTTATGGCTTACTATAGAAGCTGAATTGAGCAAGTTACAGCGAATTCAGAATACAACTGCCATACTTATTGTGAGGGGTAAAAAATCAGATCACATCTGATCTCCCAGTGTTTAGTAATCTTCACTGGTAGTAAGATCAAGGATTATTTTTAAGATTACTATTGATTATTTTCGAAGCTTTAAATTAGTTTAGTTTATCAGATTTATCACTCTTTTAGGTGAACGGAATACCCCAACAGGCTAGAAGTCCAATTGCAGTGCATTTTTTAAGGAATTATGACTACCGGGGCAAAGTATGTAGGGGGGCCCTTTTCCCTATGCAATTTACTGAATGTAGTGTAAAGCACTGTACACTAAGAGCATTATTTTTTACTTTTGATTTAAACACGATAAAACAAAGGTAAATAACAGACAAAAATACACAGACAACAGTTATGGGAATGACTCTTGTCCAGGCCACTTTGTTGCCACTTTCCGGCTTCCGCACACCAGCTGACCAGCGCAAGAGGGTCTGTGGACGAGAATGTGTCTTTCCAGAAGACAGGGATTTGACGATTTCCAGGGATTATTATAGGGAAGGCAGGCAGCTGAAAGCCTGAAACCTTTATTAATGATGAAAAGGGCCCAGTCTACTGGGGCAAAAACCAAAAATTTTGCTTCACTACTGGGGCAAGCAAAGGGCCTATACTGGGGTAAATTGCCCCAGTGGTTATAACGTTAAAAAATGCCCTGCCCAATTGATAGGGGTTCCGAGGGCCTACGATTTAAGGTCGTTATCCAACAACTACTAGATTTAAAAAAAGACTAGTATTATTGCAAAGGCAGCACTTTCTCCTCGATTGTTTAAGACCCTGAGTGGTGGTCCGACCCAGGATTTGAACGTGTGTCTCGCAGCTCATAGACATGTGGTAACGACCAGGCATCTATTTATATAGGTTGCCTGGCATCAGTGATTATAGGGTAGAGGAATGTTGTGTTATTGTTCAGCGGTACCTAATTAAGGTATGCGTGCGCATCAGTGATTTACTTTGTTTAATTTGTAATATGTGATTTATTTTCTCTTTGTAATGTTTAAAACACGAGCAGCAGTGTTTTATCAGATATAAAACACGAGGCGCAGCCGAGTGTTTTATATCTGATAAAACACGTCTGCGAGTTTGGTAAGTTCGTTGGTAAGTTCGTTGGCGTAGTAATTTTGAAAAATAACGTTGTCTAAGCCGGACATTTCCGGTTCGATCATCACTCGGAGCTCCAACCTCGTTCCCAGGGCATTTTGCCTCCACGGTTGGAAGGTCGGCGAAAATGGCCCTGGGATCGGCTGGTCACATGACACCCAGAATTTCTGGGTGTTTAGATATGATAATTTGTGTGGTCTTTGTTCCATTGCCTTTGTCTACTTTGTTGACATGAATAATTGAGAAATATTCAATGCTCTTCATAGTTGTTCATGTCAGCATTCATCGGCATAAAAGCAGCTAACAAGCTTAATAATCCATACATCCATGGTTATCTCTTACAAAAGGTATGAAGGAGCATATATCCAATTTAGCGAAAGCTATCACCTCTAATTTGCTGTAAAATTTGAAGACAACATTCAGATTTAGATGAATAAATTATACTCGGCTGAATTAATTGAGTTTTATGACAAGCCAATTGCATTATAGAATGGACCAGCCGATCCCAGGGCCATTTTCGCCGACCTTCCGCCGTGGAGGCAAAATGCCCTGGGTACGAGGTTGTCGGAGCTCACGATTTTTCAGCATTTTTTTAAAATCTCCATTATTTCTAAAAATAATATATAGATCGTACTATTTTTCAAAAAATACACCACACCATAAGAAAGACCCTGGAAACAAAAATCAAAATCATCGTTATAGAGACGGCGAAACAATATATGAAGGGGGGGGGGGGCTAACAAGGAGTGTCGGAGGCAAGAATACACCGTACACAATAACCTGGATTTATTAAAGTTATTCCAGAGAAAAAGTGAAGTGGCTTAGATGAGATGACTCTGTGGAGGGATCTTTTCCGAAGATGGCGCGCCAAGTACGTCACTGTCGGCTTCGGTCGATCTTCGGACGATCGTGAAAAAGGTTAGGATCGGTTAGCCGAAGCTATACCTCTTCCCACCTATCATCAGAAGGGGTTGCATTACTTCCGCTATAATACAAGCGATATCCTACCCGAACGTCTTGTTCCCTTAAAGGGCATTGGCAACAACAATTAAGTTTGTATAATATAAAAGAACTCGTAAAATTATAACACCTTTTACAACTTTTCCGTATTTTACTTCAATTTTGAAATATTTCAGTTTGTTTGATATGTAAATGAGATGGTCTCTGACGTCAAGTGCAGGGTGAGGGTAGAGAATTTAGGAAATATTAGTTCCATCTTCAAGTTTGTTCCACAAATTTATTTGAAAATGTGCGTATAATAACTCCTCATGATCATGAACGTTGTAAACTTAGCAATCACTGAGATATAAGACATTTTTTAATGAGTGAAAATTCTCTACCCTGCACCTGACGTTTTACATATCAAACAAGTAAAAATATTTCAAAGTTTTTTATATTAGACAAACTTAATTTTTGTTGCCAATGTCCTTTAAGGCTTACTAGATCCTCCGCAAATGTCAATGCAATTTCATTCCGTCAACGTAAATGTAAAACAACTACTTTCAATCGCTCATTTCTTATTAGAACAACTAGGACTTGGAACTCTCTCCCTTTTAAACTATAAAAATTTAAGAAGTCACCATTAGACTATTATAATAATGCTCTATTATCCTGTTACAATGTTGACGAAACTGTCTGCCTAAAGTGCAACACATCGCGAAGCCTCACTGAACCCATAACTTGCTGTTATTAGTTATTATTTTATTTTTGTAAGGGCCCACTGTAATTGGTGTTTAACTGTTGTGGTGACCCTGTTTCTTCTATGTATTTTTAAGAGGCGAAGCTAAATAAATAAATAAACCTGATAACGAGTGAGATGCTCTTCATTCGTCATCATCTCAGCCGGTTTCTCAGTATACAGAAGCAAATTGTGTACTTCTTCAATGTATAATTTATATTATTGTTTTGTGTAGAAAATGACGGTTTCTAATCGCAAAAACGTACTCATAAGGAGGTAAGACATTGTGCTTAATAAGGATTTAATAAATACGACGACATTCTCAACAGGATAAACCATGGTATTCTAAACCCTATAGCTATGATTATATCGCTATTTCGATCGGTTCAATATCTGTATCATGCACATCCATGATGAGCTCTTTTTACTCTGCGGCCTTTGGGAGCTCCAAATACTTATGCAGGAGCGTAAATCGTCATAAAAAGGTGGGGGTAGGGGGATGGGTGATTAAAGTCGTTACCAATATAAACTACTAGGGGGCTTTCCATTTACACGGTCAGACTGGTTAGCACGGCCAGAATGGACTTCCTCTTGATTAGGCCCAAAGTTTCCTGGCAGACCAGCCGCACTCATCAAACGTAACGTGTTCCATTTAACAAAATATTGCCGGACAGACCGGTCTGACCCTGTAATTGGAAAGCCCCGCTAGTTTCAATGTGTGTTTTCATATATTTTTAAATATTGACACTTCATATGGTCATTCCATTTAGTGTCCAGGGTGTAAAGAAATACCAACTTTGGTTATAACTAGTTTAATTTCACCAGGATATCTCTATAGCTCTTGCTACGAGGTGGTACAAGCTTAAGTGCCAATGCCCATAAAGCCTCCCCCCACTTAGTCACATGGCTTTTCGGTCCTTTGATTGGTCAGCAGTGTCGTTACAGGGGGACCTAAACTATACCTCGTGGTCCCTAGCCTTGGTGCAGGGGGGTGCCAATTGCCTTTTCAAATCCATTTTGGGGGGTTGTCAAACAAAAATAAAATAGATACAAAATAAGATAATAGTATGATAACATACAACAGTTAGACAATTCAAATTGCAAGCAAGTCTTCAATCCTGGACCCTGCCTGGGGCTGTGTCTCTAGATCCCTGCCGTAGATCCCTCAGCAGCACTCCACCCTGCCTCAGTCGTGCCGCAAGCCTGATCTCACTTTGCTCGCTCAGCACCCTCCTATGAGATCAAGCTGCATCCATCACTTCTACTGAGCTAGCGTGAAAATGATTTAAGCAACGACTTGTTTAAAAGGTGGACGACGATGTTAAACTTTTCCTTTGTTTTGGATGGAAAAATTGCATTGTCGACAGTACAATCACAGACTCCTAATCACAGACTCCTAATTTGCATCATCTGAATTAGCTCCCCCTCCGAATTAGCCCTACCCCGAATTAGCGCCCCTTCGAATTACCACCCCTCGGAATTACCACCCCTCGGAATTAGCGCCCCTTCGAATTAGCGCCCCTTCGAATTAGCGCCCCTTCGAATTAGCGCCCCTTTGAATAACCACCCCTCCGAATTAGCGCCCCTTCGAATTACTACCATTCAAATTACTACGCCCTTCGAATTACCACCCCTCCGAATTAGCGCCTCCCGAATTCCAACGCCGCCTAATTAGCACCCCGATTCGAATTCGCACCCCTCCGAATTTAGCGCCCCCTCCGAATTTAGCACCCTGTCCGAATTAACCTAGCGTACCAATCCTGTTGCTGGCACTCGTCCTTCTATTCCTCCAAGACTCAATGGTTTTCCCGTCACGCACGCTGGAGCATTAGTACCTTAAAAAAAAGAAAACAGTTGTGGTTCTGTACCTCATACGATGACGGTATAAGATGAAAGTAGTGCCACAGCCAAGACTGTTGCGTCAGCTCCCTCAAAACACTAACCTAAACTGCTTTCCATATTATTTTCTTTGTCCTATTTGAAATGTTTGTGGTGAACGCTAACCTGTCAATAAATTTTGACGGCATTGTGTATGTGACGTTGTGCCGTTATTATTTCTCACCGGCATCTTGTGAAGTTGATTAGCTTGAACTTTTTAGCTCAGCTGCAATCAGTTGACAAGAACAACAAAGGTTCAATAATTACAGGCTCAACCCTGACAAACTTTGATACTAACTCAACTAATAACTCTATATTGTGAAGTGGTCAGCGGAGAAGTGGGTCCGGTAAATTGGATAACCTTTCATGTTACTCCATCACCAATATAAACATCACCGGACAACATCAAGGGAATCGAGGTGGGAGGGTTAGGAAGACACTTAAGCCGGGGGGTTAGGGTTAGGATCTAAGTTTTTTTGGGGTTAGCGGTTATTTCATGACGATTATATACCTCGATTCATTTGGTGATGGAGTAACATGAAAGGTTAACCGCAGTTTAGTGTATTTTACTACGTACCTCCAGCCATTCTGTACGTGCTCTCTATAATACCCATTTCTTCGGGACCAGAGCCCATGTCAGGAGCAACAACGTCCACATCTGGTCCTATTAAGTTTCTGTTTTTCAGCTCCATTGTGTATCGGCGGACTATGTTTTTCACTTCGTTAGGCTAGAAGATGACATTACAGCTGGATATGATATTATTTCTATTTTCACTGTTCTTTCTTTCTTTCTTTCTTTCTTCCTTCCTTCCTTTCTTTCTTTCTTTCTTTCTTTCTTTCTTTCTTTCTTTCTTTCTTTCTTTCTTTCTTTCTTTCTTTCTTTCTTTCTTTCTTTCTTTCTTTCTTTCTTTCTTTCTTTCTTTCTTTCTTTCTTTCTTTCTTTCTTTCTTTCTTTCTTTCTTTCTTTCTTTCTTTCTTTCTTTCTTTCTTTCTTTCTTTCTTTCTTTCTTTCTTTCTTTCTTTCTTTCTTTCTTTCTTTCTTTCTTTCTTTCTTTCTTTCTTTCTTTCTTTCTTTCTTTCTTTCTTTCTTTCTTTCTTTCTTTCTTTCTTTCTTTCTTTCTTTCTTTCTTTCTTTCAGACGAGTAAATTGGACATCCCAAAGGATCTCTACGTCGTCCGTCTTCGTTGCGGACTTTCCTTCTTTCCTTCCTTCTTTCTTTCCTTCTTTCTTTCCTTCTTTCTTTCCTTCCTTTCTTTCTTTCCTTCCTTCTTTCCTTTCTTCTTTCCTTCCTTCTTCGTTCCTCCGTTCCCTCCTTCCTAACTTATTGTACATACACTGTATTCGCCTTTCTTAATTTTGATTCCGCCTTTTCCACCGCCAAATGGCAAATCGATTAATGCACATTTGGTTGTCATCGTCATTGCCAATGCATTGCATTCTTCAACAGTCACATCCTCACTGATACGAATCCCTGGATTGTGAAACGACAATGTACACGAAAAGCACACGTGTTATTCACACTTTAGTGTTTTTATTGAACGCAAAGATATATAACATTCTCTGATAACTCCATTATGCATGTGTGACGTAAATTCCGGACATTTGCATATCAAACAAACTGATATATCTCAAAAAGAAAGCGAAGGAACGAAAATCTTCAAAAGAAGTTACTTTATCATTTTAAAAATTCTTCCAAATAAGACAATAAAAAAGGTTAGGGACACTGAAAAAGACTTTCAACTCGTAAAAATTCTTAATAGGTATTATTTTGACCCCTATTTTGATGAAATGTTCGGTAGAATTTATTCGCTAGTTTTATACTTGCTGGATAGACATATCCCGGCTCAGTTCTCTCCTCGGCAGGGGTTTCCAATACGGTAGGGGGGGGGGGGGGGGTGTAATGGGTTGGGATAAGGAATGCAGTAGAGGGGTTCCTTGTCCATTACCCCTTTACCACATTCCTTATCTCAACCCATTATCCCCCCTGCCCCCGCCCCTACCTCATTAGAAGCCTCTGCGGAGTCTCGAGCGATGCTATTATATTCGTTTGAAATATACAAATTTAATTATGCAAAGTTAAAATTAAAACAAATAATATTTATAAATCATGTATATTTGTACATGTAAAATTTGAAATTCTAATCAACTTAATAATTACCTCCTTTGCATGGTTGTTTGTGATGGCTGTGCTGCACCTTGTAAGCTTCAATCACACAAATTGTCCCGTCATCTTTTTCAATTGGATAGTTCATAGTTACAACTACATCACTGGCTATTAGAATGTTCATCATCTCTGCAAAACATCATTCAGTATAGTCAAACCTGTACCACAGCGCAGTCAAACCTGTATCATAGTCTCAGAGCAGTCAAACCTGTATCACAGAACAGTCAAACCTGTATCACAGAGCAGTCAAACCTGTATCACAGAGCAGTCAAACATGTATCACAGAGCAGTCAAACCTGTATCACAGAGCAGTCAAACATGTATCAAAAAGCAATCAAACCTGTATCACAGAGCATGAGTTGTTTTTTTGTTTTTTTAATATTTTTTTTATTATTTTAGTGAAGTTTGGAATACTGTTTTCTCTTGGGTTCTTGGGTGAGTGATAAGCTGGAATATTATTTTGTTCAATAAACCTATTACTATTATGACGTCATACCGGTAATAGTGCCATTCAACTCAAAACGCGGTCGTGCAACAAGAGATCCGAAGAAATACTCCTCAATAAATCCTGCGCTATATCATGAAATTCATTTTTTTCTTCACTTTTACAAAGTTAGATGATATATCTTTCGGAGGAAAATAGAACCTCAAAAGGTATAGTTGATCTTTAAGTGTACAGTAAAAACCTGCGTATAAGATAATCGAAAAGTGAGATAAGGCGAAAAGTGAGATCAAGGCAGAAAATATTGATGACCTTGCAGTATATTCTAGTTTTACTTTTTCTTGGTTTTCTTAAAAGTTTTCTCATCAGTGGGGGGTTAGATTATCCTTTGTGAAACGTTATATAAACACATCCACGGACACACCCAACGCGTATGACCGAATTAAGTGGCAGGATGTAATATTGTAAATATAGAGCCGCCAAGCTGTGAGGGAAATATTAAACGCGCTGACACTAGTCTGCGAAAGCAGACTCTGTCCTACGCTGACACAGGTTGGCCACAGAAGGAAAATACAAATTGAATTCTATAAAAGGTTGGCGTACTGCCGAGATATCTGTAGCTCAATTGTAGAGGAGGTCATTCACTTTCATTCTCTGACGAAGGACTTTCGGCTTCGCTATAGAAACGTTAAACCTCGTACTATTCTACACTGCCTACGCAGCACAACATTTTTTATATCAAACAGAAACAGAATAAGTTCGGTTAAGAACACTATTTTTTCGGTAATGTATATATTGACATAAACTCTTTTCCCATTGTAATTCTTGTGCAAACCTTTTAAAAACTCGGCCGTTTTGCTGTTCGTTCAGGTCGTGTAGAATGTTCGCGATAAACTTAGAACCCGTGTCTGCCCGGACTTGTCGAAATTATAATGATAATTGTGACCATAAAAGGTACGTAATTGAGTGGAAATTGTTCCACAGCAGGACATAATTTTCGTTTTGTCTGTGGATCTGTTTTTGTCAAACATGCCACTTCTTTGAAAATCTGTTAAGTCGATCACAGCTCCATAGTTTATATAGTGATTGGAAATACAGTTCTTGGAATCAAACTGCCTTTCTTGTAATACTATATAATCTCCATAGATTTTCGGATTCTCAAGTTCGTATCGGTGACACTTGACATAACCCATGCAGTTAGCGCAGTCAACGAAAACGAAAGAACTCGTATAAATATATACAAACTTTATATATCATGAGGATAACAGTATACAACTGACACGTAATACTACAATTTACAGTTTTAAGTCATGCGAGCCACCTGTTCCATAAACGCTTTAATTGGTTATATAACGTCACACGAGTGTCTTCAGGGCGTTATATTATTGGTATATCCAAAATCGCAGAAAAATTGCTTATTGTTATGCCATCTTTAAAGCTTTATACTTGACGTTGGTTGGACAAGTTTGAATATGATAACAAAACTGCCAGATATAAAGATGATTGCGATATGCATGGTAACACAGAGCACATATTATGCGTCTATATATACAGTACTGCCTAGAATTAACCTAACAGAAACCGCGGTTTACCGGGGTTCATCCGCGGATCATCCGCGGATCATCCGCGGATCATCCGCGGGTTCATCTCCGGTTCAACCGAAGGCGATCCTCGGTCGATCGGCGGTCGAACCTCGGTCGGTCCGCGGTTCAACCTCGCGTATAACCGCAATATTAACCGCAATCGCATTTCGGAATATGTCGTTTATTTCCGAAGTTTGGCGTCGTTTGACACAACTTTCTGTGAAACTTATCTGTTGCAGTTCGAAGAAATGGGAAAGTTGTCAAAATAATGAAATATGCTAAGTTACGGCAGCGATGTAGAATATTACTTATTTCAGAATATAATATCGTTTGCTATGAATTTGATAATATCGTTTGGGAGAACTTGTGGCAACTTAAAATATTAAATACTTGTGCATTATCACAGGGAGCCGTAACGTGAAGCGAGTTTATAAACAGCGAACTAGGAGTTTATTAGTGAAGCGAGTTTAACAGTAAAGCGGGTTTGTTTGGTATTTTTACACAAGAATTGTATTAAATCGCTATTAAAATGTTCTTACTTGTTGATTTTGTCGACAATCGGGACAAATTACAGACAACCAGACCAGAAAGGCAATGAGTCAGTGTTTACATCAAATAATTCGGAAGGCCGTTGACTGTGCGTCTCGCGGTAGTGATTTCGGTAGTGATTTGTTTTGACGTCTAACGTAGTTGTTAGGTAAAATCTTAGCTTTTTGAAAATTTTGTAATTGAAAGCTGTGGTTTGGAAACATTTTTAGTGGAGACCTTTCGTATCATCTGTGCCCCGACTTGAGTCGACCATCGGAAGTTAATTAGTCAAACATATCATCTGTCAATCTTTTACACAAAATATATAATCTAGAGGCCGTTTACACGAGACCAACCCGGTCGACCCGTCTAATAATAATAAACTAACAATAATAAACTTCTGTTAGCGTTTACACGACAGCCGGGTCGACCGGGTTAATATATTCATGTAAACACGGGTTGACTTGACCCCGGGCTCGTGTAAAGTGTCGGCAATACGATACCCGGGTAAGTTTCCATTTTTCCGCGCCAAGCCGCAAGCATGGCAAGTTCGAGCGCTCGTAAAGAAAAAACTCCTCAATGGCAATGGCAGTGACCAGTGGTCATAGACTGCACCAGCGCTCGGATATATATTAATAAAAAATAAACCCGCTTTATTGTTAAACTCGCTTCACTAATAGACGTTACGGCTCCCTGTGGCATCACGTTACCTGCCTGGTTTATCACTCAATCGCTATTCAATCCAATAAAAACAGTCCGACGATTCTACCGTAGACTTGCAATCTGCAATTTAGCGAAAAAAACTGCCTTGCTATAGTACACTGCCCAATCTTTAACGCTTGATGATTTTGTCGTCTTATATGACATGTTGGGATATTGAATCAATATGATTTGTCGATTTATGCCCACAGGCAGTGAAAGGTAGCGAGACTCATATACATACTCCAATTTAAAAGCTCTTGTTATATGACTGTGTTTCTGGAGCATTCTAACTCGCACAATTAATTCAACAAACAAGTAATTTACGCCGGAAATAGGCGCGCCGATGTACGTTGCTAAAAATATTAACAGTTCACCACCTTTTCACTTTGACAAGACCCGTTTTTCCAGTCGTATTACTTTAAATTTTAAAGGTCATACTCTGATGGACTCCTAGGCTCGAAACGTTAGTATTTCGTGACTAAAAATCTTGGCAGTTTACCACCTTTTCACTTTGCAATTTGTCATTTACACTCGTTCTTAATAACGACGCACAGCCATACATGTGGTTGAAGTAAGAATCAATATCATACAATAAAGAATGTAGTTTGACCAACTCAGACAAAACACTCTTACAATAATGTATAAATCACCGTTTGCCGACACAATAGCGTCCAAAATACTCATTGAATAGATCTAATTTCATTTGCTTTCGTGTTCTTACGATCGGGCGAGATCGGAATCCGAAGTGTACGGTCGCCAATACTCTTGCGGTTGCGGTCGAATGTGTGGACCGCAACATCACCGCAACCGAACCGCAACCGAACCGCAACCGAACCGCAAACGAACCGCAACCGAACCGCAATCTAACTGCAACCGAACCGCAAACGAACCGCAACCGAACCGCAACCGCAGTGTTAGGTTAATTCTAGGCAGTACTGTACGTATACATTCTTTCGAAACCTTATGCCCTACACTGCGGCAGTACCCCAACCTTTTCGATAATTCGGTTTGTTTTTAAGGAATGTGGAGCTCATGCCACTTAGGTGAACTTGGATAGTTAGAAAACACGAAACCTGCATGCAATGCGAAATAACATCTAGTTAAATTAAGAATTGGCTATACATATACCTTTGAAATATTCGTCTATCCCGCATTTGCGATCTCGCAGTGTAAACCTTGCGTTCAATTTCATCATAACGGCGGACTTTGGTCTCTGCTGTATTTTGTCCCCCGCTTTTTTGTAATATTGTATGATATTCGTTGTAAAGGTCTGTTTAGCAGCCATTTTTGGTAACAGTCTTTGACTTCTGTCACCGTAGCTAGCTGCTTGCAAATGAACTCAGACCTTTATGCGTCTATATTATAACCATGAAATACCCCGCTACGTTTTATGAGAGAAAAGCTAAATGCGCACATTTTTCTCAGTAAACCATTATTATTCAAATTAGTTTCATTTTTTGTAAATTGCAGCACTATCTTTGTGTACAAAAGAGACAATGGAGACCAATTACGTCATAGTCTAATCAAGGCTATTTTTTCAGCATTCTGAAACTTGACAGGATCCAAAAAAATCTAACCATAACCCAAATAAAAACTCTAGTGGTCAACTTCTAAACCCAGCATTTCAAATAATGTAATATTAAGGAGGATTGCAGGCTCCAATTATAGTTCGGTATTGTTCTGTATGACATGTTGGAACGACACATATACGAGCGTTTGATTTTCAGAATTTCTAGATGAGTCGATGATAGGAAGCGTTCCTGTAATCCGCTTCGCCAGTCAGATGTTTAGCCCGGCCCGATTGAGCTACATGGAGTCGGGTGGCAGAGAAAAGATTGTCGTCTCGCGAAGCGACCGAGCGAAACGAGGGTGATAATCTCGCCACGGTAGGGATCCATTTCTCACGAAAGATTTGTATATATATAGTGTAAAGTGGTGTGATCCGTTTGAATCCGACACATAAACAGATTTTTACGAAGGGTATGCATGTTTGCGTAAGATAATAGGCACGTGTGTTATGTACTTGGACTAGGCAATTCTAAATCTGTTTTCAGAATTGAAAACGGTTAACGATTCACCGAGATAACGTTCAAAATAATACACGACGAATCGAGCCGCTTGATTGCCGATTATACATTTCTAAGTACATAACAGGTTTTTACGAAGGGTATACACGTTCTCATAATATAATAGACGCGTATCTTATGTATTTGACCGAGATAACGTTCAAAATGTACCTGAATAGAAACACCTTTTCCTTAGAATAGGCGAGCGAGGGTAACGTATTTCTATAGCAACACTCAAATAGAATATTCTGGAAGGGTTGGTGTATTGTTGAAATAATGTGTAGGAGGTCTAATGTTTCAAGTGAAGCGACCTCCCACAACCAATCTGGTCCTTCTAGAGTATTCGATTTGTATTTCTACACTGCCTATAGGGGTTATTTTCGATCAACATATAAATTTATAGCAACAAGTAGCTATTATATGCAAATCAGCATATTTCCACATGAGGAATATTGCCAAAATAAAAAATTGTTTGTCACGAAGTGTTGAAACGTTGGTCCATGGCGTTCATTACTTCCAAACTAGACAACTGTAATTCACTTCTCTTCGGTCTAGTACTACCACGATATCTTATTGACAGTGTTCGATATCTTATTGACATCAACGTGTTCAAAACTCTGCTGCTCGTAATCAGGATTTTATATTTGATACGCTCATCAATCGGTAGCCGATGTAGCTGTTTTAGTATTGGTGTAATATGTTCATATTTACGATTGCCTGTTATAAGACGAGGCTCTCGTCTTATAACACGAGGCTCTCGTCTTATAACAGGCAATCGTAAATATGAACATATTACACCAATACTAAAGCAGCTACATTGGCTACCGATTGATGAGCGTATCAAATATAAAATCCTGCTTCTAAATTTATATTGGAGATATTGCTATGTCCTTCAAGACGACTCAGGTCATCCTCAAACAAACTACTACAAGTACCCTCGGCAAGGTTGAAAACCTGTGGTGAACGGACTTTCCTTGTTACTGCGCCAAAACTATGGAACTCGCTACCAAACTTGATTCGACAGTGCTCTTCTTTGGAAAGCTTTAAGACTGGAATTAAGACCTTTCTTTTTGAACATTTAAATCTTTATACTTGATTTTAAATTGAAGCAAATATTCGATTTGGCAAGAGTGTTGCTTGAATGGAAAATTTATAACTTCGCGAGGCTTTAGAGTAAATGTTGTTCGAATTAGATGTATGGCGTTCAAATGGTCAATGGCACTACATCTAGTATATTCGTGCGATGATCACATACCACTAACATATGACTTGGATTTGATGGTTCGTGCACAAAGCTGTATGTGGATACACTGTATATGTAATAAACTGTACATGGAACTGTCTTCAACAAATTATTTACCTCAACTTTGTGAAAATTCAGTGGACAATGGAAATTATTTGTGTGCCATGGATAACCATATTTGGTATGCAGTAAATACAATATTACAAGTTCTTTGGGAAAATAAAATACAGTGGTTGCAGTGGACCGTGGGTGTATTCCCGAACGACAATTACAGTATAATATGTGGAGTCGTGCAATGAACTAATACATCACAAAGATCTCCTAAAAGTTAGATGATATAAATAATGGTGCAACAATATCATAAACATCTGTTACATACAGTACCATTTGGTCCATTTCTGGTATTTATTTAGTCAGTGCCTATTTGCTTAGCTCTTGCTTTGCCATAACATATCAGACACTTGCGATTCCACTGACAGCTTTGCCACAGTAAGAAGCATGATTTATTGTGGCACTGATTTATCAGAAATTTGTTTACCAATCACCAACTACATACTGTAGTCATAATGTATACTGTCTATACAGTGAAAAGCCTTGCCAATTATATTCAGATAAGTGATAGTCATTTGTAATTTAAGTCTGCTGTATTTACATATAATTAAAATAATTGATAGAAATTTGTATATACTACAGTGGGTTCATTTTGGATATTTTATAAAAAATTATGCTTCCCATGACTTTTGAGGCAGCACTTCCCCTTGCTTTAGCAACTTCTAGTTTTAATTTTTAATATTACAATTAAGGCTATGTAATCGCCTTAGCTTGATTACGTTGTTTATATTCTACATTCTATTTATTTGATCCTCTGTGCTCCAGAAAATTTCTAGCATCATTCTGCTGGCATGCCTGATCCTGAACACTGCTCCAACCTTGTACTGCTCTGTGTCAACCTCGCACTGCTCCTGTGTCAGTCCAGACGCAGCATTTCACGAATTCTGATAAGAACTCCTAGTTTTACTATTTTTATACACTAATTAGCCCTATTATTTTATATAAGAAAATTGTATAAATATTTTAGATTATTGTCTAATTACCTTGTAAAGCGCCATTGGGCTAGATGGAAATGACGCTATAGAAATGTTTCTATTATTAGTATTATTATTATGCAGAAGAACACGTTTATATGACTTATTGAGCAGGCAGAGTGAACAGTGAAGGCTACATACATATGGGCACAACTTGTGAATCTCATGATAAAGCTGAAAGGTGGTTACATATACAACTCGTTTGTTTTCTGTGGCGGGTTGTTCAAACCTACTTGGCTACAAAATCAAATGGAAACTATATGCTGGGGATTGCCTCCCGATGTTGTCACCCAACAATTCACAAATCACAATCACTCGTTTCGTTTCACTTTATTTTACTACCTTGTTCTCTCCCGAATCACATTTACAATACCATCACACAAAGAGCACAGTCACACCTGATTATATACCCATCCCTCAATCAATAATACCACCGCAGGGTACGATCACACCCCGTCATCGCCTGCAATCAGATCGATAAATAATAACAAATCATGTAAAAGTAGAAAAGACATCGTCGATCACAGAAGCAAGCAGTGGAGTTAGATCAAATCAATGCTCAGTAATATCTAGGAAGTAAAATAAAGACAACCATGAAGTTCTGTCACGAAGGAGATAGTAAAAGTCACTCGTCTTCCAAGAATTCATACATTATTCAAACATGATGTTATTAATATCACAAGGAATTACACAAGGTTATATTGTAACATTTTTAGACAGCTCTGAAGTCGTGGACAATCAAAATAGATCTGCAATTGCTGCTCTGTATTTAATACAAACGGATTCTATTTAAATCTATAAAATAATATGAATATATACATGCAATACAGTAAAAACCTGCTAACAAGAACCTACATTTTACCCAATCAGCCTGGGATAGGTTCTTATATTCTTATATGTTCTTATATAAACAAATTCTTAATTTTAGCCTGAGGTTCTTAATAATTGGTAGGTTCTTGTTAGCAGGTTTTTACTGTACTTTGCTAATTCCAAGTTGTTTTTTGGCAACAAGTTCCTGCATGCTAGAACTTTAGGTGGTCTTATTTCCCCTCTCAGAGATCACGCAAAGAAGCCTCTGCGGAGAGGGTCTTATGAACATTTCAAACAACGTCAGCATGGTGCTTCAGAGCTGTCTAAAAATGTTACAATATAACCTTGTGTAATTCCTTGTGATATTAATAATAACATGTTTGAATAATGTATGAATTCTTGGAAGACGAGTGACTTTTACTATCTCCTTCGTGACATAACTTCATGGTTTTGTCTTTATTTCACCTTCTAGATATTACTGAGCATTGATGGAAAAATAATTCACATCACATGCCACTGACTCACAGGCCCATATATTATAGGTTGTTTGTGCGCAGATTCGAAGGTGTCACGTGAAGCGACACGTGCATCCCGTTGTTCAGAACTCACGCCCTTCGTAGCTCAGTCGGTAACTAAGCACTCCTCTGCGCGTTTGTTTCCGTTGCATTGATCGCAATTGCAGGTTTGAGCCTTGTGGGGCCTTCCATATTTAACACTCGAACACCACCACATTGGGTCAGATCATTACAGGTTGCAAATGCCAGTTTGAAAACTGTACAGCGGGTTATACTTTCAAGGAAAAATTAATTAAGATTGCGTTGAATGGGTGCTGCTGAGATCACGGGGCACTCCTGAGATGTCACGGCGCGAAAGTTAATAATACACAACTTGTTTATTACTTATTAGGGACCGGTCGTTATTTATGGCTGAGGTGGGGGCCGAAGAGAAAATGGTTGGGTAACTGAAAATTCTAAGTGGTTTGGTTTTTTCTTTGTTTCCTAAATGGTTTGGCTAAAAAATCATCACTTCTCTGAAGGGTTGGGTTGCAATCATGACTATTTACATAAAAAATTAAGAGTTCATCATTTAAAATTGGAATCTCATCATTAGTTCTCCTTAATCATCATTGCACAATAGTTTTTGTTATTGTATTCCTCTCCTTGTTTTCCTTGGATTCCTGCTCTGTATAGGGAGATAATAATCTGAAAGTTACAGTAGGATCTGTCTGTATATCTGTTTGGGTTTGTTATTACAACTTGTATCGACTATATGCTGGGAATTGCCGGGCAAAAGATAGATTTTCTTTACCTATAAATGGTTGGGACGGTTAAATTTCTGATCTTAATTTGGTTTGGTAAATTGGGGTCTATTTCTCTGCGGGTCTTCCCTACCATAAATAATGATCAGTCCCTTATTTCGGGAAATGTTTACCCGAAAAACCAATTAAAAACACTCCTGTTCCTGAATCAAAAATAAAAGCAAAGGTAGAAAATCGCCACGCACATGATTTTAAAAGTTTGCCGCGGCCGCCTTTTTTGACCGGCCATCTTAAAATCTAGATCGGACGAGGCGCTGACAAGCGTTCGCGGTTACTCTTTGATCCAATTCCATGATCCAACTGCTAGTCCCCACCTTTCTCGTCAAAGTTTGTGTTTACACACTGTGATTAATCGGGCCGATATTTATGGTTTAGCTGCATGTTAAAGGGTATGGCAATATAAATTAACTTTGTCTCATTTGAAAGAACTCGTGAAATGGTATAACAAGACCTTTTACAATTTTCCCTTATCTTTTTTGGTTTTCGAAATAATTTGATGAAAGACAGCGTGCTGTCCGCCATCTTGGAATTATTTTCAATATGCATGTGACGTCTTAAGTAGGGTAAAGTGAAATTTTTATCTTGCCAACCTTACGTCATTATGAGCCAGAAACTCGATTATGTTGCACTATTTCCATTTTCAAGTGGCTCACAACATTCTAAAAAGCCTTCCGCGGAAATTTCATCAGGTTTACCCTGCTTGTGACGTCACCAATTTCCTAGTTAATTAGGTCAAATATTAGATATTAAATATTTGATGTCTAATGACGGTGGATGATGTCTAATGACGGTGGATGATGTCTAATGACGGTGGATGATGGTCAATGACGGTGGATGGTCAATGACGGTGGATGATGGTCAATGACGGTGGATGATGTCTAATGACGGTGGATGATGTCTAATGACGGTGGATGATGTCTAATGGCGGTGGATGATGGTCAAGGACGGTGGATGATGGTCAATGACGGTGGATGATGTCTAATGACGGTGGATGATGTCTAATGACGGATGATGATGTCTAATGACAGTGGATGATGGTCAATGACGGTGGATGATGGTCAATGACGGTGGATGATGGTCAAGGACGGTGGATGATGGTCAATGACGGTGGATGATGTCTAATGACGGTGGATGATGTCTAATGACGGATGATGATGTCTAATGACAGTGGATGATGGTCAATGACGGTGGATGATGGTCAATGACGGTGGATGATGTCTAATGACGGTGGATGATGTCTAATGACGGTGGATGATGGTCAATGACGGTGGATGATGTCTAATGATGGTGGATGATGTCTAATGATGGTGGATGATGGTCAATGACGGTGGATGATGTCTAATGATGGTGGATGATGTCTAATTAATGACGGTGGATGATGGTCAATGACGGTAGATGATGGTCAATGACGGTGGATGATGTCTAATAACGGTGGATGATGTCTAATGATGGTGGATGATGTCTAATGATGGTGGATGATGGTCAATGACGGTGGATGATGTCTAATGATGGTGGATGATGTCTAATGACGGTGGATGATGGTCAATGACGGTAGATGATGGTCAATGACGGTGGATGATGTCTAATGACGGTGGATGATGGCCAATGACGGTGGATGATGGTCAATGACGGTGGATGATGTCTAATGACGGTGGATGATGTTTAATGACGGTGGATGATGTCTAATGACGGTGGATGATGTTTAATGACGGTTGATAATGTCTAATGACGGTGGATGATGGTCAATAACGGTGGATGATGGTCAATGACGGTGGATGATGGTCAATGACGGTGGATGATGTATAATGATATATACTGATGTATAATGATGTATATTGATGTATACTGATGCATAATGATGTATATTGATGTATACTGATGTATAATGATATATACTGATGTATAATGACGGGTAATGGTTCCTCCGGGAATTATTAGGCTGGTGTTCCCAATTGGTGTATAGTAGGACATGGAATTATTACCAAATGGCGGATTGTCTTTTGTCATAATTATCTGAAATATTTCAAAAACCAAGAAAGATACAGAAAAATTGTAAAAGGTCTTCTTATACCATTTTACGAGTTCTTTCAAATGAGACAAAGTTAATTTATATTGCCATAATATCCCTTTAAGGACGCGAAACTACTGAACGTATTTTCTGTATATTTATTTATTTTATTTTATAAGCTTTGCCACATCTAGACTAGAGAACAAATATTTACACAATAACATATACAAGACGATGGCAGGGTGTCCGCAACAGCTTTGGCCAATTACTGCGGTCCCTATGTAAAGGTACGTTTACACACTACGATTTGTCGGGCCGACACTGACGAATATTTACGTGATTCGCGGTAAATTTCGCTCATTCGTCATCCCCGACAAATCGCAGTGTGTAAACGTAACTCCCGATTTTTACTAAATATTACTAGAAATACGAATTCGCAATAATCCCCTCGCCCGCCTTTTCTACCCCCCCCCCCCCTGGAATTTCTCCACCATGGTGCCCAGACCTCGCACGCCGTGGCCGTGTATTTCTGTTTTGCAAAAATTCACAATTTCCAAAAGCCCGTTTCGTCGAAGAAATGTTTGAACGTTATCTCGGCCAATATTTAACCGATTTAAACTCTGAAAACACATTTGGAATTAGCGAGTCAACATAAATAACATACGCGTTTACTATATTACGAGAACGTGAGTACCCTTCGTAAAAACGGTTTATGTACTTAGAAATTAGTCGATTATAAACTGGTCACTTTATCGTATATTATTTTGAACGTTATCTCGATCAATATTTAACCGTTTTCAATTCTGAAAACAGATTTGGAATTAGCGAGTCAAAATACATCACATATGTGTCTACTATATTACGAGAACGTGAATACCCTTCGTAAAAATGGTTTATGTACTTAGAAAGTTAGTCGGCTTTGTCGGCTATGATTATCTCGATCAATATATAACCGTTTTCAATTCTGAAAACAGATTTGGAATTAGCGAGTCAAAATACATAACATATGTGTCTACTATATTACGAGAACGTGAATACCCTTCGTAAAAATGGTTGTACTTAGAAATTAGTCCGGGCTTGGTCGGCTATGATAATCTCGATCAATATATAACCGTTTTCAATTCTGAAAACAGATTTGGAATTAGCGAGTCAAAATACATACTCGGACTTCTATTTCCTCAAAAAACTATGTCTCTTGTGACGGTTCAATTTAATCTGAGTATCTAGTTACCAGTGCCACATTTTCCGATCCCGCGCATGAGGACGGTTGATCATATATATATACCTATAAACAGATCCTAGATCTAGGAACGGCATAAGGGACTAAACGCCGGTCGATATTAGCACCCTCGCCCTTCGGCCGGCGCTTCGCGCCGGGCGAGGGGATTAACAGCTTCGTCTGCTATACACTCGTAGTTTACGGTCGATATATTTCTTTTCTTGTTTTTTTTTTAAATATACGCGCGTTTATTCGGTAGTCATAGTTTCTGTAAAAAATCGCTACGACTCTGGAAAAATCTGACTTTTCTACAGATTTATCTCCCGATTTTCAGTGTCGGGACTTGCTGACGTCAACGCTAACGCCATCAATTGGATGCCCATATTTGGAAAATCGGCCCGACAAATCGCAGTGAAACTAAACAATGCACACCTATAGTTACAGATAATTACAATATACAAATACAGATACAAACTAGAAACAACATGAAAGTGGTTTTGTCAAGTCACGTGCCTGGTTGCATTTAAGGCAAATTGTTTTCCATAATTTGTATAATGAAGCAGTCATCCAATAACAACGTTCGGATTTAATTAGTGTAGTCCTTCATCATCACGTGTTGTGAGTCCTTCGCCGTCACGTGTCCATAGAATTTCCTTTTTCCAACCAATAACAAACACTTTCTCCATATACAATAACATGACCAATGCGTCATCTTGAAAGACAATGGAACTTCCAAACCATCCCCCTCTACTACGTCCAGCTTTAACGCAAACTCGGAAAAATGTTCCTGAGCCCCTGACGGGAATCGCCGAACACTTGTGATCGCCGGTAATATACGCTCTAAACCAGGGCGCTTATATAAGCTTTGCTTCCTGCAGAACTCAGATGGCAGAGCATTGTGGGTTATATTAACTATGGGCAGAGCGAAGGCTGCGTTGTGTACTAGTTCGTAAGTGCGACATCCGTACTACTATTAATCAGTAATCTCGTTATGGTTCAGAAACATTTTTTCGGAGTTTGCGTTAATATTTAAATGATCATAAAACGTGCAGTGCTGCTGCGTAGGCAGTGTAGAAGTACAAATCAAATATCTAAAAAGGTTCGTGTACTGCCGAAATAGTGTGTAAGTACTACAAAAGTAGTCTAATGTTGCGAGCGAAGGCCCTTCGTCAGAGAGTGGAACGTAAAGTGAACGAAGGCCCTTCGTTAGAGAGTGAAATGTGAAACTCTGACGAAGGTCCTTCGCTCGAAACGTCAGACAACTTACACGCTATTTCGGCAGTACACCAACCTTTTTAGATATTTGAACAGTTTACATCACTCCCTCGTTTTCCTGTATTTTTTGTATTGTATCCAGGAATCAAAACACAACACACAAACCAAAAACGGGAACTATATTTCGATAAAAATTCGATTAAATATTAACATATGTACTATATAGTATTGCTCATTAATTATTGCCCACTTTACACACATCTGCTATACATACAAACCCAAACGATAACAGCCGAGTTACGAAATTTGTCTCTGTAGAGGTTTGGAACTATATCGAGAATTCTCACAACGTTAAATGATTATTAATTCTAGGAAGTCCTTTCAAATGGCGACCAGTCCAGCTGAGGTGTACGTTTTGTGGACCTTCTCTAGGGCGAGAACGTACGCTGCTGTCCGGATGTTCAGACCTAAATTGTAACTCTCTGAGACATCGGTTATTCGCTGGAAAAAAGACCAAGAAGAAAAGGGGTGAGAAAATTTACTATAAGTTAAACTCGTCGGGTTTTTCACCCGCGTTTCTATGTGTGTAGAAAGTAGGGAGTTCTTGCAAAATATTCAAATAATATATACAACATTTTTCTATTGACAAACCTGAATTGGAAAACCCATGTCTCTCTCTCTACCTATCTGCCTCAAGAAACTGCATTTTTGCTACGAGCTCTCGATTCTGGTGATGTTTTCTTCTAGCTGTCTATTTCGTAGAACTAAGCTAGATGTGTAATTTGAGGTGTGGTTTTAGGAAGGAAGGAAGGAAGGAAGGAAGGAAGACAGACAGACAGACAGACAGACAGACAGAATGATGGACGGACAGACAGAGACAGACGGAATGATGGACGGACGGACGGACAGACAGATGGACGGAATGATGAACGGACGGACAGACATGCAGACAGACAGACGGAATGAATGAATGCATTGATCTTCCAGTCTAACCTACACTGGGCAACTCTAGTTCTAACTTGTGTTTCACAATGTACCTACTAGGAAGACCATCGATTCTTTTTTTTTTGCGAGTTTCAAGGCTACAATGTAAGCCCTGCGTCGACGTAGGTACCAAAGATTTTCTCAAGCGAGATGATGTATCCAGATGTACGTATGTCCAGCCCTAGGCTATACTCTTCTGCCACAGACATTAAGCGCTGTGGGAAAGCAAAAACACAGTTCAACGAAGAAGACAGGTGGAGAGGGGATTCTGATTTAAACATGCTTGAATTAATAGGGTGTATATATTTGGAAAGATAACTTACTCTAGCTGAGCGTTCCATTGTGTATTCCAAACCCGAGTGAACAATATCCTTTTCTGAAGCACCCTAGCATAGAGAATATTATTTTTAGATGATGTTTAACAGTACAGTACGAGTACCATTGCAGAAACGACAGGAAACATGCTTCAGTGGCTACACTACGGGTGTGCAAACAGGGCCCATGGGTCGAGGGGGTCCATCCGGCAAACTGCCTCTTTATTTTCTTAAAAATAATGGTTACACTACAAAAAAGTGATTTGTGGTCTTTAGATTTTACTCCAAAGTACTCTCAAAATGTAGGAAATGCCATTTCAGAGACCCTAAATTCAAATATTTTATGGCAGAAAATGCCCAGGACCCCCTACATATGTAGTAACTTGGTGGGAGGGGCCTAAATTTTTTCTCGCACCAGGGCCCACACCCACGTAGTGCCGCCACTGATGGGCTTGGATGTTGAAAATGCTAGGTCAACATATGAACTCTTCGGTAAATGAGTGCTCAGTCTCACTCACTCCGCCCCAGGCCTCCCTGCCCTGGTACTAAGGGACTGCCAGTTGCCAGGCAGTGTTTCACAGCCTTCCCAACCTAACAACATGGTAAAAAGTAGCTACAGATGGGCCAGTGTGGAAGCAAGCCTCTCTGAATGTCATGTTTCCCATAAATCTAATGCAAAAATGTCCATTTCTTTTGAGAACTTACAGTACTACAGCAGCATTGTGTTTCTACAGAACAGTAGTTTCAGTAAACAGTACATTAGTGTAACTCAATGGTTAGAGCATCTCACTGGCAATCAGAACTGCAGTGACGTAACGCTCATTAGGTAGGGTTAGGTCAACAACTAAGGGCCCCCAACCCAGTGCCCTCCCCAACCCAGTGCCCCCCCAACCCAGTGGGGCCCCTGGCCAAAAATGGAGTGGATTACGGCTTAACAGCGACATCATATATTTTGTCGTCATATTTAGTCAGAACTAATTTACGGGGACCAGATAATCGATTCTCCTGGACCAGCTCCTGCGAATCTGCGATTTATGGTGAAGAATCATTAATCTCCTGGGTAGGAGATTGACCTTCAGTTGTAACTAATCAATTAATCATCTAATTACTAATCATTTAATTACTAATCATCTAATTACTAATCAAACAAATGAACGCGGTTGCTTCTCGGAATTGGCGGGTTACTTACTGTACATAAAGTTCAAAAGTCTTGAAAATATAGAAGGAACTGACCACGAGATGCAAAAATAATTGATTTTTAAGAAATAAATACCGCAATTCTGTCCTTGAAAGCGTCTGTGGGTTTAATTGGAATACGTCTGTTAAACGCCTTTTCTAAACTTGCTTCAACGCTGCCTAAATGAAGCAAAGAACTGATTGTTTAATAAACAACCAAAAACCTAAGTTGGTGAAAAAATGGTTGGCTGCTGAAAAGTTCATTTACAGGTTACAGCTGCAAGGCAGGACAAGTCAGTATCCAGTGGATAAAACGTATCTTTCCCTACAGTTTTCATAGCAAATTTACCCATCAAATACAACTATCACTGATCATGCGTGCAGAACTCGTGAATGGGCTCACGGCAGCTGCCTCCGTAGCTCAGAGCACTGCACTAGCATCACAGGGTCACGGGTTCAATTCCAGCCGGAAGGCCTTGAAGTTGCATTTTTCGCAACTGGTCCCGGTTTTGTCTTAGAGTGTACATGTATATATTCCAGCACTTGGGGTTTTCCTTCACCACAAATCCTTAGAACATGTAGTTTAATCGAGTGAAATGCCAAATATTACTTGTAACATCACTGATCATAATCACAAACAACCAAATACTTAAATGCTAGTAATTTCACCTAACAGATGCCTATTGCTTTCTTTCTCGTATTTCCATGTCAAGCGACCATAACTAACATGGTTTAAGTTCTTTAGCCACTCAAAGTAAGACACTGTCACTCCTCCGGCATTGAGGTAAAGATCCTACAAACAAAATGACATTAGGCTTGGATAACTACATACTTTATAATATTGAGTACCACCTAAAATATTTGATATTGTGTGATAACTACATACTTTATAATATTGAGTACCACCTAAAATATTTGATATTGTGTTTTTCAATATGAGTATGTTATTAAGTATCATCAGAACATTTATCTCAAAAAAACTACAATGTGTATACTCAATACCTCTCAATTTTGAAATATGCGTAGGAGTGATCAAGATGTGGGGGAGTTTGTGCAGAATAAGCAATTCTTGAATCTAATCTTGAAATATTTAGACTTGTGTGATATGCAAATGTTATAGCCTATGACGTCAAGATGTTTAATAATTACCATTCCTAATAATTTAAGACAAACTTAATTTTCATTCTATGTAGCATAAGACACATAAAAAGTAAACTCTACCTACAAATTATGCACAGGATTTACAAGGGTGCATGCATTTTGAACCATCAGCAATAATCTGGATCTCATTGTATATGACACAGTACGCAAAAGGTTATCCTGCTAGGACTTTGACACATAAACAACTACAGAAATCAATGGTTTGTGACTGGATAGTAAGTGCTCACACCAAATGTGTGACAAGGGCAACCTCGTTTCCAGGGCATTTTGCCTCCATGGTTGAAGGTCGGCGAAAATGGCCCTGGGATCGGCTGGTCACATGACACCCAGAGTTTCTGGGTGTTTAGATATGATAATTTTTGTGGTCTTTGTTCCATTTCCTTTGTCTACTTTGTTGACCTGAATAATTGAGAAATATTCAATACTCTTCAGAGTTGTTCATGTCAGCATTCGTCGGCATAAAAGCAGCTAACAAGCTTAATAATCCACCATACATTCATGGTTATCTCTTACAAAAGGTGAAGCATGTATCCAATTTAGTGAAAGCTATTACTTCTAATTTGCTGTAAAATTTGAAGACAGCATTCAGATTTAGATGAATAAATTATATTCGGTGAATCCCAGGGCCATTTTCGCCAACCTTCCGCCATGGAGGCAAAATGCCCTAGGTACGAGGTTGTGACAAGGGCTCTGCTTGAAACATCAGTTCTGAGGTTATGTCTTATAATTGTCATGATGCATAATATACAGGTACTTACAGGAATTACTAGTTTGTTATTTGCTATAAGAATCTTATCAGCTGCTGGTGTAGTTGGTCCATTAGCTCCTTCAGCAATTATCTAAATTGAAAAAAATCGATAAATTAAAATGATGAGTTATCAAAATGTAAATTCTCCTTACTTGTCAAAATGACAAAATATTATGGTGTAAACTCTTTGGCATGTTTTATTCTATATACATGTACATGTAATAATTATATTATGTGGTTATATCACTATCATCTCATATAATTTTTGAGCTCATAATGTATGTTTAAATTAGAAACATAGAATGCTAGCCTCCTCCACAGGCACTCTGTATGTGTCTTCCCAAACGGTGGCAATGTTCTAGCTGTACTCCGTTTGTCCCTTTGTGCTTGGCCAAAAGCAAGATCGCAGCCAAAACATTGTTGAAAGCCGTCGTTTGGGTAGACACAGCCTGTGGAGGAGGCTAGCTTTTAGCCAATCACTGAAGATGGTTTTTGAAATAACAATTATTAGAAACATCATTCATATTTACCTTTGCTTTGATGTTGTGTGCATTCCTTGATGTAATCTGTTTCTCGCCTGCAGCTGGAATTAAAATGTCACAATCTGCCTCCAGGAGGTCTGCAGAAGTCACCTGGTAATAGAGATATTTATTAAATAAATACAAAACTTATTTACACAGCATATTGCATAATAAATTAATTGCATGCTTTTTACATTAGGAAAATCATTATATATAAAGTAAATGGTTTGAACCTTAAGGAGTTAAGGAGTATCATTAGATGTGTGAAGTTGATCAACACCTGTCAAATTGTTGTAGCAATTACAAATACCGGTACCTCCATGCAATTCCAAAATTTTAGTACAGTATATTGACATTTAAATTTTAATATTGACATTTAAAGGGACACTCCGGCCCGAATACAAATGCAGTTCATGTGAAAGATCTTACTGACTTTAGTTTATTTCCAAAGTTTCAGCATTCCTATCAATTTAGTTGAGAAGATATTGCTAGTTGAAGTTGAAAATTTGTGGATTTTGACGCCATATTGGTTTTGAAAATATGACGTCATTGAGTGATTCGTTATCGTCAGTGGAGTTGTTTTGATGGCGATCACATAGTGATAGTTATTGTGAATGGTCTTTGGACGAAAATTAGTCGAAATAAACTATTTAGTTCATCATGCAGGAAAGTAGAGGAGCTTCTTAGGCATAATACGAGATCACGTCACTCAGTGACGTCATATTTGAGAAACAAAATGGCGTCGAAATTGGACAAACTCTCCAACTTCAACTAGCCACATCTTCTTAACTAAATTGATAGGAATGCTGAAACTTTGGAAATAATCTAAAGTCAGTAAGATCTTTCATATGAACTACATTTGTATTTGGGCCGGAGTGTCCCTTTAAGTCTCTTAATGCTTCTGCTCCATCATATTTATCTGAACTTCTAGTACCTTATTATCCTTCATGCGCACTACGTTCTTCTAGTCAGAAATTAGGTCTATTACTTCCTTGAATTTTTTTAAATCTCAGTGTTAAAACGTACCTTTTCAAGGAGGCTTTTAGTTTGTAACATTTCTTTTAGTGATTTCACCTTATTTATTATATAACTATTTTTTAAAAACAACATTATACTATTGGACTTTAAAGGTGCCGTCAAGTCCGTTCTGTGCATGTCCACGTTTCTGTTTACATCGTTTGTTTACATTGCATTATATAAACATTGAACATGAAGTATTGTGGATTTGTTTCACACGCTTGAGCTTTTCCGCCTAAAAAGCGTGTTATAAGAAGCTGTTCTGTTCCTAAATGTGGATAATATATCAAACTACCACGCGCGCCTTCGCCACCTTTGACAAATACTCGCTTTCGAACTGTCGCAAATCTATTCCGTTACAGTTTGTTGACATATGGAGGCTCTCACTTTTGAAATATCACACATGCGCAGAACGGACTTGACGGCACCTTTAAGAAATAGCTCGCTATATAAGCTGTACATTATTATTATTACAGAATGATTATGGTTACCTCTGCTCCAGGAAATCCAATGATTGTTCTATGTTGCTGAAATCAGTAATATGACCATCATTTAAACTTGTAGGAAATTGAACTTCTCGGATGTATAATTTAGTTGCAATTATGTAGTACAGTACATGTAAGGAATATACTAATTAGTTTAATGATAAGGCCTCTAAGAAAAGCTACTTTACATTATAATATAATGTTTGCGGGTATTTATTTTGTTCTCACAGGGCCATTAACAACTAATATACCTCATTATACCATTTTTGCTAATCTTACCTCCGTTGACGACAAACCAGGTCTGATTAGAACCATACCCGGTTTGATGCCAACGGAGGTACGATTACGAAAAATGAATTTTAATCAAATCATCATTCAAAGACTCAACATGAGGTCGAGGAACCTCGTCAGAAATTTCGCCAAAATTTATTTTGATACGGTAGATTAGTTGTTAATGGCCCTGTGAGAACAAAAGAAATACCCGCAAACATTATATTACAAAGGAATAGCATAAAAAGAGGTGCATTAACCATTAAATGTCCCGCTCAATTCGGGTCATTTAGTAAAATTCCCTCGGGCCTTCGGCCGTCGGGAATTTTACTAACGTTTAATAGCTATAATGAACCTCTTTTTATGCTATTACTTATAATAAACATCATCACTGGGGTATTGGCAAGGACAGGTTTATCCAAATACAGAACCTTATCCGATGAACAGACCTTACCAGTTTGTAATCTTCCAAGTCTTTGGGGTCTATCCCATTGAGATTCCAAATGCTTCCATCTCTTTCCATCACTCCAATACACCTTGCTCCAAACCTGTGCAGGTACCGGCAAGAATGTAAACCCACATTACCAAAGCCCTAAAAAAGTAAACAATTCCAACACTGTCTGAGGCAAGTGTCTTTACTGTCTTTTACATATACTATATGAAACAAAAACATCACATAAAGAACCTAATGATGTATGTTAGTTGTTACCTGAACAACAAACGTTTTATCCTTCAAGCCAGGTTTTATTCCAATCATATTGCAGTATTTCTCTATAAAAGATAATAACATACATACAGGTACTGTACTTATAATTTATAATAACTGCATGCTAGGAAAATGTATACAGCTGTTTTGCAGAAGATCATAATTTTTTCTCAAAAAAATCAACTTGTAATTGTTGCTACTTGTAATTTATAAAAATGGCAATGAAATATACTCTTCATACCTGATTTTAAAAAGTTATCAATGCCATGATAGACTCCCTAAAATATGTATATAGTTAAATTGCAAACTTTATATACAATAGCATATATTATATACGATTATATGGTATACCTGTGTACATTGAAAAATAAATTTAAAAGGAATATTGAAACAACCAAGCAAGCAATAAATGAAGTCTTGAATATATATTAAGGCAATCTGACAATTCCACTGGCTGCTCAACTACTGAACCAATATCCAGTATTCATTGAGATAATTTATTTTATAAAAAGATTACAAAATATTATAATAATATTAATATCACTAACCCTTCCTGTTGCACTACTGAACCAATATCCAGTATTCATTGAGATAATTTATTTTATAAAAAAGATTACAAAATATTATAATAATATCACTAACCCTTCCTGTTGCTGATATACGTCCATGAATGCCTCCACGACTGATTGGTTTGCCAGTTACACAGGCATATGCGTTGATGTTACCAAAACCTAAAATGATTTTCGTACTAAGATAAGTTTAATAATAATAAATCAATAGATTAAAAATCTCGATATTTATTAACTTTAACACATGCCTAATGTTGTGTCATAGGCATCTACCATCCAAGCCATCTCTTTTTCACCAGTTCCCATATCTGGAGCAGGGACATCCAGACCTGGCCCAATGAAGCCTTTCTTGGCAAGCTCCAATGTAAACCGTCTTGTTATTCTTTCCAGTTCTCCATCCTACACAAAATGCATGACCAAAAAATGTAGGTCAGCATTTCCAATAGAATTTCCATCAGGAGATGTTTGACATTATTATACAGTAGGTGGTACAATGAAGCCCATAGGGCCACTCGAGGAGTCAAGATATAAAACTATTCTTTGAAAAATTCCCCAAAGTAGATGGTAGGTGGTAAGACCATATCAATTGTTGTACATGTACCTGTGCAAAAATTATCTATACAGTATAATTATACATATACATTAGTATAAATATAAAGCAACAAGTGTGAGTGCATACAGAATATTTGTGTGGGTTTATTGCTATGCCTCCTTTGGCTCCTCCAAATGGGACATCAACTACGGCACATTTGAATGTCATGAGGGTTGCCAAGGCTTGAACTTCATCAATGTTGACATCAGCACTGTATCGGATACCTAAAGCAACAGTATAAAAATTAGATACATTGTCAAGCTTTTCTGAATTCATATACTTAACTAAACTAGTGAACTAAGATGTAGAAACAGTAGAAAAACAAAACTACAGTACATGTAGCTATATAACTAGTTTGGATTAAAAATAACAAAGTTTTATAGTTGTATTGATCCACTGCACAAGACAACCCAACCAATTGTAAAACATGTAAGGGTGCTGAAGCAAGCTAGTAAAATGTTGAAAAAGCCTATAATTTTTTTCCATTTCTTTCATTGTGAAGACTGACAATAGATCAGACATAGTTTGATGCTACTCTGGCTTTAAAATGTTTTTTGAACGTAACTTTAAAAATTACTGTACATGACTCAACGTTTCAACACTCCAATCTAGTGTCTTCGTAATCGGTGATCGTTATAAAGTTAGGATCCCTATTTATACCCTCATAGAACCAATGATGACGTTATCTATTAACAAGATACAAATAAGCTTCTGGTAATAAACCACCCTAATCGCAATTAAATGGGGTGTGGGCACTATTGATATGCCTATTGATATGAGGTATGAATAGGGATCCTAACTTTATAACAATCACCCCTGATGAAGACACTAGATTGGAGTTTCGAAACGTTGGGTCATAAAAATTGGGTCTTTTAAAGTTATGTTCAAAAAACTCAATGTCTGATTATAACTACCTGTATGTCTGATTTATCACAGGCTGGTTGCATTGGGAAATTATTTGTTGATAATTAATAGATATTAATTTTACCTCCTTTACAAGGCACTCTATGGTGACTGTGCTGAGCTCTGTATGCCTTGATAACTTCAATAGAACCATCATCTTTACGGACTGGAAAGTTAACAGCTAATACGGCATTACAAGGTTTGACAATGTCCAGGATTCCTAAGGAGTTAAAAAAAACACTTAGGGCCCATTTACACACTGCAAGCAATTGCAAATTTTACATATTCAGAACTTTATAAATGTATTGTTTTCAAAATATGCAGATGCTTATAAATTAGCATAGCATGACCAGTTGCTATGGCCAGCTTCGCCACTGACCGCAAGCATGATAATTTTGCCGTAAAGACCAGCTCCGACTCTGTCAATACCGTCTTTAAACATCATGCATGCTTGATTGATTGTTAAAGAAGGCATGACTGACTGATAATCACATCACCGTAGAAATAACAATCATGCCCACAACTAAGGTATAACAAAGAAAATGTGGCAATCAATGGCCACATTATCAGTTTTGTTTTATGGGTAAAGTTAGTAAGTAACATGATTTCAAGTATTTTTATCCTCAAAATCCTCAGTTACCAGAACAAAATATTACGTATTGGAGTTTCCTGTTGAGTTGGGGGTGTGTTGTGGGCGGACCGCTGCCACATCGAAATTTTAATTTTCGAAGAAACAAAATATCGATTTCACTTTAGATTTTATCCGTCGTGCTTTTGCTCTACCGAAAGAGTACTCATAGCATATACTTCCAAAATATGTTGTCTATTGAACGACCTGTTTAAACATTTCTATTTTCTATGCATGTTTTTCGGTTAAGATTTTTTCCCAGAAAATGAGAAATGTTTCCGAAGCGAAGTGCTCTCTGCGAAACGTCACTATTAACGTGTATTCAACACCCAAGCAAAACGACAACGTAGAAAAAGCGAAAGCTGCCTTGTAATTCAACCAACAACAGTCGATAAACTTTATGTAATATAATACTCAGTATTTATCACTAAATATTTGAAAGCCGGTCAAGCTGGTTGAAAATTTTTAATTTAAAAACCTACCTCTAACAGATTTTCGTTTCTCCTCCGGAGGTATAGGCCTCTTGCCTGGTCCCTCTGCTTTGTTTATTAGCCTATCTTCAACGTAGGTTCTTGCGCTTTCGATGAAGTATTCTGTCATTTCGTGAAAATTTGGATCTTCTTGTTCGGCGACGCCGATGACGCTGTCGCTACTGACAGGACGAGCTGCTATTGACGCCCGAGGAACGGCCTTTTCGTAGCCTTTCCCAGGTAGCCGTGCTATTGATCGAAGCTGTAAACATTGCCTAAACATCTTCGTAGTTTCTTGAAATGATGAAACTTAATACATCTTTTCGCAAACGAGAGTATTAGAATTGTGCGTGACTCAACCAAACCCTTGAACCAACCCCGGATGCGAAATTCCGAGCTTTATACGAATATTGCCGAGATCTTCCGGTATGCAAAAAAACAAGGGACTTTTATAAATGAGGAATCTGGCAAATTTAAAATTACCCTGTGTTAATTTCTCTTTGACATTTACTATTTTATAATATAAATAAATTATTAATCTTCCTTTCCTGTATGCAATGAAACTTTCCCCGATTTTTTTATGATTGTGTTTGTATTAAAATAATGAAGAATGGCTGGCATTGTAGGGGAGGGCTGGTGCAAAATGGGGGAGGGTCGGTCAGAAAAATTTGTACAAAGATATTATGGTAACAGAATATAATCAAAGGGGCACATTCTAATACTTAGTGTACAAAAAATTTTCAATAGCTATTAAAAACAAGAGATACTGATATATGGTAGAAATTTTAAAAAAGACAACACAAATTTGGGCTTCCATTGTGTCCAAAATACATCTTAGTCATCATCATGATCATTGTCATCATCACAAAGGTCAGCACAAATTGTTTAGAGGCAGGAGGGGGTGGTGTGTGTGGGGGGGCAGCTAAAAATAAGCTTTACATAAGGGGAGGGTCACAAAAAATTGAGCATGGAATATTTCATTTGCACCAGCCCTCCCCCCCTTTAATTAATGACCAGTCCCTAAACATGGATATAGTTTATATATGCAGTTAAATGGTTTAAACTTTCCTGTTGTATTGAAAATTGCACAGAAACGATGCCAACTTAGCTTGTTAAAAGCCCAAAGATGCTTTACATATTGTCTACAAAGTTTGAGTCAATTTAGTCAAATCAATCCAAAGATACACATGATTTTCAGTTTTGTTACAATACATGTCATACTCATGACATAGTTCAAATTACATAAAATGTTATAACTCAAGAACAGGACAACAAATGAAAGAACTGTAAAAGCCATTCTTCATTATTTTAACTGTTCTTGCAAATACAATCATAAAAAACTGTAGTAAACATTCATTGCATAGGCACAGCTTACTGATAAACTAGTGGCTCTTTTTCCACACAATGCCTCACACTGGTTCCACAAATCCACCCTCCACTTTCAGGGAGTATGCTATGAACACTTATTATAATCAGGCATAATAAATAAAACTACATGCTAAATTTAAAATTCATTTGTATTATCTTTGAAATAATGAATACCGGTAACATTATTGTTCGTTTTCCATACTGTATAATATGCGACTACTACAACAACAACAACAACAACAAACCAATATCCATAGTTGTTTTTTTATAGAAAAGGTTACAGGTTATTTTTTGTCATAGATAATTACAAGATAATAAGATATGTACACCACACAGCAAAACAATCGCACAAGTTGTTACAAGATGTTGAAAGTGGGTTTTGTAGATTTTGTTGTACCAAACCAGTATAGCAACAAGTTGTGCGTATTTATGTGTGGTCTAGTGTCTTTCTTTCATATTGACATTACATTTTTTAGAAAAAGTTAAACTTAAAAAAATTCAGGAAGTGCTGGCAAAGAGCTAGTGTTCAGATCCGAAAAATACGGGTGCTTGAGAGCTCTCTTGCAGGATATTCTTTTATTTGGTATGTAGATTAAGAATTCCTGAAAGAGCAAAAACAAAAGATATGTATTGTTAGTCGCTATGGACAATTAATTAAGGAATACCTGTACTTATATTAAATCCTAGGGCAGGCTTATTGCAAGGATTTTGAAAAAGGCATCCAATTTCAATGGTAGATTTCACCTGAAGAACATGTGGTTTTCACACAACTGTGGCCAGTTTGAGTCTAATTCACGTATTGATTTGGAAATTTTATTTTTTATTGATATGCGTATATTTTGAGGAAAACTGTCAAATGTTTAAGCTATTTCTTTTCATATATATTTAGATTTTTTTTCTATATTTAAATTTTCTATATTTTCCTCAAAATGTTGGGCATCCAGGTTTTCATTGAAGGGCATCTTAATGTCACTGTCAGCATGCAAATTGTCGTTATTGGTCTCCAAACATCTCTAATAGTACCATTGTTTTAAAAACTTGTCAGTTTATCTTTGGTGATCATTTCCTTTATTCTCATTACCTCTATGCTTGGTTAAGCATTGATATTATTAGGAGAAGATAGATACTGATCACTCCAAGATATCAAGTCCATGGAGCTGGCTTTTAAATGGTGCTTTAAATAATTAATCATTATGGTTACCTCCAGCAGCTCAATTCCTTCATTACACAGTGTGGGAACAGCTTTATTTAGGCCACCATTGTCCATTTTACTCCACTTTGGAAAAATCGGTTTATAATCTGGCAACTTTGTGACACCTGGCCAGATTTCTTCTGTCGGAGTACCTAAAATTCTGTGTGACCAAACATATGACCAGAGAAGCAATGTAAAAACCATAAGAGATAACTAAAGTAAACATTATATACCAGATATAATTGCGTTTTAATAAGGATTAAAGGTTTATATCGTTCCAAGTGGCAAGCTTACCTAAAAATACGGAAAAGCTGGTCAATTTCAGAATCACCATGAAACAGTGGTCGCTTGGTGACCATTTCGGCAAAAATACAACCAATGCTCCACTGGTCAACCGCAGTTGAATATCGAGGAGACCCAAGAAGAACTTCAGGTGGTCTATACCACAATGTGACAATCTAAAAGAAAATCAAGAATAAACAAAATATGTAAACATTAAAACATTGCAGATTATTAAGCCATGAGGTTATAATGATCTATTACCTCATGTGTGTATGCTCTAATGGGTAAACCAAATGCTCTTGCCAACCCAAAGTCAGCAAGTTTAATGACTCCTTTATCATCAATAAGTAAGTTTTGGGGCTTTAAATCTCGATGGAGTGTCCTCCTTGTGTGACAAAACAGCATGGCAGTCAGGATTTGAAACAAGTAACTCTAAATGGGAAGGACAGAAAGTTGACATTATATTTAGAACTGTGAGATAATGTATCAGTCTTGGTCAAATCTATGCATGCCTAGGCATTTTTTTAAAAAGTTGAAAATTCCCCAGTGGGGATCAAGAGCAGGATCCAAATATGGCCAGCAATGTCCCTGCTTTGATTTGACCAATACATAACCAACTCCCCAAACTCAGTATAAATTATCTTTCTCTTACCTTCACTAGCATTTTGTCAAGGAATCCATTAGTCGTGTCTAAGTGTTTTTTGAGGTCCATTTTTAAAAATTCAAATACAAGGTAAAGTTTCGAATCCTGTTGTACCACATGCTGCAACCTACAAACAAATTGTTGGGGAATTTGAATACAGTACTTGTAAATTTCCAGAGGGAACAACCTTATATGAAACCATCAAAATATATTTAATTAATAAAAAATAAACAATTAAAATTATCAAGATAAGTGTACGAAAAGAGAGACATATTCAGGAAACTTACCATACAACGTTGGGGTGTTTCAATTCCTTCAAAACAGATATCTCTCTCAGAGACGTACTGGGCATCCCCTCCTCTTCGCACTCCAAACGGATTTTTTTCAAAGCAACGAGCTCTCGTGTCTTTACGTTACGCGCTTTGTACACTACACCATACGTACCTGAGATGAAAGAAAAATAACTGATATTAACTTAAGGATAAACTCGGGAGAATCAAAGATCATATACCGATACCGTCCGCCTTATGTTTGTCACGAATTTTTTCTTGTTCTAGTCTCCTAGAGAATAAGAACGCTATTATTACTGCGGTAGAAACATCAATTAAAGCCACTTGCCTTCACCGACTTTTTCGATCTTCTCGTAATCATCCATGGTGGTCATGACGAATAGATTTTCTGACATCAAGAGGACGCGAATTTCCCGAAAGGTCCTGTCTGAAATCAATCAATAAAGTCAATAGATCGTCATGATAGGTATTTTGGACAGTACTTTTGCTCAATTCTGATAAAGAAGCCAAGTTTGAAGACAATCTTAAAGACAGAGCTTGGTCGCAATATGGCGAAACAATGGCCACGAAACCAACATACTGTAGGAAACATGGAGACCATGAATGTTGAACAACCGCCTTTTTATTAGTTCTCAAACGCTAACCTGAAGTATTAGTGAGTATTAGTACAAACTGTCGCTCATTACAAACGAATTAAGACCTTCACCTACCTACTTACCACACCAAAGTTAAGAAACAAAGATGTTCACAATGGCTTTCATCCCTTTCCTAATGAGCGGTTCCCACAAACGACAAGTTTCGAAAATCGCGCAGCGTCTCCCGAAAACCAATCACATGAGTTTTTCTCACTGGGTTCTGCCAATCAGCAACGAGATTTCACAAACCACGTGACGTTTAAATGTCAGTCTCGAAAACGTCGTGTTGTCTGATTGGCGAGATCAAATTATTTCCAGCCAATAGACGACGACGTTAAATCGCTGTACTCCGTGGTGTTCTTTCTTTCTTGGAGTCAACATGGAGGCATTGTTCGGTCTTTATTTCCACGTTCTTGAACTACCGCATATAAAGGTTAAGAAGCCGTCATGGGTAAAGCCTCCTTCAGCAATGGTAGTATTCTCTATGGTGCTTCTGTCTTACTTCTTGGTTACAGGAGGTAACGATTTTTATTAACAAAATGCTGCTAACAATGATACATAATATTATGTAGCTAATATTTCTTGAGAATTTATTTTAAAATTGTTGAGAAGCTAAGAAGCATAACTATATTCTACAACAGTTTTAACATAATACTGTAAACGACTATATAAAAGTATAATATTTTTTTATTTGGAGATAAAAATATATACTTTTATACTTTGACTGAGACCTAAGGAAATATAATATTTATAATCGTTATTATTAAGTACTATTAAGGGCTTGTTTATATGATGCCGGTATAGCGATCTCGGTACAGGGATGTCCCGGGTGACTGGGATGCGTGAAAATGTTGATAATAATTTCTCAATGAAACAAAAACTAATTTTATTCGCATAAAAAGCATCCCAACGAATGTTTTTTCATTTTCCCACTTTTTTGGATATTTCACCTGGTCAGACGACATTTTAAATTTCAATTCAGTTCTGGGGAAAACATTTGTCCCTGTGTCGCAGGATCTTGGTTGCTTCAAGTGTACCGGGATCATATAAATAGGCCCTTAGTGATGATAAGAAATAATAATAATAAATATAATTAATGGTATAATTAAATTATCTCAAATTGTATTGCAGGTATCATATATGATGTAATTGTGGAACCACCAAGTATTGGTAGTACAACAGATGAGAATGGCAACAGTAAACCCGTAAGCAGAAGCTATTAAGCTTATAAAAAGGTGGTCATCGTGAGGAAGTGTAATATGTGGCCATAATCTAATAATGTATTTTCATAATAGGTGGCTTTCATGCCTTATCGTGTCAATGGACAGTATATTATGGAAGGTCTGGCGGCTAGTTTTATGTTTTCACTTGGTGGGTTAGGATTCATTGTGCTTGACAAATCAAATGCTGTTGGCTTGCCTAAATTGAACCGGTTCCTGTTACTCTTTTTTGGCTTTATTTGCGTCACTGTGGCATTTTTCTGCTGCAGAGTGTTCATGAAGATGAAGTTGCCGTAAGTATTTTTTTCTTTTACCAGCCCTAGCTGCATTTCAAGGTTCATGGTTATTGAATTTCATTTACTTTACCTTAAGCCCAGCACACACTAGGTGATTTTTGTCACAAGCGATATTTGTCGCACAATATCGTTTCCGATTTAGAGACTGCACGCAGGCTAACATACACTAGGCAATGTTTTCATATACTGTATTGTAGCAAACGACAAAAATCGCAGGTTCTTGTGACAAAAATTGCTTAGTGTGTACTGGGCTTTAGTAGTGCAACATGGTTTCGATATTGAATTAGCAAGTGCCTTCTAAAGTACCTACGTTGCAATGAAGCCAAATAAAAATAAATGTGTGGTTCTAGTTTCCTGACCAACCCTATTTTATCCACCCGACCCTAAAAATTTTTTGACTGTGAGACACATAGGGTGAGGCGGTTTTTACAAAAAAACGAAAACTGAAAACCGACCGAAAAAAACCGAGTGAACCGGTTTTTTAAAACGCGTTCGAAACTACAGTTAAAAAAACATGCATGGCGCTACTCGCGCAAGACTTCAGTTTGAAAAACAATTGTATTAATTGATTACAAACATCATGACTACGAAGTACAAAGAAATATGCAATATATAAGAGAAATCCGCTTATCCGTTCAATTAACTTCGAATCGAAGCCCTTCCGTTCTTATATCGGAGATCATACCTGGCAAGAAACGTACGCGTCGGTATTTCGAAGACGTTATCAAACTTCAAACAAAATCTCTTCAGTTTTTCCGTGTGTGAACGCAAACACTTGATTCTTTTGCAACAAACCCGTATAAATATGGTTCGATTTTATTGAAATACCGATTTTTCTTCGGTTTTTCGGTTTTTCTCCAAAAGCAACATCGGTTAAATCGGTTTTCAAAAAACATCGGTTTTTTTCGGTTTATCGATTAACCGCCTCACCCTAGAGACACAACCATTTCACTAAATTTCACTGTTTTCCATCAAAGTTCGACATTAATCTTTGCCGAGTTGCCAAAGGCAAGTTTGTTTTTTATTCTGCCTACAGTAGCTCCCTTGCCACATGCCAACTTTGCAATTATTGTCACCATTCTATTCGATTGCTCTGGCTAGTAATTACCTAAAGTTTTTCAAGATGTAGTGGAACCACACTATATATTTTTTATTTGGCCTGATGTGAAGGGGTTTGCTTCCCATAAGCAATTTAGAAAGCTTTTCTAATTGTTAAGAGCTCAAGAGTGTGTATTTTGGTACTTTACAAACTTTCCTTATTTCCTCGCTTATGGATTATTTTTATTTTTCATTTTCTAGGGGATATCTTTCAAGCTATTAAGTGGGCATATGGACTAATTTTAATGAGAATTATTCACAATTATTTTAAATTTGTTATTGATTACTTCTTGAACTAACCACTGTATACCTATGTACCTATGTAGTATACCTCAGGTGTTGTCTATAGAGGCAATTTCAAAATCCTGTTACAGTTCCACCTGGAGGAAAATGGCATTAAACATTTAACTTCCAAACCAACCATGTCTAATTAATTTAATGATTAATAGAAATGTACTTGTAGTCTAGTGCAAATGCTGTGCTCTGATTGGCCACACTACAGTGGAACCCTGATTTGCGACTACCCCATTAATATGACCACATTTGTATGGCCCTTAATTTCTATCAACTTGTAGAAATTTGGATCTTGTAATATATGGTTGTAAGCAGTTGTGATTGAATTACTTTTATTTTGTACTCAAGTAAAAGTAATTCACTTCAAAACAACTTTGAGTAAACAACACGAGTAAAACGTGGGGCATTTAGTACTAGTACAAGTACTTGAGTAGAAAGCAAAATAACTTTTTAGCAGGGTTTCTCTCAGGTAGTTTGAAGTGACAAGTATAAGTAACAGTTTTAAATTTTTCATGATTTTCCACTGCTTACTAAAACCTCCTTTTCAGCCCTTTGGTCCGCCTTGAATTTTCCCCTCTCTAACCTGTACGAACCTGGTTTTAAAAATACTTGAAGTACAATTAGACAATTGTAAGTACTGTACATTGCCAGGCAATTGGGAAGTGAACATTCTAATATGACATGTCCTGATTACAGAAATGAAAAAGCAAAGTTGTCTTCCATGCCAAACATATTTAATATCACAAACTTGGAATACAAATACCGATGATGGCTTCACATTTTTTAATCTATAAAATATTTAAAGTTCACAGCTTTCTATAAAAAAATCCTCCAATACAAAAATAATTAAAATGCAACAGTCCATTCAGTAGTGAATTCTTCCATTCTTGTAATATTAATTGTTTTCACAAAATGTTAATATTCTGCTTGGATTTTACATGGTCTGTAAAATGGCCTTTCTCTAGAACAGAGCCATCCGGTGTATGGGTTTCCTCTGTGTGACTGTTGTCTTCTGGGTCTGTTTCTTTGTTGTCTTCAGGTTGATCACCCTTGTCACTTGAAGAGTCTGTCTGGTTGCTGTCTGTACTGTCATCCTCACTAAAGGTTGTTAGCTCAGCACCATGAAATATGTACCGACAAGGTGGTAGGAAAATATATTGCAGATCTACCAAAATATTAAAAGGTGATGGTCAGTTATAACTAGACCATAGGAACTACTGACAAGTAGTGGATGTCAAAATACAATACCTTTATCTTCGGTGTAATCTTTTGGTTCCAAACATGTGTTCATCTTTTTTTCACCTGCTACATGTATGTCTTGGTTGCCATTTGTTAACTGAAAAAATATTTTAATCTTACATATTTTGTTGCATAATCATAAATTGCTTTGTTTGCCTTGAACATTGTGCCAACTATATCCTTTCTAATCAAATGCTAGCCTCCTCCACAGGCAACTCTGTGGCTTCTTTTTTCCGAGTCAAATCGCTTCAAGGCTGTACAAGCAATGTTTTCGCTGGGATTGCAGGGAAGTATAGGGATTGTGAAGGGATTGATCGACGAAGAGGGTTCTCTGGCTCGGCCAAAAATGGCCAAAACAACGTTGGAAGCTATTTGACTGGGGGAAAAAAAGCCACAGAGTTGCCTGCGGAGGAGGCTAATCAAAGGGTAAGGTCTGCATAATTATTTTAATGAATTGTACCATCCCTTAAAGTATCACAACTCTAACTACAAGTCATGACAATTAAAAAATAAAATTTTAGAACTTCTAACTATTTCAATTACAGTATCTTAAAGTTCTGTCATTTTCCTCAAAACCCGTTTTTTAAGCCAGTAGTAGTTTCTACATACATTGTCTTCTTGAGGACTGCTCCTGCAGTAGTCCTGTTTAGGTGAGGGAGGTGGTGTTTGCAGAAAAGGCAAAATGTACTCCTTTGAAACTTTCGGGATTTCAAAATCTTGCAAGACATCCGACCAGGGCTCCCCCAACTGCTTGCAAATGTGGGCAATCGTCGTATCACAGTCACCAAGCAACTCAACATCGAAATTCAGATGAGACAGTGGTTCGCGGTTTATTAGGATCTGGGGTATATTTGATGGCATCTGATCTAAAGATTATAAGTAATGAGAATTCTATAAGAATAAGAAATAAAAAAGTGTGGTAGCACACTTTAGGGAGCTTATAAAGCTTGAAGTGTAGCATTAATTTTTTTATTTTTTTTATGGATAACATTTGGAAGAATCCATGAATAATATTAGAGCACTAATGCAATGGAAAATGTTTCGTTGACTCCAGCAGCTGGATTTGAACTCACAACATGCACAAGATATTCTCTAGATAACTTGACACTTATAAGTGACTCTACACTATTAAGTAGTAACTTAGTCAAGTAAAAGTTGTTGATACTAGTGGGATTTGAACTTGATCTTTTGAGATTCTGTAGAAGTCAATATCATAGTATGGAAATTACAACTTACTTGGAATTAAGGCAACTGGTCTTACTTTGAGGGAAGAGCCAATAACAATCAGTAAATCTACCTAAATATTTCAACAACAACAACAACAGAATTTCAATGGGATATTCCCTGTTTATTATCATTTTAATCTAACAACTGATTTTACAAACCTTGATTTTTGATAAATTTTAAGCAAGTCAGGAAAAATTATAAATCTTCATTTACCTGCTTGATGTCTTGTTCAATATAATGGTGGAATTGTGGAGGTAAACTTTCTCCGAAAAACACAATATCTGTAAAATGGCCAATTGAAATATTATAGACATAGTTTGACACTACTCTGGCTTTAAAAAGTTTTTTGAACATAACTTTAAAAGTTACTGTCCATGACCCAACATTTCAACACTCCAATCTAGTGTCTTCATCAGGGGTGATTGTTGTAAGGTTAGGACTAAAAGGATCTCTATTTATACACTCATAGAACCGATGATGATAGCGTCAAACTATGTCTGATTTATCACCAGGTTGCGTTGAGAAATTATTTGTTGAAATATTATATTTGGTTGTGATAGCAAGCTAAATAACTTCAATATAATATTTACCTGGTTTCATGACAGATAGAGAATCCTTAGAAACAGGACACTTTGGACACACAGGTATTACCTACAAAAACCAAAATCCTTACATGTAAGTACCTTAGACAAAAATACTATTATGATTGGAGTCTAATATGAACCAAACCATAATTTTAGAATCCTTGAAATTTCTATGTAAACAGTAATTATATTATAAAATATTGTACTCTATGTACCTGATTTAATATATCTTCTCTGATTGCATTGGCTGTTACTTTATGTTTGCAGTTTGTGCAAGATGCAGTTGCAAATGAACCTAGAATAACCAGAATGTGTTATAATTAGAGTTATCCACTGTGGAGTTATCAATTACCTGAATAATCAAATTGCTCACAAGTACAGTGACCCTGCACGTGAAAATCATCGACATCCAACTTGGGCCATGTTTAAAAAGGTTGGTGTACTGCCGAAATAGTGTGTAAGTTGTCTAACGTTTTGAGCTTAGGCCCTTTATCAGAGAGATTTCATTTGTATTTCTACACTGTCAGGGTCCGAATTAGCGCTCCAAAACAGCTTCGCATTTTTCTTTAGTATCACAATGTAGTGTAACATCTCCCAACGTTGCGTAGCGTCTTACAACGTAGTGTAATGTATTACAACGTAGCATAACGTCTTACAACGTAGCGTAACGTCTTACAACGTAGTGTCTTGCAACTTTACGTAGCGTCGTACAACTTTACGTAGCTTCGTACAACGTTGCGTAGCGTCTTACAACGTTGCGTAGCGTCTTACAACGTTGTGCATGTAGCATCTTACAACGTAGCGTAACGTCTTACAACGTACAGTAGTGTAACGTCTTACAACGTAGTGTAACGTCTTACAACGTAGTGTAACGTCTTACAAGTAGTGTAACGTCTTACAACGTAGTGTAATGTCTTACAACGTAGCGTAACGTCTTACAACGTAGCGTCATTAAGTTCTCAAGTTTACATCACTTGCATCGCGTCCACGGTGAACTTGGTTACTTAAAATCAGCTTCGCAATTCTCAGAAAAATCACTTCGCAGATTTTCGAAATTTTCAAAATCGCTTCCCAATTTGCGAAGCGCTAATTCGGACCTTGCATTCTGTCTTCCAAGGCCTGTAAACATTGTGTCTTACCATGACATTCAATAACCTTTGTAATTCCGGTTACTTTCTCCAGTGTATCAATATTCTGTGTGTAATTTCTGAGCAACTGGCCATTCTTTTCCACTTGATGAATAAATCTATGACTCAATGAGGGCTTTAACTCTCCAGGGTAGATTTCCTGACGGGAAAAACAAATACCGGCATTGCCAAAATGAACAATGACTATAAACATGCTGCTTTGAGAGAATTATTTTCATGCCATTTGTCCCCAAGTTACTGTAGTTTTCTGTTTATTAGATAGAGGTCAACCGATGATCGGATTTGGCCGATATTTTGCAACATCGGCAATACATCGGACCGGTAAAATATCATTACCGTAGTCAATGTTAAGTTTCTAAATTTTGGCATTTATAAGAGTTTTTCTGCAGAACAAAAGCTAAAAGATGTAGAACACTAGATGAGTAGGTTCCGTCTCCTGCTGGGAATTGTGTGAACCTGTTTATTTAGAAAGATAAGTGACGAAAGTCAGACCGGAAATTTCAGAGAGCGAATTGTGAAAATGCAACATTTTTGGCGCCAGTTCGATGGAATTAAAAATATGTGTGCGACGTGTCACTTTCAAAATGAAACAAATGATTAAATTATCTGTGCCTCATGCATTACTAGTCAGTATCTTATTCTTTCCTAGAAATACTGTGCTAATATAATAGTTTAATGTATATATAGCGACTAATCTGGGCTTCCTCCAAACGGCCCCATGCAGTAATCTCTAAAAACATCGGATTGGACATCGGCCGATGTTGTAAAAGAAATATCGGCCATCTGTTCGGCAAGCAAAACCCATTTCGGTTGACCTTTACTGTTTATTATACTGTCTAATATAGCTTGAGTGCTTGACTATATTTTCTTTTCAATTTCCTAATTTGAGAAAATTCTCTCCTCTACCCAAATATTTAATTCCAAATGGGGAAGGAGTTGGACTTAAGATTAATTTTAGCACCAATTTATATGTACCTTAGCAAACTTGTAAAAGGGTTTACAGTTATGTGTGAAGTACTTTATGTCAAACATTGCCTGCGGATCTGGTAGGTCTGGGTACTCTTTACTTAATCTGGCATAGATACCATCTCTTGACCGAAAGTCTGGTATACCACATGACACAGAAACCTAAATGAAAAAAAAAACAGTTCACAGACAGAACGTTTTGTTGAAGAATTTTCATTCGTAACCAATTTGGTGGTCTGAATTTGGCTTCTCCCCATCTTTTCTTTCATATTCTATGTGAATGTTGGATGCAAATGCAGCCATATGTGATGTACATGTAGATTCTGCTAATGGAAGGGAGTGTGTGCAGTGGCGTAGCTAGGGTTTCAGGGGCCCCGGTTCAAGAGTGAGGGCTTTTGTAGTCGCGTGTCCAGAAATTTGGGACAGTCAGCGGAATAATCCTTTGGCTCAGATTTTGCTTGCTTGGGGCCCCTGGACATTCGGGGGCCCTGGTTCAATGAACCGCCTATTGCTACGCTACTGAGTGTGAGATGATCCCCTCTCCACCTAGCTAGCCTGTGAAGCAGGTGCTAGAGGGAGGGGAGCTGGTGCCGGTGTCAACCCCTTGGCTGTGCTACTGGCATTGCATTTCCTTGAGGAGATTAAGAACCAAAATGATAAAAACTGGTGTGTAGTTGTCAGTATCCTAAGTTTACAAAAATGTCATGTCTGTTTGTTACTGGCACTTAAAATTAATTGATGACTAATACCAGAAGTAATACAGCCAATAATATACCTACCCCAGCTCCAGTCAATATAACAATATTTTTACAAGTTTTTAGCAGATATACAACTTGATCTATGGTGTTAATATGGCTTAACTTCTGACGAGGTTGAGGGTCATGAAGTATCTCAAAAATGAGCTGCCAAATTGTAAGAACATCCATATTTTCAGGCTAAAATAAGAAATACAGAAATAGTTACCTACAATAGCATAACTTATTTTACAAAACGTTCCAAAATTGAGTTGCGTTTATGTGGAGACATCTTACCAGTTGTACATTAGCAGGCAAAAGGGCTTGCAAAATATAACAAGGATCTGTGCGACGTTCAATATGACCCCGGATCCAACCCATTGGTCCTTAATTCAAGGAAATGTTAAAATATTTTAGAAATTATATAATAGTATTAATAAAAATAATATTACATTATCTATTATAATATTATAAGAAATAGATGTAATATTCGCTTTTAATTTGTTTATTTATTTATTTTTAATTTTTGTTATTTTTTATGATTTATGAACACTCGATCCCAGTCCCATTTATTATTACTTTCACGCGGTTAGGTTTTAAGAGACAAAAATGGTAAAATTTCTAAAGTGTACAGATCGCTGATGGTATTTTCCCTACTAGACAATTAGATTAAATGATAAATTGATAGAATTACTCTTATAAAGTCTCAAATAAGGTCATTTCACCCACAAACATATTCATTTTGTTGTTAGCCAAAATTCAAAATGGCGGACACTTATTTCAAAGAAAAATCATATTTTCTCAAATGCGGCGATAGATACTTGTAGTTAAATTTCCCGAGGGATACATTACCTGCAACAGGCTGTCGATTGAGGTCGTTGGTACAATCAAAGTCATCAAAACACTCGATTGTAAGGTTATCTAAGTTTTCATCGGTGTCTTCAGTGTTGGCGCCAAACGTGGTCTCGCCATGTGATTGTGGCTCGGTTTGACACTCGGCACTTGGTTGATCCGAATAGGATGGAGATCTCTCGTTAGTCACCGCTTCTACCACTTTTACCCTTTTTGTGGGAATTTCTTCGCATTCGGAAGCAGTTCTTTTCTCGCTCATGATCGAGTTTTTGTGTTTTAGTTGAGTTTTGACAATGACGTACGTAAAATTTTAGGATTGTCGCATGTTTCATAATGACGACAAAAATAACTGGTGGGGGTGGGGAGGTTTAACTGACAACGTATTCTAAGCGCTTATATTCTGCTATTCGTTTGAAATATTTCAACGTGGAAGATTTTTGGATATGTTTAGTGGGGACAGAGCAAAACGGTGCATTACTATTGCAAATAAATATCATGATTTGTGTAAAATATAAATGAGGTATTGTCGGATTGCCCTACCCCCCTTCGTCGCACATTGTACCAAAAATGGCCAGTGACACATGGAAGGAGTGTATTGCGGTTCTTTCTAATTTTTTGGATAAAAAAGCATTCACTTCTCTTGTAGAAAAATACCAGTCGACTTCTAATTCAAGTGAATTGCTTAAGGAGCTTATCGAAGTGTTCTGTAATACTTTACCTGGAAATTATGGCGCCAAGTTTGAAGACCTTGGAGAAGATGTTCCGCTGTCGATATCTTCCATTGCTTTGCAAATACCCGTGTTATTTTCGTGTGGTACTCTTTTCGATGTCTTTAAAAACTCCTTTCAAGAATTACTTGAAGCTGGAAAAAATATGCAGTTATTGAAAACGTGTAAGGTTGTTTCTGAGGTCGTAAAAAATTGTCCATTGACATGGCTCTTGCACGTCGACGAGAATAATGTCGAAAATCTCGAAATATCACATTTGGAAGAACCCAAAGAAAACATTGCATCTGTCTTGTTGTTTCTTTTAAAGAATATCGACTTGATGTCATTAAGTTCCGAGGAAATTGGAAGTCACCAGAAACTCAAGATCTTTCCAAGAATTTTACTATTATGTCATGCAATTTTGCAAAAACTTTGTGAGGATTCTGGAATTCCCGATATTCTTAGAAACCTGGAGTTGTCGGTACTGAGAAAGGTTGTATGTGCTTCTGTTATGGGTTGCATCCAGCAAACAGGAAAGCAATGCTGGGTTTCTGAAGTTTCTAGAAAAGTTGGCTCAGACTTTCTGGATTTTGTTTCCAGAAGATGTGGCTATGATGATGTTGAAGATTTATTGTCTGGGTCCAATGCAGAAATATCAACAGAGGCAGCTGAATCCCAGGAAAGAAAGATTGTTCCAAATGGTCTTCTTGGAAATATACTGAAATATATGAAGCATTTCATGACCAAAGATAAACTTGTTGATTCATCTGTTGCTGTTCACGTCTTGACATGGTCTGTTGAGAAGGTGAAGCATCCATTTCTTGGTAGACATTTTTCTATGGTGCTGCCACCATTGTTGCTTTTAGTCGATGATTACAGAGTGCATAATCGAGTCACTGGAATTCAGGTGCTTGAGCATGTTGTGGATAACATTAATGCCACCGAGCTTTGCTGGTACGGAAGAGCTGAAGTAATTTACGAGGCTTTGCATCATCGTATGTATACCAACGAGCCAGAGGTGATGCAAGCCTTGCATACTTGCCTGTTGAAAATCTTAAAAGTCATTGAGCCGTCTCCAAAAAAGCCAATAGTTGGCAGAAAGTTAAACAAGTGTGACCTCAATTTTCAAATCATCCTTTCCTCAATGGAGTTTGAGAGTAAGATTTGTTTAAGAAGAGTTTATTGCAAGCAGCTGGTCAAGTTTATTGACTACATGGGAATAACAGTTCTTCGCCATTTGAAGCACCTCATGAGAGTGGTGTTTAGATATTTGGAGATTCCTGACAGCACAACAGAAGAATGGAGACTTGATATGTTGGATGTTTTGAAGTCAATCATAACCAATGTTTGGCCAAGAATACCTATGTATGCCAATGATATTCTCGAGTGTCTAATGAAGCTGATTGTTGATATTTCAACATTTTGCAGTGATGATCAATTGGATGCAAAACAGGCCATGCTTGTGGAAATTGAAGAATGCCTCTTGTTGTTGCTATTTTGTTGCGGAGATCCTGTCAGAAGATCACTTGAAGAAATGACCACAGGGCTTGGTCATACTGAAACAGAGAACTTGATCTCTAGGTCTTTAAATTCTTACAAATCCCAAATTATTGCAGATACCAAATTGCCATGATTAGCCATGTAAAATAGTAAAATAAGTATTAATTTTTGCAAAATAAATCTTGATAAATTCTGAGGTACATACCTATACACTGAAAAGATAAAAAAGATATTGGTTAAATGTATGTTTTTTGTCTTTTTTTTAATGACTAAATGACCACTGGGTTTTATATCAATTTTTATTATTTTTAGTTTTATATAATTACACTGTGTTTTTAGATTATATTATAGTTAGTTTAGTAATATTTGTAAGTTGTTATAACTTATAAGTAGTCAAAGATATATATTGTATGTAAAGTGCTTGAGCAGATTTTATGTATAAGTGCTATATAAATGTACTTATTATTAATATTATTATTATTCAGGGGGTAATTGCATAAATATTAACATTGATCTTATACACGAATCGCGATTCTCAAAATTAAATGTACCTGCGCTTTGTATTGTTGGATACTAGAGGTGAGTAAAAGTCACGGTTTTTGCTTAACCCTTTAACCCTGAGGTTCCCAATTGACGAGTAAAATCGTGTGGCGTTAGACAGAGTAAAATTATCTGGCATTAGACAGAGTAAAATTATAAAATGGCCGGTTTTGTGGTTAAAGGGTTAATTAAGAGGAGAGATGGGCAGATAGGCTCAGTTCACCATTTAACCCCAGAGGTTCCCAATTGACGAGTAAAATCGTCTGGCGTTAGACAGAGTAAAATTTTCTGGCATTAGACAGAGTAAAATTATAAAGGGCTGGTTTTGGCCGGCTTGGTGGTTAAAGGGTTCACGGACGTTTTTGTTTGCTACGATTTATGTGTAATAAAGCGCTTTGATTCTTGTTACATGCGTAGAAACATTGTAGTTAAACTTGAACAAGATAAACTATACCATGCCAAAATAGGACAGAGGTTACTAAAAAATGTTATAGTACGCGTACTATCGTTTAGTAGCGTGCGTCGGTTTCTTTCCCAGTACCCTTTGCGAGCATCAGTTGGGTACGATAGTATGGCGGTATGGCACTATATCAACAATAAACACGGTACGATGGTACGCGTACTATAGTATTTTTTGAAAAACTCTTGTCCTATTTTATGCATCAATTGAGATAAACACTTGAATATTGTTACTTAGCCAACCGGAAGTAGAATGTTAATGGCAATTCTATTGTTTTTTTGGCCAAATGACTTCATTGAGTCCGTCAATAACATTTAGAAGTATTTAATTTTTAAGTGTTATGCATTTTTACCGTTATTCCTGTTTTCACCATCTTGGTACATAGGAGCGCTAGCTCAGAATTTTACTCACCTGAAATATCCCATAATCACCAAATACGCCTATTTTTTGAGATTCATGATCCATGTATTGCAGACACTCAGTATTAGTCATCAGTGATTCAAACCTAATTGTTTTAATATTAGTCATTAGCAGTAAGATCAGGTGTTAATGTTGATGCCACTTGGACCAGACGACAGCGATATCTGTATATGCTAAATAGTGACATAATAAGGTGGGTGCTAAAGATATTCAGGTGGTTTGGACTTAGAGCCCTCCCCCATTATAATATTGATATTGGGAGGGAGTTGGCCCCTCTTGGTCTGAAATGGGTATTATCAGCAACATATATACACAGTCAAATATCCCTTAAGTGTCTGGCCAATGACAAATTTGTAGCCCCTCTTTAAATCTTTAATATTTGGCCTCTTCACTATTCTCACTTTGTTGGGCAATATTTATTTCACTGCTATAATAGTTTCAGTAAAACATGTTAATATTTTATTTGTTTTAATAAATGTATCCCCTTTCCTTGAACAAATACGAAACTTTGTTCGTAGAGGAGCTAGTTATTTTTCTAATATTTTTCGGCTAACCCAAAACAAAGTGCCCTTTGTGTATCTCGTGACGCTTTAATCAAATGCATTCCCAAAACTTTGTTTCCGTGATCGTCCGTGACACGCTCGAGTTGTTTACCGGATACATTAGTAATGGCTTTTGTGACGTTTACCAGCGTGGGCTAAAAAATTGTTTTGCGATTTTCCCCAGACCTTTCAACGCACGAAACATTCGCAATTTCTCGGGGAAAAAGAAACACTGCGAGTTTTCTGCAACTAATGCCTTGAAACTATCGACGGTTTTTAAGAATTCGACGAAATTCTCAGATTTCCCGCGCTTACGTAGCGCCTGATTTTAATAATTTGGCGCTCAAGGCTGCTGGTTGTCATGGTGAACACGTCATCCGGGCATTGGAAGAAATTCTTGTGGCGAAAGAGACTCATGTCTCCGACACGACGAGGTTAGCTTTTGATTTGACAAAAGTGGCTTGTTTTGGTCGGTAGTATTTTGAGAGGTTCGCGAATCGTTGGTGGAAGTCCTCTTTTGTTGTCGATATTCGGTAGTACTCTTGCATTCAGCCAAAGGATGACGTAAAGGATAGGATATTGTCGAGAAAATTCGCGTCGTTGCGCTTGTTGGGAAATGATGGCCAGGTTCTACGCGGATTAGGTGTTTTGGAAGTGGAATTAGTCAAAAACACGGGTCTCCAAGGTCCTTTCATGGACCTATTCATCGAAACGCTGACTGGAACTGCGTTTGAACTAAGAGTGAGTCCGTTTGAAACGGTGATGAACGTGAAAGCGAAGATACAACGCCTCGAAGGTTGGTGTGGCCAGGCTTCATTTAATTTGTTATGTATGATGTTTTCTGACTTAAATTAGACTGAGTATTGTTTTGTTATTGGGTAAAACAATTCTAGGGTGTTGTAAATTTTCAAAGTTATCTCGTAGTCGGTTTTGATTGAGTCTAGAGTAGAGGTAATAAAAAGCGTCAAAGAGTGCAATATAATACATGTCTGATATCTGTGCCCACACGAAGGATATTAAACAGACTAGTTTACGTTTACTTGTACAAAAAAGCGTACTTTTGGCTTCTTTCGCTTGCCCACTTCTCTCTATTCTATCATAATTCCCGTCGTTTCAAAAACTTTCTACCGTGTTTGCGTGTGATTGATCTAAACCTGGTATACAGTCATATATATTTGTTATGGCATTGCCATTGGGGTCATTGGCAAAATCTCGTGTCATATACTTCTCTTGTTGAGTTAATCGCAATTTTAGGTATAATTTATGTAAACAATGAGTTTATTTTTCCGTCTTTTAAGTGTAAATTCCCAGAGGAGATTATGAAATTTCCTTTGGGGAAAAAGATATAAAATTTTTTGAAGAACCCATCTCATTTACCACAGAACACTTCAGTTGTCTATGAAATAGCATACTAACTATCATCTAGTTTTTGTTTCCTATTTAACCTTTTTTAACTTTAGGTATCCCTATTTCTCAACAACATCTTATTTGGAGGTCAATGGAACTAGAAGATGATTACTGCCTACACGATTATGCGTGAGTTATAAAAGAGCTTTTTGTACTTTTGTTTGTAGCAATTGGAATGTCTGTTAATAGGTTGTGATAATCCAAGTGCTAACCTTGACATAAACCTAAATTTTGGGGATGGGTATTAGGGTTGTATTAGGGTTAGTATTGGGGTTAGTATTGGGGTTAGTATTAGGGTTAGTATTAGGGTTAGTATTAGGGTTAATATTAGGGTTGAAACCTACCCTTTAGTCACAACCCTAAATTTTTGGCTGCAATTTTGAAACCTATTGTAACTCTCTCATCCATACCCTTAAGCCATAACCAAGGTACCATTGCTGACATCATCACCATTTTTATCATCATCATTATTACCATGATGATCACCATTGATATCACCACCATTATTATCATCATCATTATTATCATCATCATCATCACTACGATCAATCATTCTTTTTATTTCCATGACAGGCTTTTCAACGAAAAACTTGCATTGCATGAAATAAAACCTGAAATCGCAACATGCTCCTGACAAAAAATATTATTGTCATATATAAAAACAGCTAATGAACTAAAAAAATAAAATCTCTGTGCCTGCACAAACTTTCTGAATTGTAAATAGTGCCTGCGAACGTCATACTTTGTAAACACAGTTTTAATAATTAGCTAAAAAATCAGCAAAAAAATTGTGCCTGCACAAATTGAAAATGTGCCTACAAGCGGCGCTCGCGCACTTTAATGAAGCCTGTCACCATCATCATCAATTCCAATCTCTTTTGACTTTATTCCTATTTCATTGATTCTTTTCTTATAGTATAAATGATGGGGCTACAATACAACTTGTTTTGGCCATGCGCGGAGGACCAATAAATATGAAAAGAGGTAGAATAAACGACAATGCATTGTTTTAGAATATATGGTGTGGTTTGTGTTGATTCATTTTGAATTATTTTTCTCTTCAGTTCCAGTGGAAGATAATTCACTGAGAGAGATGGCAGAGTATGTTGAAGCAAACAGGTGTCTGTATCATAAAATAAAACTTGTTTTACAGTATATGTTTTATACACATTTATTCTTCCAAATTATATGCTAGGTTAACATTGATTGTTCATTACAATTATTGTCATAATATTACTATTATTACTTTTGTTATTGTTATTGTTATTATTTTTACGTTATTGTTTTATTTTAGTCTAAACATCAGTGATTGCATTGACTCAACAATGTGGTTATTCATATTTTTGCAGGGATGAGATTTGGGACAAGTTACCAAAAGATAATAGACAAGTGACATTTTTGGTATTCAGGTAAGGATTACAATAAACAGGCAAGGAAAACAGCCATGTAGTAGAACTTGGGTCTTGGATTGGCTTTACTTTTGATTGGTTAACACATTACTTATGCATGAATTATCTTGGTGTTAATAGAGATGGCGAACAGTATAATGTGTACCGTGTTGTCGACAGAGGAGATGGTACCCTAACACCACTCTCGGACTCATTAAGGTAATGTAACTTTGGTTCATTTTCTTATCACTTTTAGATTTAACATCAGGGTTTGAATTAACATATTGAAAGTAGCCTTTTTATGCATATTATGTGGTAAAAATATAGAAAATTAATATAATATATTCTTTCATTAGTGGTGCTTCACTTTACAACTTGTATGATGACGAAGATGAGGAGAATTCAGTTTCAATTCCACAGGTAAATTACTACAAAACAATATTAAAGTTTGTATCTTCTTGTGAACTAAGTGTATAAGGGCTATTGCTTTGCAGGAAACCATCCAAGAAAATAACGTAACAATGAATAAAATGAAACTATTACGAAGTAAAATGCAAACCCTACATATGAGTAAAAAGGTAAGGAGAGATGCAAAAAAATTGTTTTTAATTTTATTGGGAACAAATGTCAAAGGTTTACAGCAAAGCAAAGGAAAAACTATTACAATAGCCACCCCAATAGTTAGAATGTGAAGTCAAGGACCCATGATCTAGCTGACAAAATTAATGTGTCTTTATTAATATTTCTTACTCAAAATCTTATTGATTTTTTAATGCACTTTATGTTCAGAAAAACCAGTACAGTATAATTAATTTTAAGAAATATGAAAATTGCTATCTTTCTGTAGTCTCGTGGTGGTGGAACATCTGTTGAACAAGTGGCATTTCAAGCCCACTCTCCTCCGTCGACATCCAGGATTCTGTATCAACCACATCCTCCTTCAAAAGAAAAACACCCAAAGTTTCAGCCCCGACCACCCTCTGCAGATAAACCATCAAGTTCTTCATTGGCTGCTACCAGAAGACGGTGATCATTATTTTCATCATAACTATCGTCATTATCAGTATAATCTTCATCATCATCATCAATTTCAGGATACATGTAATCATTATGTCATTGTCATGTATTTCTTCCCATTTTATTTCCATCAGCTTACGTCGTTCAAGTTCCAGCCATTATGGACATGACAGCAGTGATGGTCTTCAAGCAACACATGTGAATACACAGGAAAATAATTTTTCTCATGGTTATCCCCATGAGTCCTCTGGTGTTAGTCAATCAAAGGCTGCACTACCACCCATAAACAAAACTAAAAACTCAAATAATATAGACATTTCTGAATTTGTTCGATCTGTTACGGAGGAGCCACCCCCCACAGTGGCCTTGTTTCGCGACAGAACATTATCACAACACATAGACAAAGAAGGTAAACCACCTCCTAATCCTGCAATAAGCGGGCATAAGCGTTTACCAAATGTTGGCGAAGCTTTAGAAAATTCAGAGGAACTTTGCGAGGACCAACCTAACTGGCATACGAATGCCGGGTCTGTGCTTGAAAATACAGGACATTGTCAATCGAAGAGTAATCAAAGTGCTGGTAAGAAGGTTTCTCCTTTAAAAGAAAGGAAATCATCAGTGGAGAGACTTCGGTCAGGATTACTGGTAAGAATACAGACTAGTATTCTAGCTGCCTTTCAATGTAGACAGAGCAAGGGCGGATACAGGATTTTTTCAAAGGGGGTGACTTACTTACTATAAGATGCTCAAACATGGAAATCGTAAACGTTCACCACATTCTCTAGTTACGGAATGAGGCATTTTGACGAGCCTTACATGCTTACAGTGGTAAGCAACACTTCTGGTGTAGATTTCCAGTGAATTGCAACAATCTACTGTAGATCCAGAACATTTTAATATTTTCAAGATCTAGAATTTTCAGCGATGTTTGCGTGACATAGCACTTTAATAAGCCAACTACTAAGTTGAATAATACACTATTAACAAGGCCCAAGGCAAGATATAGAGATTCAAAACAAGAAATCAGAAAATGGAAGAATGTAGAAATAACTATTACCCTTTGCTCGTGATATTGAAATTCAACTAGTTTCCGAATCGAAGCCTATCAATTATAGTGTATCGGTGATTGGGACAGGGGGTGACTAGTAACCCCAGTCACCCCCGCTGTATCCGCCCCTGCAGAGAGAGCTCCATTGGAAGACCGTAGGCGTAACTTAACCAAGCGTAGAGTATGTATTACTATAGAGGTAATGACAGTAATAATGATAATAATGAACTTACAGTACTGTATAGTGCTATTTCCAAATGTTCATTCAATAGCACTTTACATGATACTGTAAGTACAGATAAACAGACATGTTTTTGAAACAACTCCCAACTAGTACTATAAGAAATGTATGAAGACCAATAGGGAGAATTTGTATGTTTATCCTGGGACTTAAAGGTTAAGGCGGTGACACACATGATGAGATGGTGACACACATGATGAGATGGTGACACACATGATGAGATGCTGACACATGATGTGATGCTGACCCACATGAGATGGTGACCCACATGATGAGATGGTGACCCACATGATGAGATGGTGACCCACATGATGAGATGGTGACCCACATGATGAGATGGTGACGCACATGGTGAGATGGTGACGCACATGGTGAGATGGTGACACATGATGAGATGGTGACGCACATGATGAGATGGTGACACACATGGTGCGATGGTGACACACATGATGAGATGGTGACGCACATCGTGAGATGGTGGACATGATGAGATGGTGACACACATGATGAGGTGACGCACATGATGTGATGGTGACCCACATGATGAGATGGTGACACATGATGTGATGCTGACACATGATGAGATGCTGACACATGATGAGATGGTGACACACATGATGAGATGGTGATCTGGATCCCCAATTGCATTGGATTTGGAACATTTGTCTTGGGGTCCAAACTACCCCAAGGGTAACTACCCCAAGTTCTTCCCTATGGCATTGCCCCTGGTTTAGAATAATATTCCCATTACCTCTGTTTAGCATGATTCACTGTCAAGAGTTCACAGAACACAACAAAGTAGTGCAGGCACAAGTAAGTATAATCAATCTTGAATTCTTGGCTGATTTTTACTACTGCCGGTACTATTGCAGTAGTGGAGAGTTTCCTTGGACCATTCTTTTGTTGCTGATTAGCTGTGTTGGGTGCAACTTCTAACACTTATGTAGTTTCCTTATTTCGGACAAATGATTGCCGTCAGTGTTTTCAAATTCAGATCTTACACTGGGAATCATGTGGTTGTTGCTGGTATTGATCTAACTATTCACATGCTGCCACACTGCAGCACTGCACAGTTTAGCCACAGCTGGGTATATACTTCATGGTAACACTAACACTAGACCTGGTTTCCATCTGTTTTTTTTATACCCGTAACCCTAACCGTAACTCTAATCCTAACCATAACCCTAATAACCGTAAAATATGGTGAGAGACTATATGTATTGTTACCATGAAGTATATCCCCACAGCTGTCAACTACTTAATTGGCCAACACACAGGTAGTTGAACTCCCACTTTCTTTTTTTTAGTCTACTCCAATACTGATGTACCCATGGTGCGAAGCAGACCCCCTCCCCAGCTGGCTTCTGGGAAGAAAACTAGATGTTCACTTTGTAGGAAAAAGACTGGCTTGGCCTCAACATATGTTTGCCGGTTTGTGACAAGCACTATCTTGTTTCCTTTACTTAACTGTACACCTTGGTTCAGACTTGGTACTGGTACTGTAATTTATCTATTAAGACCCCCTCTCTTTTAAGCCCCACCCCATGCTCCAATAAGCCCCCCTCTTTTAAGCCACCCTCTCTTTTAAGCCACCATTAATAAATAAATTATGGTATTTATGCAATTGGCCACTGCAATGCAACATTGGGTTGCAATAAAATCGTAGTCCAGCACTAAGTCATTAGAATTATATTGTCTGGAAACGTGGCCAAAGTCTTTGTTCTATGTTTTTGATCACATTTATACAAATGTGTGCACTTTCACAGTTACTGAACACATTGTATTTTCTGTAATTTTCGCAGCCAATAGCAGCATTTGGGTTTAGTCACTCAACCGTGCTGTATAAATATTAATGAACGTAAAGTAAAACAAAAGATTTGTGTACTTTCAGGGCATCCTCAACATAAATCGCAGCTTGTTAGCCGCTTCGAAGTTCGCCACGTTTCCAGACAATAATATAATTCTAGTGACTATGAGCAAAATTATGAATTCAAGGCTGCAAATTACTTCTAGCTACTTTTCATAAATGGCAACAATTAATCCATTAATGACAGTCATGCAAAATTTGAGAAAATAAGCTAAAAATCTTGCTGCCATTGTTCACTTTGATATAAAAGGACATTGGCAACAAAAATTAATATGAAAAAACTCGTAAAATGATAGAGTAACGCCTTTTGCAACTTTTCCGTATTTTACTTCGTTTTTGAAATATTTCAGTTTGTTTGATATGTGAATGAGATGGTCTCTGACACCATTGGGTAGAGAATTTTTGCTCATTAAAAGTCTTATATCTCAGTGTATGCTAAGTTTACAACGTTCATTATCATGAGGAGTTATCTACATCTACATTTTATTGAGTCGGTAAAATCCATAAGTGATATCACACCAACTATTTAGAACTAAAAATATCTATGGTTATGATGTACGGTATATAAAATTCTATAAAAGGTTCAAATAAGTAAGATAAAATACATTAGTCCTGATTGTTAACTAGGTATTCTAATAGCTCAGACTTGAAAAGTTCAAAAGAATTTGACTCAACAATCTCTGCTGGTAAACTATTCCAATGTCTTATAGTTCTAGGGAAAAAAGAATAAAAGTACGTGTTCTTAGTGGCTTTGTCTTGTATATATCTATATTGATGGCTTGCACGAGTTCTAAGTTCAGTGTTTGGATTCAGGTGAATCTCAGTGTCAACATCAATTTGCCCTCGGCTCATCTTATATAACAAGACTAGCCGAGTATACACACATTTCAAGTAAATTTGTGGAACTAATATTCTAATTGTATGAAAATTCTCTACCAGCACATGACGTCAGAGCCCATCTCATTTACATATCAAACAAACTGAAATATTTCAAAAAAGTGTTACTCTATCATTTTACGAGTTCTTTCATATTAGACAAACTTAATTTTTGTTGCCAATGTCCTTTAAAGGGACACTCCGGCCCAAATACAAATGCAGTTCATATGAAAGATCTTACTGACTTTAGTTTATTTCCAAAGTTGCAGCATTCCTATCAATTTAGTTGAGAAGATATTGCTAGTTGAAGTTGAAAATTTGTGGATTTTGACGCCATATTGGTTTTGAAAATATGACGTCATTGAGTGATTCTTTATCGTCAGTGGAGTTGTTTTGATGGCGATCACATAGTGATAGTTATTGTGAATGGTCTTTGGACGAAAATTAGTCAAAATAAACTATTTAGTTCATCATGCAGGAAAGTAGAGGAGCTTCTTAGGCATAATACGAGATCACGTCACTCAGTGACGTCATATTTGAGAAACAAAATGGCGTCGAAATTGGACAAACTCTCCAACTTCAACTAGCCACATCTTCTTAACTAAATTGATAGGAATGCTGAAACTTTGGAAATAATCTAAAGTCAGTAAGATCTTTCATATGAACTACATTTGTATTTGGGCCGGAGTGTCCCTTTAAGTGAACATAGTTATTTGGCAATGTACAGTTCTTTGATTCTATGAAAGAAAATCACAACCATTACCAAATTTTCATTCATTAATTAAGACATTCAACTGTTTGTTGATTTTAGATGTGGAAGTTCTTTCTGTGCCACTCATCGCTATGCCGAAACCCATCACTGCAACTATGACTACAAAACAGAAGGTAGAAAACTCCTAGAACAAAGCAATCCACTTGTAGTCGCACCCAAACTACCGAAAATTTAACCCAAGTATAGGCTAATTATCTCTAAGAATAATAATTGCGTTGCATGTATATTTTGGTAATTGCCATTCTTGGAAAACTTGTACAGTATAAAATACAGTTTGGTGTCATTTACTGGTAATAATAATCAATCATCAGATCTGTAGACCACTGAGAGGTTACTGTTATTGTGTTCATAGATTTTCTTCTATTGGACTCAAACAATTGTCCCTTGTTCTTTTCTTTCCTATTAATTTTATATTTTAGTCTTACTAGATCCTTACTACCATAACTAGCTTAGCTAGCTTAGCTCAGCCTGTATTTGTTCACTGAAAGCCCAGACACAATGCATGGTATCATTATATCGAACACAATGTCATGACTGAACAATCTTCAAGCAAAAAAAAGTAGAGGGCTGTGTAGACTGTTTTGGATATATAGCAAAGTGAAAAGGTGGTGAACTGCCAAGATTTTTAGTAACGAAATACTGACGTTTCAAGCGGAGCCCTTACTAAGATGGTCTTACTCTGCTGAAGAGCTTCTGGTCTTACTCTGATGAAGGGCTCTGCTTGAAACATCAATATTTCGTTACTAAAAATCTTGGCAGTTCACCACCTTTTCCCTTTCCTAATCTTCAAGCTACTACAGTAGGTGCTTTGAAATTTGAGGATGAACTCATTCACTGTTTGAACTTCTCAAATAATTCATAAGGGAAACCAGTATTTGAGAGAAAATTGATGTGAAAGTTGGGAAATTTATATAAGAAAATGAGTTTGAGAAGTCTAGATCTTTCAGCAACATTGCAAGCAATAATTTCATTTGATATCAGTGTTTGTCTCCTACCACATGACCAGAAAACATGAAAAAAACAATGTTGATTCCTGAGGTGAAATAAAGTTGCATGATCATCCAATATTACCTTTTCAGGACTATTACTCATGTAGCAGTATGATTTTTAACAAGTTTTTGTTGTGACAACATGCTGTGTTAAAAATCATTCTGTATAGGTATGCTTTCAAGTGTTTGATAATTAATACAGATACCTGCCCACTTTCAATGCAGTGGAAAACACTAATCAAATGTCTGTGTGTGCACGCTTCACCAGAATAAATATTTACATGTGCACTGTAGTTTATATTATTGTGTACAGCCAAGTTAGGATTTTATTTTAAATATTTGGGCAAAACAGTGAAAGTAGGATGTGCCAGTAAGGGGACCAGAAATTATGCTGTTGTATATTACTATTACACTGTACTTTATATCGAGAACTGGTTTCTCTTTAATACTTTAAATATACAGTATAAAGAAAACATTTTGTTATAAATTATATGTGTGTATATAGGAATAAAAAAATGTCAGGTAAATTATTTTATATTTTATTATTTTGGTGTTAATTGGACATTGGGTTCATGTACTTACCTAGTAAAATTTGTAAAGATAAAGTTTAAATTGCAAATTGAATATTTGAAAAAAATATATATTTGTTTTAATGCTCCTTGATTATTTTACACACAGTTTAAATACGAGCAAAAAAATCACCCAGTGTACCATCCGATAGTACGGTGCATGTATGTATAGTGAAACTCTTTCTTGGTAATCGCTTGATATTGCATCATCAGTCAAACTGCATGACCATGCGTATATTCACTCAAAGTTTCTCTTGTATCCCTGTAGGAAAAAATTATACAAAACTGTGATTTACAAAATTACTAGTGAAAAAATTACAAACTAAGTTGGCCAACACACAATCTTTGATACTATGGTACAATACTACAAACTATAACAATAGCACTGTGTTTGATTTCCTATGTGGAAATAAAGATTTGACCAAAATGTTATAAAGACCTTTCTCACAGCTTCCATGCATAAATTTTACTTGCTTTTTAGTGGCTATACACTTACATGTGTTTCTAATTACCACAAACAGAGTACTGCTATTAATATACTATTATAAGAGCTTTGAGGCTGTTTTTTAGGACTGTAAGGGGAGTACAATCAGATACAGAACCCTAAAATAAAGTGACTGTTATTTATAATAATAATAAGGCAAAAAGCATTAGAGTTTAAAAAAATACTGAGAACATGATTGTATGTTTTACTTTATTTTATTTTATTGTGCATATAACGTCTGTGGGAATTTAAAATATATGGATTCTCCTGAGAAAAATTGTAACATATCTTGTCAGCTGAAAATGTCATCTTCATAGACTTTTTTGCTGTTAAAGTTGACGGAAATGACAGTCGGCATCTGTAAAGACTAAAGAGGTTTTCATATAGACAGATGCCCGCTATGACATCACTTCTGTCAACTTTAACACCAAAAAAGTCTATGAAGATGAAATTTTTGGCTGACAAGATGTATTACAATTTATCTCAGGAGAATCCATAAATTACAAATATGTTAAATCCCCACAGACGTTATATGCACTTTAAAGCTACACACCTGAACACACCACGCAGTTGATAACTAATAAAAACTCAATTTATTTTGCGTAATGCTTTGGTATTGTACTTGGGGTCTTTCAGGTTGATTATTGTCACTTGTTGGTTTGTGTTTCTGTGTGGATACCTACAGGACAATGAAAAGTGTTGGGTATAGACAAAGTCCAGCTGCTTGCAGTTATAAAAGGCAATTTGTAGCACCAAGGCTTATGGTGTAATTTAACCTAACAAATTCAATGATATGTTAATATTTTGAATAACATACCATGGATTCTGGTACAAGTGAGTATGTCGAAGGTCGCAAGCTAGACGGAACTCTCCTTGCTAGAAAAAACAATAAAAAAACGGACTATATTCAATACACTAATCAATTAAATAAATTTCTGATCACTTTAAAAGCAATTAAAATTGACAAACACACCTTTATCTGGTGTCCACTTCTCCACAACTTAACATGGTCTTCACGAACAGATGACACTTCCCAACCAATTTCTCCAACCTTTGTGCAGTACATAAGGAAAAACTTAATAGTAGCAGCTTTGAAACATCAATGACACATGTGGCTGAATGTAATTACAGTATATATCTTTTAAATATTTGAAATTTGGAAAAGCCTACCTTTACTGACTTTGGTCTTGGGTGGGGACATCCCTAAGTTAAAAAGGGAGAAACGATGCAGAAGAATAAAATGTGTTCATCATGACTTGGTGTCTTTGAAATGATAAGTGAATCTTATTTGTTTATTTTAAATAAAGGCCATTTTCCTGCTTACACAGGGGTTTGCCCTTGCCATGTCTTCTGCTTCCATCATCTCATGTCTATCATGTCTGTTCTCAACCCTATTATGTTTTCACCCATAGTTTTCTTCCATGTCCTCTTTCATCATCCACTCGATACCCATTCTCTCCTTCAGGGATAACATCTGACAAATTATCCTCATCTCTGTCAGTTCCATCAAATCATCTAATTCACCGGCTTGCCACAATTCCCACCACAAATCATTGCACTCCACACATACACTCAACTTCAATGCTATATTGGCAATGCTATATTACTGTATTGATGAGGATGGTGACAATAGAGGTTGGATGATGTGTGATAGTGAGGATCATGGTGATGAATGATGGTAGTGATTGTAATGAGTCCAGGGCTGCAGAAAGCCAAGATAGGCCAGGGGAAAGTGGAGTTATGGTCTTTCACGGAATACCCTAGAAGCTTCTGTGTAGGATTTGCATGGTTATCATTTCTGGGCCCTAATTATTTGGCCCAGGCCCTGGAGCAGTTGCACCGGCTACCCTCCCCCCCCTCTCGGCCAGAGCTGAATGAGTCTGATCATTATGGTGGTGATGATTATACCTTAGCTGCTCTTAAGACATAATTAAGATCACTAGTTCCTTCGGGAGAAATTGTTCCAATTCCTATGATCTTCGGATCTAAAATTTTGGTTTTGTGATCCCGAACACCATCTGGACCTGTAAAATACCAATCATTTATGGTAAGGCTTAATAATAATAATAATATGGATAATATTGACTGGATACAATTTTAAAACTATAAACAACCACATGAACAAAAACAAAAATTTACATTAATAATTTAAAGCAAAAGTTTTAGGCCTAACAACACTATAGTTGTATGTACAATAATACCATTAAACAACACAGCTCCTTTGCCAACGTAAGGGTTGTAAAATTTGTAAGAATGGTTCCAACGAAAACCTTTATAGTTCACGGCTGCCATTTGGCAGGGGGGTTGTTTTCTTTTTACAGTAATTTGACAATTAACTGTCGCTTAGCAACGCACGCGTTGTCACAATTACGTAATAGGCGAAATAGACACGAGCGAAACCACGCGCGTTTCGTGCGCGGAACTCTAAATGTTCACAATTTTGATCGTTTCTTGTCTGTCGTCCATCGTTCAACCAGTGCGACTGCGTTCAACATCGGCAGCAATGGCATCAAACGGTGAGTTCTCTGTAGTATTAATATTGCTTACTAACTACCTGAATAGTTTGTTTTCATTGTAGGTCTAGTTATTTTCACAAAAACGGTGTCTGTTTAGGCTAAAATGTTTATTCATTCGATGGCTTTTCGATTATGCAATTGTGTCTTATTGTTTAATTATGCGTCACACTATATTAACGAAACGTTATATTTCGAGCAGTAAAGTTTTAGTTTAAAATATTGCTTTATGTGGGGGTTTTATTATTGCAAAATAATTATCATTTTCAATTTCAACTCCTTAGAGAGAGAACCCACACTGTCACCCCAAAATTTGGACGATAATTTTGCACATGTGCCATGAGGAAAAATTAAATTGACGCTTATTACTCATTATTTATTTAATGTCTTCGAATAATCCTGCTCGTGTATTTTAAAAGAAACATCCTGTACTTTGATATTCTAGCACAATTTTTAAGATTTTTCTCAGGTTTGAAAAAAAAAATGAGAAAAATTTAACACTTGAAGTTGAGTGTGTACAATGCATGTACAGTCTACTTTAAAAAGAAAATTAGAATCAAAAATCAATTTTTATTGTATTTAATATACTACATACTACCATATATAAAGAAAGAATAACATTAAAGTAACTGTAGTAAAATATAAGAAAAGTCCTAGACATTGTTATAGTCAGTTATGTTCATCAGCATTAAAGGTGCCGTCAAGTCCGTTCTGCGCATGTGTGATATTTCAAACGTTGGGGACCCCACATGTAAACAAACGTTAACGGAATAGATTTGCGACAGTTAGAACAGCTTTTTATAACACGCTTTTTAGGCGGAAAAGCTCAAGCGTGTGAAAAAAATCCGCAATACTTCATGTTCAATGTTTATATAATGCAATGTAAACAAACGATGTAAACAGAAACGTGGACATGCGCAGAACGGACTTGACGGCACCTTTAAGTAAGAAAGAAAGGCAATAAAAGTATTACAATCTCTAACACTTGAATCTTTAAAGGTGCCATCAAGTCCGTTCTGCGCATGTCCGTGTTTCTGTTTACATTGTTTGTTTACATTGCATTATATAAACATTGAACATGAAGTATTATAGATTTGTTTTCCACGCTTGAGCTTTTCTGCCTAAAAAGCGTGTTATAAGATAAGAAGCTGTTCTGTTCCTAAATGTGGATAATATATCAAACTACCACTTGTGCCTTCGCCACCTTTGACAAATACTCGCTTTCAAACTATTGCAATTCTCTTCTGTTAAAGTTTGTTGACATATGGAGTCCCCCACGTTTGAAATATCACACATGCGCAGAACGGACTTGACGGCACCAAAATTGTAAAAACTATCAGCTTTTATGAGCATAGAATAATGCCGCATAGCAGCTAGTTCTAAGCAAATAATGATGCACTGCACAGTAAATTTTAATGCCATTTATTTTCCTTTGTAGTACCTCCTAAATATGATGATCTTGGTAAAGAAGCCAGAGATATGTTTGGCAAAGATTTTGGTGAATAATTTGTATTTATTTGAAGTACTGTATGTTTGTCCCACTACAGCAGAAATAAATGAAATCAGTGAAATCGGCCAAACTATGCTAATCTGTAATAGACTATAAACCAGCACCATTGATGACCACCACAAAATTATCTTTACTAGGCCTGATCCCACAAAGTTTAACAACAACTTTGACATTAAATATGTGCTTGAAATTCCACAGCATACTACATGTTTTTAGAAAGCTTTCTTTTTTTCCCAATGTTCTAGTTATGTACCATGTGGATAATTATCCAGAAAATACAGTAAATGCATCAAATCACCAAAACTGCTGACTTGCTATGAAATTAGCACTGTGGTTGACAGTGTTGTGGTTGTTGCTAAATGTCCTATAGACCCCTGCATCATGTGGAAAAAGTAGCATGACAATTTACTATTCACTTCAAAATATTTCATTCAAACCTTGCCTCTGACTATTTTTTAAAATATATGTGTAAAACATATGTGCTTAACTTATGTTTTAGTAAAATTGTTTGTTTGTTGTTGTTGTTGTTGTTGTTTCTTATTAATTTATTTCATTATTTTAGGCTATGGCTTCTTTAAACTTGATGCAAAAACATCATCAAAAAGAGGAGTTGTGAGTTATGTTGTGTAAAATATCAGTTTTTGTTTGTTTTGGCATACAATATAAAAAATAAGTACAACATTGAAATAGCACACTTTATTGTCATCAAAATTTAAATTTTGTTATGCATGAGTGAGTGAGTGAGTGAGAGCGAGAGTGAGTGAGTGAGTGAGTGAGTGAGTGAGCAAGCGAGAGAGTCAATGAATGAATGAATGAATGTATCATGGCATGAACTGTGATATACAGTATTTCAAATATGTCCTTGAGTCAACCAGTAAAAATATCGGCAACACATGACTTTCCTGTCGACATTTTCTTTTTGTGTATTAGGAGTTCAGTACAGCACTATCGTCCAGCAATGAAACTGGGAAGGTGAATGGTCATCTAGAAACAAAATACAAGAATCCCAAACATGGTAAAGCTATTCTCTCCAGCATTATTCAAATGTTTATTCCAATTGCTTTTCATCAAGAATTCAAATTGTTCCTGTGTAAATTAATGAATTTTATATATTTTTAGGATTGACATTCACTGAGAAATGGACAACAGACAATGTGTTAAGTACAGATATTACCATTGAAGATCAGGTATAGCCCATTTGATTGGTGTTTTATAGAGGTGTAATGATATACAGTACCGTTTACGTTACACAATATATCGCGATACTTTGGCTCATGATACAATATGGTACACGCAGAACTGTATCGCGATACGAATATACGATACGCATGATGTTTTTAATATTCGTCAAACTCAAAAATTCAAAATAACAACGTTAAACTTAAAACCAGAAGCACAATTTACCCTTGGCCACGTGCCATCCACGCACTGCCCGTGTCATAAAACGGATTTATGAAACATCAATTTAATTTTCAACGGATTTTGAAACATCAATTTAATTTTCATAAGAAATAAATTTCATGTTTCATTTAGAATTACTGAATTAGACAATGAAAATTAAAGATGTTAACAACTACATTACTACAATAACAATAAAGATATTAATTTCAATCTACAGTTACAGTATGTATTTCACTTGTTATTTTGTATTGCCACTGTATCGAGATACGAATCGTATCGTGGCTATTGTTAGTATTGTATCGAGATACGAATCGTATCGTGACTATTGTTAGTATTGTATCGAGATACGAATCGTATTGTTAGTATTGTATCGAGATACGTATCGTATCATGGACTGACTGTATCGTTACACCTCTAGTGTTTTAGTTTTACTCCTTGTTACTTATTGTAACAATCCTTCATTTTGCTCTATTTAGCTTGTGAAAGGATTGAAATTAACGTTTGACACCATGTTTTCCCCTGGGTCTGGGTAAGGAGACTTATTATGTACTTTAGCTTTTTCTAATAAAAATATAATACTGAACACTTGCCATTTTAAAGAACATTTAGTGCCAGGTGGAGACAATCATGTGTTATGTGATAAAAACGTTTTATAACAATGACGTGTATTGTGATATCATATGTTCCAATGTTCAGGCGGATTGTTATTTACACGTACAAACTAGTACACAATTACGTAGCTTTCACTCTGCCATCTGAGTTCTGGTAGCTGTAGCTCAATGGTTAGAGCATCTAACCAAAATGAAAATATAGGCAACAACAGATTGTAATATTATTGATCTCTTTGCGAGTTGACAACTCAACAGCAACTACCAGAACTGATAGCTAATATGCATGCTATTTATACAAATGGACACAGCTATGTACACTGTACAGAACTTGAGTCTCTTTGAGTGACCTTCCAGTTTTATTTCTCAGTCAAATACTGTATACATAAGTTTGTGATAGGTTGAGCTCTAATTATCAGAAATACATGTACTGTATGACACGTTACTACAAACTAATTACAAATTCTTACAGCATCTACAGTATGTACAACTTCAAAGTAATTACATGCATGAAAATCATTTTAATTATTTATCTTAAAACAGGAAGAAGGCAGCCAAAATCAAGGCAGATTACAAACGTGATTACTTTCACCCAACAGCTATTGTAGACTTTGACTTTGCTGGGCCAATGGTTACTGCAGCATCTGTGTTTGGGTAATAGTGCCATAGGGTTTTTCTTAGATATTCTATTCAGGAATAAGGTCTTGAAGAAGTAGAATTCAGATTTTAAAATGCTGCCAATATAATGACTATTTTTATATATGTGTTTTCCAGTTACAATGGCTGGATTTGTGGTCTGCATGGAGCATTTGACACTGCCAAGTCGAACCTGACCAACACTAACATTGCACTTGGTTATCATTCTGCTGATATTGTCATGCACTCATCAGTGTAAGTTGGTTATCACTATCTGCACTTACATTTTTATTAATTATGTTTTTCTTCTCCTGTTTTTAAATGTTGTCATTTTATTACATTTTTAGTATTTTATTCATTTTATCTTTTATTTATTTCTCAAAATTCAGGGCAGATTCCAACAAATTTACTGGGTCTGTTCACCATAAGGTAATGATGATGCCAACAGAGCTTAAAATTACAGGCCTTAAAATATATTTTGCAGAGCCGTCTGACAAAATGTCCGATGACTTTGAGTTTGGGTCGGACAAAATAATATCTGATAATGTCCGATGACTTTGTGTTCAGTTCGGCTCAGAAATTTAAATCTTTGCATGTACGGTAGTCTCAAACTTGGTTTTAGTTTTATTCAACATGGATGGATCCATTTGATTGTGATGTAGCAGCCCGGACACTACATCAGTGTTCACTTTGTCGGAGGTTTTTGCTAATTTCTTTGCACGCTGTTCTATTTCTACTCCATTGGCTTTCAGATAATAACTACAGTATAAGACATGGTGTGAGGATGTTGTGGATCGCCACTGTTATTCTTTGCGTGATCTTTTACCGCTGAAACTCTGTAATTCGTCAGACAAAGTTACAGTTCAGTCAGACACCAATACACTATGGGTCAGACAAACTACTGACCTCAATTTCACTTGGGTCAGACAAATGTCCGGCGGTTTCCTCCCTACGTCGGACAATTTTACGAATGGGTCGGACAATGTCCGTGGCCGACCGATATTTTAAGGTCTGATTTTAAGGAATACTTACCTAACCGATATCACTTCCCTCGCAAACAGCCTAGTTTCTCTAACCTCTTTCTATATGAACTTGCGCTCAGATCAATTCAAAATTGGAGACGGCTGCCATGTTGAACTGGACCTCGGGAAACGTAACCTCAAATTTCCAAGTGGGCATGAAGTATACCATTGACCCTGTTTCATCTGTAAAGGTAACCTGTGACATTCCAATTCCTCGATTCCTTAGCTTGGGTGTTTTCAAGTATGTTATTGATCACTTCTAACCCACGTATGCCTTTTGTGCCGTTGTAGGTAAAAGTGAATAACAGTAGCCATATTGGGTTATCGTACTCTCATAAACTCAGTCCAGCCGTCAAACTTGGCCTTTCTGGGTTGATTGATGCAAAAAACCTTGACCAAGGAGGTCACAGAGTCGGCTTATCGCTCAACGTCGAAGCAGAGTCTAAATATTAAACAATGAATCGTTGCAACTCAAAGTTAACAAATTTTTGTCTTTCCCATTCCAAAGTCAATTGTTTTAATAACAGGTTTAATAGGATGCTTTTACTGTTACTTCATCTGCAATAAAGGGTCTTACATAAAACATTGTTGGTTTCTGTCTTTTACATTTTGGTATAGTATACCCTTGCTCTTTACCAAGGCTTAGGCCAAGTGAAAAAATATAATAGTTTATCGTCCTAACTTCAAAAAAAAAGGAGAATGCGGGCGCTTTTTTTTTTTTGCTTTTTTTTTTCAAGATGGTTTATCCGAATTGGCCATCACCTACCAAAACCTATTTTTTGAATGGATTTGTCTACAACTGCTTTGATGCAAGATTGCGTCAAAACGAATTGTATGCCCGTTACCTCACCCAGTATTTCTGGAAATGCGTGCTCTTGATACTGAGAAAAAGGTTGACCTGGTCTGTCGACATCACGAACTAGAAATAAACCGAAAAGTCCAGAAAGGTAACGGAAGATACCGAAACGCACAAAAATGGCCGAAAGGTTGCGCAAAAGGCCCCAAAAACAAAACAGATTTTCGATGCAAATAAAATAAAAATAAATTTGATGCGGCCGGAAAAAAGGGTGCGGGCGGGGACGATAAACTACTTAATTTTTTTACTTGGCCTTATATATCTCCTGACAACTGATTTGTTTTGCAATTTTATGTAGACAGAAACAATTGAAATTAATGTTATATTAACTGAAAGGTCTAAACTCTGACATTTCTAACTTTTTGGTCGACACCTTGCCTCCAGGAGTTTTTAATTTAAGTTTGGTTTTTGGTTTGGAATCAGGATAGACTTTCCTGGAATTTCTGGAAAGTGTTCCCGCTTACCCGGCATGCCCCATGATTTTATGACGCAACTGAAGTCGAAGGGGACGTACAGTAAAAATTTGGAAATAAACTCGTGATGTTTGGAGCGTTTTACTTTGCTGCTGGACTATTGGCGTTTATACCATACACAGTAAGTATTTTTGATGATTTTCTAAGGTTAGGCGAGTTATACAAGTTTAGCGTGGAGGACTTTAAATCAAAAAGCTACTCAGAGTTTATAGACCGGTACGACTGACGACTCTCACTTGGTAAATACATGCCTTTGTGTTTCGCTTTGTTATTTCATATATATAGTATATTCAGAGCTACAGTATGGTAGTCTTCCCTTCCAACTTTATTAGTTAATTTATTGGCTGTGGCTATATTTACGAATTACGGGCCCGTAAACGGAATTTACGGCAGTATCTTAGAATTCAACGAAATGCTAAATTTTTATCAAACTCGGCCGGAAATCGCGACTTCGTAATTTATTTCAATATTCGTAGTAAAGAAAGTTGTTTGAGTAGTCGGTACGGAAGGATATTAGACCTTTTCATAAAGATGGGTATATATATTATTTGGAGTTCTGTGCTCGATGTTTGAGAGAGAGAGAGGGGGGAACGGTGGTCAGGTTATTATACCACAGTGGCCCAAGCTCGTGCGCCAATTTATGTTCATATTGGAATTTATTCGATTTGTCAAAATTAGAGGATATTTTCATCTATTATTTGCAGTTTACTGTTACAATATATAAATGAAATAATGTGTATTTATATCTACCATAAGGTGTGTGTGTCTTTCATTGTAAGTTTGGTGAGATTTAGGACAGTTGCAGTGTAGCCTGCGTGGCAGGCATTACGTTTGGGGGGCGCGGCGATCGACACAAATCGATCGACACAAATTCACCACGATAATGGCCATAAAATCATTCCAAACGCTTCCATTGGCGCCAAACTGGGGCAGCACCATGTCAGATAGTTCCTTCAACTAACCAACGAACAAAATTTCCACCTTTCCACTCAACTTTTGAATAAAGCGAAGAAGTTTCAAACCACTTTCATGTCTACATATGCTTGTGCCAGTTCGTCGCAGCACCACTGTCACGTCCCCTCCAAGGCACATAACAAAAAAACTTTTGTTGCAATCAGGTTTTTGTTATGTGCCTAGGAGGGGAGGGGAGGGATATATATTGGGAAATACGTCACGCGTGACAGTTGGTGTTGCGACGAACTGGTGGCACAAGCATATGTAGACATGAAAGTGGTTTGAAACTTCTTCGCTTTATTCAAAAGTTGAGTGGAAATTTTGTTCGTTGGTTAGTTGAAGGAACTATATGACATGGTGCTGCCCGAGTTTGGTGCCAATGGAAGTGTTTGGAATGATTTTATGGCCATTATCGTGGTGAATTTGTGTCGATCGGAGAGCGGCAGTTGCCTACCTTCCTCTATTATTAGTATAGGACAAACAGGTTTGAAGTATACTATAGTGAACAGAATGGTGCCAAGTTTTACAAGGAAGAATTAAGTGGAACAACAAGGTTTATAAATGTTTATTTTGTTGAGTATTCATAGGTATAATGTTTTATATAAACAATGTGGCCATAATATATTGAATTAATGTCGCCATGTTGCACTGCAACTGTCCTAAATCTCACCAAACTTACAATGAAAGACACATACACCTTATGGTAGATATAAATACACATTTCATTTATATATTGTAACAATAAACTGCAAATAATAGATGAAAATATCCTCTAATTTTGACAAATCGAATAAACTCCAATATAAACACAAATTGGCTGGCGCACGAGCTTTGGGCCACCTGTGATTAAACAAACTCGGAAAACTTTTACATGGCCGCCACTTCTTCATCACTCGTCTATACTCAAAGACAGCGGGCAGGATTATTTTGCCGTAAAGACCTCCCGCTCGGTAAATAAGTGTATAGTATTTTGGTTAGGGTTTGGTTAAGGTTGGGATTTTGTTGAATCTGAGATTCCATATAAATAGCAAATAGATGCATGGTTAGAGTTTCAATTTCTGATGCTGCCTGGTAAAAACTCTAATCATGATTAAATACTATGTGTACCATGAAAAGTGCCTATAACGTAAAAAAATGTTACTGTTTTATTTGGAAGAACTTTTAAAATGATAAAGTAACTCTTTTGAATATTTTTGTTTCTTCGTTTTCTTTTTGTTATATTTCAGCAGGGTGCGAATTAACGCATCGCGAATCGCGATACACTTTTTAAAATATACGATGCAAAAAAGTTTAAAAACTAGCAAAATCGCGATGCAAGTTTTTTTGTTAATTAAACACTCCTTTTCCAACGCAAAGCTTGCTATGGGAAGGGTGAAGACAGATTCGCGTAATCGACTTGGTAGCGATCGACTTGAAGCGAATCTTCGAATCAGCTAAGAAAGTCGTGGTTCGTCGATCGATGATTTCTGCCCAGATGCAGCGATCGAATTCTGGTTTAATGCCAAAGTTCGACAACTGAATTGTTCCAGCCATAGCTATCCAAAAACACAGAAAACGACCTCGTTCAAAGATGGCGTGATCGACATCACCGTACTGACTATGTTAATACATTTGGAAAATGATGATCTGGAATCTGACGATGAAACCTAGCAAATAACTTTTTAATTCTTACAGTTGTCAGTACCTTTAAATTGATTAATCCATTTTAAATACTTTGTATTACGTATATTTACATGTAATTTTTGGATTTGTGTAAGAAATGTACAGTTCATGCACGATGCATTGCTGTTGTTTGTACTAATTTAAATACAGGACTACTGTTGATAGACTCTACTTCACTGAACTGCGAATGATTAATTTTAATAATAGGAGGTAGAGTAAAACTTTAGTTGAGAAAGTAAAGATTGTAATTAAAACTTTGCAAATGTGTTGTATTTTAATACCAGAAATGTTAAAGTATCAACGGGGGGATTGTCTCCCCCCAGTCCCCGCGCCACATGACGGCCACCGGAAAATCCGGGGGGGAATATTATTGCGATGTACTTTTGAAATGTTAATTCGCACCCTGTTTCAGTTTGTTTGATATGCAAATGTCAAGAATTTCATCATGCCACGACATGCATAATGACTTATCAGAGAATATTATATATAATGAAAACACTAATGTGTGAAAAACATGTGCGAATGTTTCTCCCGCAACACCAAACTTCTTGATTTTAAAGGATTTAGTTTGAGAATGAAAGTGATACACAAACTTCTCCGGTAAGTCATGCATGCATGATGAAATTCCATACTGTACATTTGCATATCAAACAAACTGAAATATTTCAAAAACAAAGCGAAGAAGCAAAAATCTTCAAAATAAGTTACTTTATCATTTTAAAAGTTCTTCCAAATAAGACTATTTTTTGATGTTATAGGTACTTCAATTATTTAATATATTATTTCGATTCTCACTTTAGCATGCTGTAATATGTGGTGACAACATATGTTTAAATGATAATACTCAAGATGCCTATTGTTGTGGTGTTGATGATTTTGAGTGCTGTTATGTCACCCATGTGGTCAATCTATGGTGTAAGTTACTACAGTTTACAGCAGAATATGAGGGTTCTTACTTCGTGTACCGGACACAGAATATTACATCATTGAAATATTTAGTTTAAAAGTAGGGTTAGTATTCCTTTACTTCAGGGTTAGGACTAGAGTTTTTATTTGGGTTATGGGTAGGGTTTTTGTTCTTGTAAAGCTTCTGAATCCCGAGAAAATAACCTTGATGTGTCTATGACGTAGTCTGTGTCCATTGTGTGTCTGGTACACGAAGGAGACGCCAATATGAGAGCCCGTGAGTTGTCACCAGGGCTTTAGCGAACATGTCACAATGGCGAGGGGGGAGTGCCAACCCAAAATTTCCAAATGAAGTATTCCCTCCCAACTCTTGCAATAATAATCACAATACTTTGCTAACTGCCAAAACCAAACGACGTCAAGGACAAAAACCATTTTTTATCACAGTTATGGTAGTAACGGTACTGCATTTTACCCATATACCGGTACTAAAACTATTACACAAAATGTAACCAATCACTTCCAGTAGCTAGATTAAGTATATGACACAATTACAATGTTCATCACACAATACAGTATATGCATGTAAACTTACGTTCAACTGACAAGTTTTCTGTTACCACTAGTACATCTAATGTATATTTAAACAGTATATTTTGACATAATCTCTTAAAATAGTCCTAAAGAAAACAGGTTCCAATTTTCCCTCCCCATCCCCCCCCCCCCCCCCCCTCTAATACCCCCTTTGCTACGACCCTGCTTGTCACACCTCTGAATGTTATTTTTTTCTTTCATAGGGTTTTGGCTAGTGCTGGTGTTTTCTATAGTTTTTTTTAGTGTTTGTATCGCAGCCGTCTGCTGCCGTCAGCGTCGTTCAAGGGTTGGCTATGTCGTAGTTCCTGGTCAAACACGTGCTCCTACTATTGTTACTACTCAGGTTAGTTAGTTGATTGAAAAAATATAAAGATTGAACTCTAATGACATCTGAAAATAAATAAGATTTCTCGCCGGCTGAAGTATGAAAGAGGCGAGAAATGGGGTTCTCACATGGAACTGGGTTATAGAGAGAACCCAAGTGTTATACGATCACTTTTTTCTTGTTGCATGCTGCGACCAGACGTTTAATTCCCTGCCCACCCATATGCAATGTGATCTCGATGGTCAGTAGTCTAGACTGCAACATGTATATACTGTATATAGTATTACAAACTCACAGTGACATTGCATGCGTAGGATGAGTTGTTTACTGTTCAGAAAAATTGGTTAGGTTAGCAGTGATTGTAATGAGTTTGGGTTGTTTATGTTGTATATAATAAAGTCTGGTCTGGCTTTGCTGCGACTTGATACCACCAGTGACGTGTGAGAAGTATAGATCCTACCTTACCATATATTCTGATCCTACCTTATTCTGATCCTACCTTATTCTGATCCTTGTAGATGTGAGAAAATTATGCAACATTTTACAAACTTGTTTGTTGACTTTTTGTAATATGTGCAGATCACCACCACTTTCTATTGAGCACTCACCCCATGCACCAATGTGGTTCTTATTCGAGCAATTTCCAGTTATTATGTAATATGATTTTTCCATTGTTTTAAGGTTGCAGCTACATCCACTAACTACGGTGGCGTCCAACCTACAACCCATGGTTATCCTCCAGCATATTCACAACATCCACCACCCTATGGCTAAAGTTGGTGTATATGAAATTTAACTTTAGTGGGTCACAGTAACATAGTCAAATGTAATTGATTCATCAATATACTTATAAAAACACCAGTAAAATGCCCTTGGAGTGACAAATGTCCTTTCCACAGTATAACGGACTTTTAGTCTAGGGTAGTTTTACTTTATGGAAAATCGTGTACTGGTATACATTACAGCATATTGTAAATGTAATGTATTGTAGTCGCATGTAATTGTTCTGTGACAGATCCAATAGAGATGCTTTGTGTTACAAACATACTTTTAAAATATGGCCACATGAAACTACTAACTTTACAAGAAAAAATGTCCAGAAGCTAGAAATCCATTTTTCATTTCCACCAATTAGATTACTGAAATGTACCCTAACAGTATGCTAATAAAAACAGCTAGGCGATCTGACCAACCCCAAATACAATATATACAGTAAAAACCCACGTATAAGAACCACCATTTTTCGAGTTAGCCTAAAAAGGTTCTTATATAAGTGGTATTTACTGGGATTTTAGGTTATTTAGGTTCTTATTTTTTTCGAGGAAAGGGTGCTTGCTGTTGGTCCAACAACTAGCTCAAAATGGGTGTGGTCACTTGCTTCTGTACTATATAACCACATAATAAAAAATAACCTTACCCTGTTCTGATTTATGTCCAATTCCTTTAAATTAAAATTTGAACTATGTAATGCGTTGCAGTGTTACTGGGAAATATTTTAAAAATAATTTAACATAATGTCATTACCAAAAATACAAAATTTTGTGTTTTTATTTTCAGTTATTTCCACTGAAGTTTTTCAAATAAGAACCTGTTACAATTCCTAGGCTAAAAAGGTTCTTATAAAATGGGGGTCTAAAAGGCAAATTTTAGCCTGAAGGTTCTTAATAGACGAGTTTCAGGGTCATGTGCAGTAGCAATTTTATTTTAAATTTTCATATGAGGTAAAAACAACTGTTTTAGCTAGAAAGATCATATTCAAAATAGTAAAAGTGCAAAGTTTGAAACTAATCGGGCAAATAGTGCGAAAGCTACACACTTTGGAAGTTTTGCTCTTCACTATGGATTTAATAGGGATTTTGGCTTCGCGTGCAAATACCGCCCGCCAAGCCAAAATCCTTATTAAATCACTAATAAATCCCCTTTTGAAATGGCCAACTTTCTGCTTGTGTAACTTCTTCCTTTTTTATACAATTTCCTTTCAAACTTTGCGCTTCTACTATTTTCATTACGCTCTTTCCAGCTGAAACAGTTGTTTTTACCTACGATAAAAATTTGAATATTTGTTGCTACTGCGCATGATCGTGAAAATCGTCTATTCACAGGTTCTTATATGGATTTTTAAATATAGTTAAATGCCAAAATGTTTTTGATTTGAGCTTTGAGTTGATGTTCTATAAATGTTTGATTTTTGAAATGCTAATGAGTGTGATCATGTGATGCCAAATTACTCATCATTTTGGATACATGACGTAATTTAAAGTGCCCCTAACCTCAAAATGTTTTATTGTCTTATTTGGAAGAACTTTTAAAATGATAAAGTAACTTCTTTTGAAGATTTTCGTTTCTTTGCTTTCTTTTTGAGATATATCAGTTTGTTTGATATGCAAATGTCTGGAATTTCGTCACACACATGCATAATGACTTATTGGAGAAATGTGTATATCTCTTTCATTCTCGAACGAAATCCTTTAAAACCAAGAAGTTTGGTGTTGCGGGAGAAACGCACACACGTGTTATTCACATTTTAATGTTTTTATTTCATGAACGCAAAGATATATAACATTTTCTGATAACTCATTATGCATGTGTGACGAAATTCCAGATATTTGTATATCAAACAAACTGATATATCTCAAAAAGAAAGCGAAGAAGTGAAAATCTTCAAAAGAAGTTACTTTATCATTTTAAAAGTTCTTCCAAATAAGACAATAAAAAATTTTGAGGTTATGGGCACTTTAAACGTTGATGATATAATTATTTACTGTCGTTGATGCTGTGTTCAAATACTTAAAGTATTTCTGTAAAAACTTGTTTATACTTTGTTTGACCCACTTGTTAAAATTGTTTATCTGACATGTGTTCTTTAAATTCATTAATGAAAACCTTGTTAATGTATAAAATAAAGTGAAACATCAAACATGTTACTGTAAATGTGTTTCCAGCAATGTTGTAGTTGGTACTGTATCATGAAATTCAAATACAATCCCTTTTGATTTTAAGGTTCGCATTCAACTAGTTGGTAACAATTTCCTGGATGAAAACCAGGGTTGTACATATAATTATGATCTTGTAGCATAGAGAGTATGACAAGTATACACACGCAAAGTATTTATTTGATACTCTAGACACATTACTGTATCATTTTATAAATATAGGTGTATTTTTAAATTTTGTTATTTAATGCATGAAATTAGAATTGAATCTGACTCTGAACCGATTTGAAACAATCTCAACAAAAATCTACAATAAAATTTGTGAGTTTGGTTTATTTGTTATTAGACATAGTTTGACGCCTGGCTTTAAAAAGTTTTTTGAACGTAACTTTATGACCCAACGTTTCAACACTCCAATCTTATCTAGTGTCTTCATCAGGGGTGATCGTTGTAAGGTTGGATCGTTAAGGTTCCATGAGGGTATAAATAGGGATCCTAACTTTACAACTATCACCGGGCTGATGAAGACACTAGATTGGAGTGTCGAAACGTTGGGTCATGGGCAGTAACTTTTAAAGTTACGTTCAAAAAACTTTTTAAATAATAATAATAAAGACGTATTAGGAGCATTATACAATAGTCTCAATGCTCTTACAACAATATATATATTCTTAAAGTTACTTTTAAAACTAATTACAGTTTCATAAGATAAAGCCTACTACATATATTAACACTATGAACAATACATTCAAAGCACTAACATTCACTCATTCAAACCCAGAGTAGCGTCAAACTATGTCTGATTTGGTTGCGTTGGGAAATTATTTATTTGAAATATGTTATTAAAAACCATTAATCCAATCCAACGAACAACAACAACTATTCCAATTCAAAATGTCTTTATTGCCTAAATCAAAATATCTGGATGATTGGCTTGGATGCACACATCTCTTTTACTTCAACATACGTGTGTGCGTATCAATAAATAATAAAATGTTGAAGTCGAGTGAGGACTCAACCTTGCCAGAGTCGTGTGAAAACCACTCATTCCTCTCTACATGTGAAATCTACCACTGAAATTGGATTCCTTTTTTTTTTAATCCTGGCTAAGAACATTTTATTCAACTTTATATAGTAGTAGATTCAATGTAGACACCTCTACCTCTATTCAGTTCAATCCTCTGGGTAGAATCTTCAGTTTCAACATCCCTGTTTTTGTTCAACATTGAAATGCTTGTGTTATTCTTGGATTTCTGTAACAATCTTGGCCCTGTAATTGACATTGCTACAGCTCCTATTGGTGCTGTAATCAAGATGGATAATACAGCCAATGTAAGGATCTGAAATAACAGTAAATGTAAATAAAGAATCATTTTATAGAATTACTCAACAACATACTATACTGTAACAAATTGAATACTCTAAAAGGTTTGTGTTACTGCCATGTAGTACGAGGCATTTGTATTTCTACACTGCCTATGCAACTCAATACTTTTATAATCAAATCAAGCCTGGAGATAATGATTTTCGCTGTACCTGTCAGAATGACCAGCACAAATAAGTTTGTAACGGACACACAAAAATGTTACGTGTCACGGTACAACTTAGCGTAACATCTCAAAACTTAGCGTCACGTCTCCAGTAAACCTAGCGTAATGTCTCCAAACGTAGCGTAACGTCTCGTAACATACCGCAATGTCTCATAACTTAGCGTAATCGGTCTCTAAATCGTAATTTTAGCGTAATACTTCTAAATTTAGCGTAACGTCTCCAAAGTTAGCGTAACGTCTCATAACGTACAGGGTGCAATGTCTCCAAATTTAGCGCAATGCCTCCAAACTTAGCGTACCGTCTAAAAAATTAGCGCAATGTCTAAAAAAATAGCGCAATGTCTCTCATCTGTGATTATAAAATACGAAGTAAACGGCAGTCCATTCAACACAAAAATGTTTTACTTTCACAAAAAGTTGAGTATAATCTTTGGACAAGATGAGCATCGGACAAAATGACAGACAATTAATATTGTAACTGTCAAATCTCTATAAATGGGATATTTGTACCGACCGCTAATATCCAGGCTTGATATTATACTGTAACAATGTGTTAAACTAATATTAACCTGTACTCCATATTTTTCCTGATATTTTCCATCAAGTCCTCTCTCTCGGGCAGCATCAAGAGTAATTGACCCAATAGCTGCCTAGTGTAGTAAAAAAAGTTTAATTTTCAACCAATTAATTGTTAACCAATTAATTTTCAACCAATTGATTTTTAACCAATTAATTTTTAACCAATTAATTTTTAACCAATTAATGTTTAACCAATTAATTTTTCAACCAATTAATTTTTCAACCAATTAATTTTTGAGGATAATTTTTTGGGAGAATTTTTTTTAAAAACATGTCAGTGTGCCTTTGGTGCTCTTTATTCTCATTACCTCATGCATTTTTTAGGAGAAGTTAGATACTGATCGCCCTTGGGGTATAAAGATTAACTTATACAGTACTGGTATTCTGTGCCACAGAGTTTTGGAGGTATATGTATTGTGAGAAGGTAACTCCTGTAATGAGTACAGTATATTTATAGATAAACCAATAAGTTGCATTGAGCTAAATTAGTTTATACTGTATTGTACCTGAACAGTAGCCTTTGGAATCCATGATAAAACAAGGAATATCTTTTCTTTCCTACTGAAATTATTCCGTGATAGTACGAGGTAAACTGCTGTTAATCTAGGAATCATGCCAACTATTATCACGGCTATACCACGACCTGTAATATTCATGTTGAAAGTTATTCTCAAAATTAACAATGTGGTAATGAAAATGCATTTAACAAAACAATATATATATATACCTATTAAATTGGTCTCCATGTATTCTACATTGACTTCAGCTCCAATAAGACCAAAAAGCAAAGGCATAAAAAAGTCCCACACTATAGACATGGCGTTCCCTATGGCTTTCTACATGGTAGAATTAAGGAAAACATTTAAGGTTGTCTATACTGGATATGGCGAGTATTGTTGACAATGGGAAAAGATCTTTGTACCTTTTCAGATTCTTCCCATCCTAGTCCAGCAACAAATGATATAGTTAAAGCACCCAAAGCTCCAGCCCCAGAAAAATTTGCTCTTCTAAGGCCAAACAACGAGAGGAGACCAAAGCTGGAAAGCAGTACAAAGCGATTTTTCTGTGGTGCACTGTTCTATGGTAGAACGAGAAAACAGTCTTGGTATTGCTGCGTACGTAGGCAGTGTGTTGGATATATAGCAAAGTGAAAAGGTGGTGAACTGCTGAGATTTTTAGCTGAAGGGATCCCCTCGAAACGTCAGTATTTATTTTGTTACTAAAAATCTTGGCAGTTAACCACCTTTTCACTTTGCTATATAATAATAATAATAATAAAGACGTATTAGGAGCATTATACATTGGTGTGTCTACAGCGAGTACAGTTGACAGTTCGATGAGTTTTATTCCAAGTTAATTACTTCACACATATAATGATACCTTATTAAAAAAAAAACTTGCAGGCATAGGCTTTTGTATGCCACGTTGTTCTTGAGTTATTTAGACTTCTGTGATATGAAATAACCTGTTGATGTAAAGAGCTTTACACATTTTTAGAAAATCAAGAAATTAGAAATAGTAAATTAATTTTGCATCACTATTTCAATGTCATGGCGGATGTGCAAAGTTTCAATTGATTAATCTAAAAATATGTAAAGCTCTTGATGTCATATGTATGATTTAGGGAATGATTTGTATATAGCAAATCCAACTATATTACCAACAATCTTATATCTATCTCCTGGCATTCACTGTATATGGAATTTTAGCAGCTTTTCATAAAAAAAACCCTGTAGAGATGATTTTCTTCGACATCGGGAAAATATAGCTGGTGATTTGCTATACAATACTCTATTACTCACCAGTGGTAGCTTGTTCTTAGCAAAAGCCCTGTATGAGTCATGTAATTTTAATTTTGTTTAAATAATTTATCACATGCAGCGCTTGTAGTCTTGACCATTCATTTACCATCACCATTAAGAGATATAAATAGAGAAAAAATAACAAGAAGCTTCCACCTTATTTTTGAGAGGTAGGATCCACAACAATGGTCCAATAATCAGACCAATTCCTATTCCTATGATAAGCTCAATTGGTCCACGAAAGATGTTTAAGATAAGATTGCCTGGAAAAAGTAATATATAAATTTATACCTGATCTAGTAGTAGTTGTATACATTAATTACTGTATCTATAACATAACTTTAAATACCAATTTATTATAATAAAGAATTTGAAATAACAACTTGTCAATGAACAAAGTCTTGTATCTAACCTTCTGAGAAGGCCAGCCCCAGAAAGACACCCACTAAACTTATAGCAAAGACATTCTCTAAAGAAGCTGCAGCGACTCCAAGGGTTGGTATCCCTTGGTCAACACCGTATCCATTTTGCTGCAACTCTAACAGGCTTGGAACTACGACTGCAGGAGACACAGCTGAAATTATAAAGCTGAGAAAAAAAAACAGTGTACTGTTCAACATTTGGTCCAATGACAGCACAAAAAAACGGGATATACTTCATGGTAACAATACATATCGTCTCCCACCATATTTTAGGGTTAGGATTAGGGTTATGGTTAGGATTATGGTTACAAAAAACAGATGGAAATCATGTCTAGTGTTACCATGAAGAAGTTTTTAACCATAAAAACCAGCTGCCCAAAAAATATGTGGGATATACATGAACTTTGGTGATGGTGGGGGTCAGAAAGTGTACCATAGTGTAGGGTTAGATATCATTTTAGTTAAAGATTGCTTAGTGATCTGTATGATATTGTAATTTTGGTGTAACTGATGACCATAATTATTAATATTTAGTTATAAGGAATGTAATTATAAATATCAAAGGCCAGCATATTATTTTCATAAAAGCCATGGAGTTGGACACAAGAGTAAAATCATAATATTTAATAAAGTTCTAACATTTTGTTGTTATTGTCATTATAAGTTATAGTAATATAAGCTGTTGGTAGGATGGTGCAATAGTGGTTATGTATAATAATAATAATAAAGACATATTAGGAGCATTATACAATAGTCTCAATGCTCTTACAACAATATATATATTCTTAAAGTTACTTTTAAAACTAATTACAGTTTCATTATAAGATAACACTATGAACAATAACTATTAATTTTAAAAAAGAAAAGTCTTAACTGCAGACTTAAAACTACTTAACATTTCAAAGCTTCTAATTTCCTGTGGTAATGAATTCCACAGTTTTGGTTCAACCGAGAATGCTCTGTCTCCATGAGTCACCGTTTTGGATTTTGGCTCGAGTAGCAGATTTCGGTTAGATGATCTCAAAGTACGAGTAGGTTTATATTTAGTTAGTAAATCAGTAATATAAACAGGTGCCTGGCCATGCAAAGCCTTGAAAGTAATTATTAGTATCTTAAAAACAATCCGTGATCTCACCGGCAACAAGTGAAGGTTATGTAGAGGTCAAAGGTAGAGAAATATAGTGTGGGTGTATTACAGATGTTTGAAGCAAAGGCCTTTCATTTCATTTGAGTGAAATGTGAGTTGAAGTAAACATGCAAGAGATTTTTAGTTGGAAACAGTTTATAATATTAAGTTGAACCATCATAAACACTTATCGACCACATTATTGCTAGCCTGTGTACAGCCTGAATACAGTCTGTGAAAACTTGCACGATAGCTTGTCGACCCCCCGCTGAGCTACTCAAATCTGAGTAGTAGATTTTGAGTGGTTAATACTCATATGATTCATAATTGTTTATTTGATTGGATTATTTGATCTCACAAGAATTCCTAGAGAACCAATTGTACCTGGAATAAGTCAAGGTTGTGATTTGAACAATCAAAATCTACTACTCAGATCTGAGTAGCTCAGCGGGGCGTCGACAAGCTATCGTGCGAGTTCTCAGACTATTACAGGTGTATATTCAGGCTGTACACAGGCTACATTATTGCCCGCGGTCTTTCAGTACAGTCTGTGTGAAAAGACCAAGGGCAGGATAATTTTGCCATAAAGACCAACCAAACAAGCTTAATAAGGTTTTTATTATATGGCTTTTTTAAATGTCTTAATTATTTCCTCAATTTTTTGCAATGTTTTCAAACTTTTCAGTTGTTTTGTAATGACTGGTCTATACCGGTTTGTAAAGACCACTCAACAACCAATCAGATTGCAGAAAAGCTGAGTTAAGACTGCTCACAAGCCAAGCTATATAATAAATTGATGTAAAATTACTTATTTTGTTAAAGGTGAGTAGCAGTCTTGTGCATTTGCTGAATTTATGGCTGACGTTTCATATAAATATCCCGAATTTAAAACATAGTCCTAACCCTTTCCTAGAATTACTAAAACCTATAGATTAACCAAAGACATAACGCTTGTGGGATTAATTTAGTCCTGATCATGCGCACTCTGTGGTCCTGCATGATGGTGAAAACAGGTACCTACCCTAGCTGAAAACTCCAAAGAAATGACATATCTAGCAACAAATGACCCATTATAGCAATTGTGACGGCTTCTGAAATGCAAGGCATCAACGCTAGTCTGGTGATTGTCCATTTTGCCTTTCTCAAAGCGCTGGCGTTCAGGCCTAGGCCCGACCTCAATAATATCACCACTAAAGCGACATTTCGCAGTGTCAATGACCAGTTGTTGTCGATACCTTTAGCAACGCCTACACCTTTGACATTTTTTAGCAAGAAGCCTACGACGAGCATCCCAAGAAGGCTTGGTAGTCGGAGTTTTGGAATGATACGCACCACAAACCCACCCAAGGAGGACGCGGCGAGCAGCACTGTAAGGCCGAAAAGATTACCGCCAGGTAAAGCATCGTTACCGATAACAGCCCACACCGTGCCCCAAAGTGTGAAAACTAGGAGGGAACGGGTTAAATATCTTCCAAGAAACCCAGGTATATTCCATGATTGAGGCGCCAGAGCTAAGCAAGGCAGTGTGAAGTTCCCAGAACTGAGGTTGTTTTGATCCGGCGTATCCTCGGGAGAAAGGACGATAGTTTCAGCCCCGCTACATGATAAACTGTGATTGCGAACGTCTTCATCCATAATAGCAAGATAGTGATAGCGTGGATCTATGCTTGTACGTTGGTTTTGCAAAGAACAGGCGACAAATGTTTGGATCGACGCATCGCTGACTATTGTATAAGTGAATTGTTTGCGTGGCGGCGAAGGCCTGGGAACGAGATAGCGATAGTCAAACACGTGACCCTCGGGACACGCGCGTGGGCTCGCCAACGAGGGCCACCGTGCGCACTACGTATCTGTTAATATAATAGTATAGTAATAATATGTATTCAGGTTATCACCGAAGTTGTTTTTCAATGGGGTCCTGTATTATTTTAATATAATATTAAAATTGTGTTCAAAAAATACAAATCTCGCGACAACTTTCAGTATTTAGGCAGTACCCAGGCGCTTATTTTGCTACCCGCCGCGTGACGCAAGCGTGAATGCGACAGGTCAATGGTTATATAAGTTTACTTATTATTATTATTATATCATATAGAGGCTTTTCCCGCGCGATTTCACGCATATAAGCCGCGCAAAGCAAACAAGCGCCTGGTCGCACAGCTTGGGTCGCTGTGTTTCGTGTCCAGACCTCTTCGCGGAGCTATGTAAAGATAGATGTCATTGGATAGATGTCTGTCCAGTTTTATGACGTTTTGTGACGTCGACATTTCAGTTTCGGATATTCCCGTCACGTTCGTTTGTTCGATTTGAAATATGACCGCTCGATCGCCAGATAAAGCCCGGCGCACACTAGAGCTATATGCTTAGCAAAATTTCACTCGTGACTACTTGCGTAAGCAAATTCCCCCAGCTGTGTGCGGTGACGTTTTGAGAGTTTTTATTCACGCGTTGGCACGCGATGTGCCGATGGCTCGGCACCGAATATTCAACATGTTGAATAATTTTTGGCACGAGTGACGATTTCCTCCTCCAAGTGTGCGCATATCGGGTGGGACATCAACCTCGTCACGTGGGTACGAGGTTGGAGCGACATAAGCATAAGCAACGAAAACAAAGCATGACTTTTGTTCTGGGACTTACGAAGACAAAACAACGAGAATTTATCTTTGTTTCCCACTCTTTTGCTTTGCTCTTGCCTTATGCTTCTTATTCTTGGCTTGTGCTTCTTATGATTATGATTATGTCCATCTTTATGTCACAGGCTTGACTTCATTCCTTTGTTTTGCCTTTTGTCTTGTCCTTATGATTATGATCTTGGTACGTGGTTTAGATTATACATTCTATTTATTTGATCCTTTATGCTATAGAAAATTTCTAGCATCATTCCGCTGCTGGCATGCCTAATCCTGAACACTGCTCCAACCTCCCACTGCTCCTATGTCAGTCCAGAGGCAGCATTTCACTTCTGACAAGAACTCCTAGTTTTACTCTACGCACGTTGTGATTGGTCATCTTGCCGGTCTCGATCGTCTACTGAAACCGGAATAACGTCAGTAGGGAGAGGTAGTTACTGTGACGTCATTCCGGTTTCCGTAGACGATCGAGACCGGCGCGCTAGCCAATCACAGCGTGCGTGGAGTAAAGATGATTTTATAAAAACGTGATCGGATCCCGGGCAAACATATTAAAATACTAGAAGTTACTATCGCAAGGGAAGTGCTGCCTTGAAATTCAAGCAAGTTATGATATTGTGCAAAATTGCAAAAATATAAAGTGGGGTTTATTGAAGTCAGAGTGGTGCCGGAGATCGTACAGCCTTGTACCCATGCGGTTATGGTTTAGGTAAGACCAGGGAAGTGAGCTCTACATATATATGGAGCTAATGCTGGGCAAACATATTTAAATATAACAGCCGCTCCATATCACTCGTATCTGTTGTCTTCATATACATTCTCTCTCTCTCTCTCTCTCTCTCTCTCTCTCTCTCTCTCTCTCTCTCTCTCTCTCTCTCTCTCTCTCTCTCTCTCTCCTGCGCGAGTTCTTTACGACTATGCTAACGGATGTTCTTGAGTAAGTTTTGACACACGCAATGTGATAAATGTTTTAGTTTTTAGAATGCATTATTACCATATTGGGTATTACCGTGAGTAGTAGTTATAGATGCTTCGCCTCTTAAAAATACATAGAAGAAGCAGGGTCACCCTTACAAAAATAAAATAATATCTAATAACAGCAAGTTATATGGGTTCAGTGAGGCTTCGCGATGTGTTGCACTTCAGGCCGAGACAGCCTCCAAGTTCGAGGATCGTCAACATTGTAACAGGATAATAGAGCATTATTATAGTCTAATAGTGACTTCTTAAATGTTTTAAAGTTTAAATGATCTAGCCTTAAGTGTACACGGAGAGAGTTCCAAGTCCTAGTTGTTCTAATAAGAAATGAGCGATTGAAAGTAGTTGTAGTTTTACATTTACGTTGACGGAATGAGATATTGCATTAACATTTCCGGAGGATCTAGTAAGCCTTAAGGGAACAAGACATTTGGGTAGGATATCGCTTGATATAGGTACAATGCCATTGATGGCGTTATAAAGAATAATATTAAGTCAAGAAACTCGTGCCAGTAGGTGGTTGTAGTTTTGTAGAAACGAGTCTGGTATAGTAGCTTCAAGATAAATTTTGATGCTCGGCGTTGGATGCGCTCTGTTCGTTTGATAAGCTCGATTGACTGCGGGGACCAGATTTGGGTGGCACAGGCCAGAACAGATCGCACAACTGCCAGATACAATGTGCGGCGGATCTTTTCATTATTGATTTCCGAAGCAGACTTGCGCAGAAAACCAAGCATCTTGTTGGCTGTTGCGCATCGGTCGAAGGTGTGCTTGCCAAGGTCCTTCTCGTCTGATGTAACTGCGAGGGTCCTACTCTTGATTGTATAGGGGTATTCTGTGGAGTTCGTTTTCCTGGTAATTCGCTGGCACTTGCACTAAAGAAAAAGATCTATGTGGTGTAAAGATTATATAATTATGATGACATCAAATCACGTCACTAGGCAAAGGTTTGCCTATACATATTCTACACATAAAATATCTTGGTTATACTATTATTGGTTGAAAATTGAAATATCATCATCTAGGTCGAACGAGCTCGGACAGTACAGATGAGATTATTCCAGACCTTTCGATTCTCCATAGCTTTCGCTATTTCATTTCTCCCGAGTCCATGAGTATCACTTTCAAGTTTATCAATGTAGGTTGTAGCTGCTCTTCCAACGACTGCCATGCGCTGGTTGCCAGAAAAGTAACTCTGCCGGATGACTTCATCTTAAATTTTACTTCTCCAACAGTGCCCGCGAAATCGTAGTCTGGACCGCTCCGCAGACATCCGGTTTAGAGCATGACTCAACCAAGGGACAAAATTCCGCAAGATTTTCACCTGCGGTCAGCTCAATCGGACTATGCGACATGTTAATAATTCGTAAAGGCACAACCCTATTTTGGTCGGGTTTGACCACAATACGTGCTAAACTAAATCCCTGTCTAGTATCGTTATCGAGACTAGAACGTGGCTCTATTATTCCGCGCTCACGTAATGTCGTTGATAAGGGTGGTATTGTACCATAACGCTCAGCATTCGTCATGTGTTGCCTCCAGCTGATGTTCAGTGCTGCCCTTATAGTAGCCCGCGGGTGTAGCGGTCCAGGTTTCACTTCCATACAGAAGTACGCTTTCTACTGTTGCGCGAAAGACTACTTGAGCGTCTGCTAGTGTGTTGGAAAGAAGAGCGATGTCATCTGTAAACGTACTCATGTGTAACTGTAACTGTCACTGACCTGACCTTATCAATTGGTTGAACAGCGAGAGATATGAACTGGGTCGGACCTCCACTCAGGGTCTTAAAAACAATTGAGGAGAAAGTGCCGCCTTTGCAATAATATCAGCAAATGGTTAGACTTTCGGGTCTTCTCGGATAACGACCTTAAATCGTAGGCCCTCGGAACCCCTTTGGACTTCTAGCCTGTTGGAGTATTCCGTTCACCTAAGAGTGATAAATCTAATAAACTAAACTACGAACCTCCTTTACAACTAGCTTCCTGTTAAAATTATTCCTGTTAAAAATCTTTCCTAGACCTAAAAAGATAATTTGAGTTAACTTTATACTCTTCCTATACCCCCAAACTAAGCCAGTTCTACTTTGAAATATCAGTTTGAGTGTCGATACTAAGGGATTTCTAAAAGGGATGACTCAAAAGGACCTTTCTGTTTTTGTCTTGTCTTTATTTTTCGTTAGGTTAGCACTAGCTACGGTTAGGGTTGTTAGGGTTAGGATAAAAGTTGTTTCGGGTTAGCCAATCAGATTGCTTCCCATGGCAAGTGATCCCAAAAACAATTTCTGCCCGCTGACTACCTACCAACCACCTCCGACCGATCGTCCATATATACCGACGACCCTCCGAGATGACCTACGAAGACCTTCCGACCCCACCCGACCACCTCCCGACAACTCCCGAGAGCCTTCCGACCACTCTCGACCACTCCCAAAGTTGCTCCGACCACTTCCGAAATCGTTCCGACGGATTCCGAAGTTGTTGCGAGAACTTCCGATGATGGGCCGAGTACTTCCGAAGTTGGCCCGACCCTCCGACGAGGACGTCACGACCTCCCTGTATCACTTCCCGACACCGAGTTCACCTTCCGACCCGTTTCCCCGTCGTCCACCCATGCGGCTCCGCGGGCGGACATCATCTATATTCAAGAGTATTAATCATTCCGCCGTTCCGCCATTCCACCGTTCCACAAAATACACCGTCCGATACGGGGTGTTAGGATTAGGAAGACATTTAAGGCGGGGGGTTATTGTTAGGAAGACACTTAAGGCGGGGGTTAGGGTTAGGATTGGTGTTGTGTTGGGGATAGCTTCTATTTTGACCATTATCATCCAAATGGTGTTCTAGTAATGTCTGAAACCGTTGGGTCGACAGTTTGTGGGTTTACCCAGTAACTCTAAGTCAACTCGAGGTTAACTGGAAATTAACTCTAACTCTAACTCATTGATTACCATATCCCGTACCGAGCTAGGCGTTGATCCGGACTGAGTTTTATTCCGGATTAAGGCTGCGTTTACACTAGAGCAAAAGTAACCGGATTCACATGATTTGTTTTGCATTGATCAATATAATAAATGAAAGTACCGTATTTACTCGATTAAGCGCCGCCCCCGATTAAGCGCCGCACTTATTCACGACAATGCGGCGCCAATGTTAGTCAAGTTCAACCAATTTTAGCATTTTAACGGTGGGCAAAATGGTCCACACGCTCGTTAAATCATTCATATATCAACCACAATAATAACCCGTTACCTACCATTTTACCTAAAAATAATGTGATTTTTAAAGAACGCCGCCCTCAAATGAGCACCGCCTCCGAAACACTAAAAATTTAAAGAGCGCAGCGGCGTTTAAACGAGTAAATACGGTATAGTTTATATACCGTGACCGCGAAGCCCGAGGATTGATATATCGCTTAAACACCGAGGTCTAAGGTATATATAACCGCCTTATATCACCATTGGTGAAGTTTAGTATTTATGAGGTTGATAACTAATTACTACTTATCAACCTCATGGATAAGTACTTATCAACCTCATGAATAACTTTGAGGTTGATATCAGAGATAATGGCTACTAGAGAACAAAGGAAACTGAACCAATGGTGATATAAGTATAGGTTATATACCGTGACCGAGGTGTTTAAGCGATATATATATCCTCATAGATAAACACCGCGGTACATCAAAGGTAACCGATTCAATGTAATTATTATTAATTAATTTGTAATTAATTATTAATTTGTAATTATTATTCACTTTAAATACTTGTTTACTTGCGACCGCATCGATTGTCGTTGTTAGCAGTGCTTTTCCCATTTCTTTATGTTTATTCTTCGCCAAATTATCAGTTTAAGGCACATGTTGAAATGTACAAGCGCAGAAATCGCTTTGAAAGATACGTTCCCAAATATAACCCCTCCCCCGAATATTACCCCTCCCCCCAAACAACCGTCTCATGCTGCGCAGGCTAGCTATATTTCAGATTTCGCGTGATTTTCGATCTTGCTTATATGTAACGCGGTTCAGGAATTCATGTTCAATCCGGAATGAAACTGAATCCGGATTCATGTAAGCAGCCCCTAATTAGCGCACTTGACGCTAGGTGAAATTAGTAAAAGTAAAAAGTATGCATGTTGAGGACCTTAGGGAATAGGGATTAAATCATATCCCTTGACAACAATAGTATAAATCATCGAAAAACAAGATATATATATTCATTGTATTTCTTCTTTTAAGAGTCAGTCAAGTAACAAACTAAACTAAACAAGGTTTATCGAGTATAAAATTATACTAGACGCGTTTAGAATTTAGTTCTATAACACTAATTCTCAATTTGTTCAGGACTCAGGCGTCTTCAGCCCAGTGTCATGAAATGCACATGTCTCAAGTTTTATTTAAAATATAGCATCATATAGGACTGGGAAGGCTTAATAAAAAATAATTGCCGAAAAAGTGCTTTATAGAACACATACAGTAGGTCAGAAATGACTCATATGAGCACTGGCATGATGAATGGAAAAATACAATCAAGTTGTGAACTCATGACACTGCCCCTTTAATAGACAATGTTACTGACATTTCTAGTATATTCCAAACGAAAATGCTGTTCAGCGTGAGACTCGAGACTTCAAGCCTTTAAACGTCGCGTTTTTTACCAACAAGCATAACAAAAACAGCCGACGTCATATATTGTTCAATATAATAAATGAAAGTACCGTATTTACTCGATTAAGCGCCGCCCTCGAGTAAGCGCCGCCCCCGATTAAGCGCCGCACTTATTCACAACAATGCGGCGCTTAATCGAAGCACCGTCAGACAGAACCAATGTCAGTCAAGTTTAACCAATTTTAGCATTTTAACGGTGGGCAAAATGGTCCACACGCTCGTTAAATCATTCATATACCAACCACAATAATAACCCGTTATCTACCATTTTACCAAAAAATGATGTGATTTTTAAAGAGCGCCGCCCTCAAATGAGCACTAAAAATTTAAAGAGCGCCGCGGCGTTTAAACGAGTAAATACGGTATAGTTTATATACCGTGACCGAGGTGTTTAAAGTGCCCATAACCTCAAAATGTTTTATTGTCTTGTTTGGAAGAACTTTTAAAATGATAAAGTAACTTCTTTTGAAGATGTTCGTTTCTTTGCTTTCTTTTTGAGATATATATCAGTTTGTTTGATATGCAAATGTCTGGAATTTCGTCACACATGCATAATGACTTATTGGAGAAATGTGTATATCTCTTTCATTCTCGAACGAAATCCTTTAAAATCAAGAAGTTTGGTGTTGTTTGGTTTTGTTTTGTTTTTTATGCATGTGTGACGAAATTCGAGATATTTGCATATCAAACAAACTGATATTTATATCTCAAAAAGAAAGCGAAGAAGTGAAAATCTTCAAAAGAAGTTACTTTTAAGTTCTTCCAAATAAGACAATAAAAATTTTTGATATATCAACCTGAGGGCGAAGCCTGAGGATTGATATATCGCTTAAACACCGAGGTCTAAGGTGTATAACCGCCTTATATCATCATTGGTGAAGTTTAGTGTTTATGAAGTTGATAAGTACTTATCAACCTCATGAATAACTTTGAGGTTGATATCAGAGAAAATGGCCACTAGCGAAGAAAGGAAACTGAACCAATGGTGATATAAGTAATAGATAAACACCGAGGACGCGTAGCGTCCGAGGGCTGTATATCGCATAAATCCCGACGTTCGAGGTGTTTATCTGACTTATTATTACATTGAGGAGGTTTCCAACAAAGTTTTGTCGATTTTGTCCACCTTGGACAAAGATTTTCCTAGTTTTTTCTTCGTTTCTTATTGGGCGAGCCCCAGAGGAGGTTGGACAGCAACGCGCAAAGGATCACGGTTAGCGGGCTTGTTTTTCCGCGCGGTTGTCATTTGTGCTTGGACTGTTTCGAAGGTAACATCTCCCGAAGATGGACGCTTTTGATACTCAAGGATGTCAGGCTGGAATTTTTGCTGAAGAGAGCGTGATATACCTCTATTGTTGCGATTCTGCTTACGAATTTTCTTTCACTGTGCGTAGTTCGCCATTTTAAACTGTTTTTTAAACTGTTGGAACGGGCATTTCTGTCAACATTTTGGTTTTCTAAATTCTGTCTGAGAGACGAAATATGTGTGTTTATATCGAGCGTTTATATACAGCGAATGTATGTAAAACAAGTATGTTATTCAAGTGTGTTATTAAATGTGTGTTATTCAAAGTGAAACAAGTGTATTATTTTTAGTATTTTCAGATTAAATTGTATTCCTAAATAAAAATGGTAGGTAGTATCTGGACTCTAGTACTCCACCATAATAATATAAACATATGCACTTGTAATATAAACATATGCACTTGCATGTATGAACAAGTATTATGATAGTCTTAATGTTTATAATTGGTATCTAATCATTGGTATCTAATAATTTATATGTGGTAATGTACCTGTAAAATGTTGCATAAATGCAGTGTACATTAAATGCACTTTATTAATTTGTTTTGAGATTACATGACCAATGATTAATTACCAATCGATTCTGCAATCATATTACTTTGTTAACTTGTTCGACTCTAAAATCCTCTTTTAATAGTATTTAATCCTCTTTTAATAGTAACCATGGCATACCGAAAAGGCCTTAGCCGCCTTATAGCATGAAAAGCATTCCTGACATAAGAATAACAATTATGTACAATATTTATAGTAAAGCAACATATACCAAATGTTGATACCAGATGTTGATATACCAAATGTTGATACCAAATGTTGATACTTTACTTACCAGTATACCTTTAGAAAGGCAAGCAAAATTATATTATGTTTGGTATAGATCTAGCAGCAAGTTATAGTAAACTATAGGCATAACTCATAAGCATAGAAAATAGAAATGGTGTGAGAGGTAGATACTGTATGCAAAGTCAAGTAGAACTATCCAAAAGCTAAAAGGAACTTCATAAACCCAAACCAAATTTTCCCAAAGCCTACAGCAGGTCTTCGTTTTGGTATTTTTTCCCAGGTGTTTGACAAATTGGTGGAGCATGATCCCTTTTTGTGCCATCAGATATATTAATCTATAAGCCTAGAAAAGAAACTAACCTCAAAGAAGCAAAAATTCTTATGTTTACATATCTTCAGATTCTCGAAGACAACCAGATACCATCCCAAAATCCAAATTTAAATATATAAAAATAGCCAAATAACAAACTTCACACGTTGAATATTCTTCTAGAACTCAGTTAACATTTACCCTAAAGAATAAAGCTATAGGGACTTCCGAAATTCTTAAAAAAATAAATTTTATAGGTGCAATGTCCCCTCAAATACGAGGCGCCATCTCGGTAAAGGCTGAAATAACTGCGACCGATTCAAAGGCGAATAACATGAAAACGGTCGAGGGGTCAAGGGGGGTCGTTCGGATAGAATCCAAGATTAGACATTTGTTTAACTCATTATGCAAAAATTAGAGAAATCGAACCATGGGAATTCGAGATTTTTTACTTTGAATATTGTTGACAAACACGGACTCGGCTCATCACGTGGCGACGACACGACCTACATAAATGATCAAAACAAGGTAGAAAAAAGACATTTACCCCACAAAATCCTGCAGATATAGATAGCCCAATAATAGTTTAAACAGTATCGCTGCCTTTTAAAAGGAAAATTTGAATAACAATAGTAAAATATTCGGTATTTCTGCGTCCAATGCAAATTTTTCAGCCGATCAACTTCGCGCAAACGATGAGAAAATAGAGCAATTTCATTGGTCGAGATATGCACGTGACAGCTGTCCACCCTCCTCTGGGCGAGCCCCTTAGTTGTTACGATCAGAGCCAGAGGAGGGTGGACAGCTGTCACGTGCATATCTCGACCAATGAAATTGCTCTATTTTCTCATCGTTTGCGCGAAGTTGATCGGCTGAAAAATTTGCATTGGACGCAGAAATACCGAATATTTTACTATTGTTATTCAAATTTTCCTTTTAAAAGGCAGCGATACTGTTTAAACTATTATTGGGCTATCTATATCTGCAGGATTTTGTGGGGTAAATGTCTTTTTTCTACCTTGTTTTGATCATTTATGTAGGTCGTGTCGTCGCCACGTGATGAGCCGAGTCCGTGTTTGTCAACAATATTCAAAGTAAAAAATCTCGAATTCCCATGGTTCGATTTCTCTAATTTTTGCATAATGAGTTAAACAAATGTCTAATCTTGGATTCTATCCGAACGACCCCCCTTGACCCCTCGACCGTTTTCATGTTATTCGCCTTTGAATCGGTCGCAGTTATTTCAGCCTTTACCGAGATGGCGCCTCGTATTTGAGGGGACATTGCACCTATAAAATTTATTTTTTTAAGAATTTCGGAAGTCCCTATAGCTTTATTCTTTAGGGTAAATGTTAACTGAGTTCTAGAAGAATATTCAACGTGTGAAGTTTGTTATTTGGCTATTTTTATATATTTAAATTTGGATTTTGGGATGGTATCTGGTTGTCTTCGAGAATCTGAAGATATGTAAACATAAGAATTTTTGCTTCTTTGAGGTTAGTTTCTTTTCTAGGCTTATAGATTAATATATCTGATGGCACAAAAAGGGATCATGCTCCACCAATTTGTCAAACACCTGGGAAAAAATACCAAAACGAAGACCTGCTGTAGGCTTTGGGAAAATTTGGTTTGGGTTTATGAAGTTCCTTTTAGCTTTTGGATAGTTCTACTTGACTTTGCATACAGTATCTACCTCTCACACCATTTCTATTTTCTATGCTTATGAGTTATGCCTATAGTTTACTATAACTTGCTGCTAGATCTATACCAAACATAATATAATTTTGCTTGCCTTTCTAAAGGTATACTGGTAAGTAAAGTATCAACATTTGGTATCAACATTTGGTATATCAACATCTGGTATCAACATTTGGTATATGTTGCTTTACTATAAATATTGTACATAATTGTTATTCTTATGTCAGGAATGCTTTTCATGCTATAAGGCGGCTAAGGCCTTTTCGGTATGCCATGGTTACTATTAAAAGAGGATTAAATACTATTAAAAGAGGATTTTAGAGTCGAACAAGTTAACAAAGTAATATGATTGCAGAATCGATTGGTAATTAATCATTGGTCATGTAATCTCAAAACAAATTAATAAAGTGCATTTAATGTACACTGCATTTATGCAACATTTAATTAAGAAATACAGGTACATTACCACATATAAATTATTAGATACCAATGATTAGATACCAATTATAAACATTAAGACTATCATAATACTTGTTCATGATCAATACATTTTATAAGCCAGAGTATGTACATGCAAGTGCATATGTTTATATTACAAGTGCATATGTTTATATTATTATGGTGGAGTACTAGAGTCCAGATACTACCTACCATTTTTATTTAGGAATACAATTTAATCTGAAAATACTAAAAATAATACACTTGTTTCACTTTGAATAACACACATTTAATAACACACTTGAATAACATACTTGTTTTACATACATTCGCTGTATATAAACGCTCGATATAAACACACATATTTCGTCTCTCAGACAGAATTTAGAAAACCAAAATGTTGACAGAAATGCCCGTTCCAACAGTTTAAAAAACAGTTTAAAATGGCGAACTACGCACAGTGAAAGAAAATTCGTAAGCAGAATCGCAACAATAGAGGTATATCACGCTCTCTTCAGCAAAAATTCCAGCCTGACATCCTTGAGTATCAAAAGCGTCCATCTTCGGGAGATGTTACCTTCGAAACAGTCCAAGCACAAATGACAACCGCGCGGAAAAACAAGCCCGCTAACCGTGATCCTTTGCGCGTTGCTGTCCAACCTCCTCTGGATCAGAGCCTCGCTTGATACCCGTCCGTACGTGCACGTCATTCGTACCCATCTTCTTCACCGGTCGGACATTTTTACATCTACTTCACCGGTAGGCAGCGAAGAAGAGAACGGCAGCAGACTGAGAAGGTTATCGAGACGAAGTCAGGTAGACACAAGAGGAGCTCCAGCTGTGCTTATATATTATCAACAGCATCTACAAAATATATTTACAATTCGTTCAACTCGTACGACTCTTTCATTACCTCGCGTTCTTTAAAAACCTCATTCGACTTATAAACGCGAACGATGCATGTTCGTAAACTACGACAATTATAATAACATATCGTATTGCCGACAATAATAATATTATTTATATTTTGTTATACTGTGTTTTGTTATACGCTTTTTTTGTTATATTGAACGCTTAAAATACTGAAGTGCCCATGCAATGTTGACGCTAATCCTTCGTTAAAATTGAATCGATAAAATTCCCACAAAACAGGAAACGGCTAATAATCGCCTTTTGAACAATTGGCTCATGTATTATTGGCTCATGTATTATAATCACTACATTCTTTACTTGAATTGAGAGATATTTGTATTAAACCCATATTCTATTTGTTGTGTATATTGTTTTAATTTTTTCTAATGCATAATCCTTGTTTATCATTTCCATTCTCTTATATTACCATAAACTTACATCACCAAGAAAGGAAATTCAAAGTCTTATTAAATCACATAAGTACATAACAGAAGACAATACAATATACAGACGTAAAGCTAGCTCGCCCCATGACGCTTTGCATCTCCCTAGTCTTATTAGTATTCATAGGGATGTATGGCGCATACATTGTAATAATAATTCACCTTAAATACTTGTTTACTTGCGACCGCATCGATTATCATTGTTAGCAATGCTTTTCCCCTTTCTTTATGTTTATTCTTCGCCAAATTATCAGTTTAAGGCACATGTTGAAATGTACAAGCGCAGAAATCGTCGAAAGAGAGTTAGGAGGTTCGCGGCTGTGCACAGGCCCTTGCTGTATTCCACGTCCCGAATATAACCCCTCCCCCCGAATATTACCCCTCCCCCCAAACAACCGTCTCATGCTGCGCAGGCTAGCTATAATGTTATTGATCGCCATCTCGAAATTTCAGATTTCGCGTTATTTTCGATCTTGGGATAGAATTCCTATGTAAACAGTAAACGCGGTTCAGGAATTCACGTTCAATCCGGAATGAAACTGAATCCGGATTCATGTAAGCAGCCCCCCTTAGCGCACTTGACGCAGGTGAAATTAATAAAAGTATGTATGTTGACGAAATTAGGGAATAGGGATTAAATCATATCCCTTGACAACAATAGAAACGGAGGTATAAATCATCGAACGACCATATATATATTTATTGTATTTCTTCTTTCAAGAGTCAGTGATGTCAGTCAAGTGACAAACTAAACTAAACAGGGTTATCGAGTATAAAATTTTACTAGACGCGTTTAGAATTTAGTTCTAACACTAATTCTCAATTTGTTCAGGACTCAGGAGAAATGTTTTGTATTCAAGCACGCACACGATTTTGCAACATCGTGGTCCGTGGCAGGTTATCATTCCAAAATATGAAGTTTCAATCGAATAGAATGGCGTCTTCAGCCCGACCAGCTTATATAATGGATTTAATAGACAATGTTACTGACATTTCTAGTATTCCAAACGAAAATGCTGTTCAGCGTGAGACTCATGACTTCAAGCCTTTAAACGTCGCGTTTTTTACCAACAAGCATAACAGTCTAAGTCAGCGTTTGGCATTGGAGTTGGAAAAGAAAAAACACAAGATTAAGGTAAGATTGGAGTCTCAAGTCTATAAATCACAACGCTATATATAATTACAACGCGGTCGTATAGGAAAAAGTAGGCAATAGAGAGTTTGTCAAAAACGTTGGGATCTGGACGTGTCCGGTGTCGCTAAACAACGTTAGGTAGGCGCATGATGATGATCAACTTTATTTAAACACACTAGTCTTTTCAACATAACAGCTGATTTCCAAGAGGTGTGCTATAATATTAAAAAATTACAAATTGATATACTAAACTAATTTAAAATAGAATACTAATAATTCCAATATATAATAACTAAATATTTAACAACAGTAAATTATAACCTAAAACTAAATAACAATTTAATTTCTAAAAATAAAGTTCGAGGAAGAAAGCTTATTGCAAAATGATTCATAAGATACTGAATTAACTTCTTATCTCTTCCGGTATCTGATTCCATATTTGAGCCCCACTATAACTGAAACTTTTTTTTAGGAATTCTGTCCTAGGCCTAGGAATAAAAAGCCTTGTCGAAGAACCCCTTAAATTGTAATCACTTTGTGTTCAACTTTTGAAACGTATTACACAATCTTTGAGGGGATTGATTGACCGTTTTGTATATGAGCCTGGCTTTCATTTGTGCCCTACGTTCTTCAAGCGATATCCAACCAAAAGCTGCACGTTTAGTTAATTGTGAGAACAAGTATATTGTCATACTTCATCTTTATTGCGTTGTCTACACTGGTTAGTTGCCCGTTAAGTATCGTATCGACTGTAAGGTTTTATTAATAACATTTAAAGCAATTCATGGTCAGGCTCCATCATATATACAGGATTTAATCACTGTTAAACAATGTAGTATAGGTATAGTTTGCGCTCAAATGATGGCATCTTACTTGCACATCCTAATAGAATAGCTCAAAATGCGGACAAACAAACCAAATTTGACTCACAAATGATTGCAAATGAGCTATTTTCTTTTCAGTTATTGCTGCAAGAATTTATATCAGTAAAAGCGGACAAACCGTCGATACTGACGGCATATCGACGGACAGGTCATTTTACATTGCTGCGCCAACACTTTGGTATGACAGTTTGTGCTTTGCGAAATACGGAACATGAGCTCTTCTCTGATAAAACTTCTATCAAAACCTTCTTATACCGTAATGCATTTTTTAGGTCTGTATATTATTTATAACTTCGTTTATTTTATTTCTGTAATTGTATTGTAGATTTCATTTACTAATTTAGTAAGTGGTTTTTAGAATACATGCAGTCTATAACTCTCGTTATAGCGGACACCCTGGGGATCCACAATAGCGGAATGCGATGAAAATATCCAGATTTCAGGTTGTAAAATGTTTTTTTGTTTTAAAATATCCAGTTTATTTCAATTTTTAGTTGACGTTTACTGTGATACATAAGTACATAGTTCAAGTCAAAATAGAAGTGAAAAATTTGTATTTAAATTTTTTTATTCCAAAACCAAAAATACAACGGTAACATGAATCAGTGTCAAATGTCTTTTCTTTCCTTCACTGTAAAGGTGCAGTAACAAAACTCAGTAAACTTACACGAAGTTTTATTCTGTGATGACCTACCTAGCGTGCTTTGATATGATCTTTCGCTCACGGCATTCTCGCTTACTTTATATTTTTCTGTTTGTCATTTTCTGTCGACAGAAATGATGACGAACGGAATCTTCAAAGTACTTCCGCTGACAAATATCAAGTCGTAAATATGTCACTCGATAAAATAAAAGTCATTCGCTTTCATGTGCCGAGACTAGAGAAAAATACGTCCAAGGTGTCCGTTGTAACGAGAGTAGAACAATAAAAATGTTTGTTGGGACCACATGAAGTGTCCGCAATTCCGTAATAGCGAGAGTCCGTAATAGCGAGAGTTATTTCAATACATTTCATAGTAGTTTCGGCCGGTCCGTAATAGCGGGGTCCGCAAGGCGAGAGTTGACTGTATAACGATTTTAGCTTGTAATTGCTGTAATGCGCATTTGAAAATGTACACTGATATTTGCGCAATATAAATCAATTTTCGTTATCATTATTATCATTATAATTCAGACGAATTTATGACTCAAAAGGACCTTCACATTTTCTAGAAATACTAACCCTAACCTTAATCCTAACCGTAATCTCAATCCTAACCCTAACCTTGATCCTAACAAACCTAACCCTAACCGTAGCTAACCTTAACTCCTAACGAAAAATAAAGACCAGACAAAAACAGAAAGGTCCTTTTGAATCATCCCTTAAAGCGATGACGCAAAAGGACTAAAAGGCTTTTAAAAATAAAGAACTTTGTTCCTTGACTCTTTCCTGTCTCAAATGGTTCAGAAATTCGACAAGCTCCAGGCACACGAGGTCCACTCACACGCCAAGTTTGATTTGATTGATAAAAAAACTCTGCGATTGGTGGCATTTTGAATGTTCATGATGCTACGGAAGCATTGGTATATACAGCCGGTTTATTGGGCTTTCAGAAAATGTATAGCTTTCGCAACAGTTATGGTAATTTCCAGAGATATCAATAGAACAAAGAGGTATGGGAAGAGTTAAGAGGCAATTTTAGCCATTCCCGAGCGATATCAGCCTTTTGGCCGAGCCAGACAAGTTAACAAGAGCACGGGGAGAGGGAAACACTCACTCACTAATTAGATTCTAATTGAAAAATGTGTAAATAAAATAGCATGAACACTTGGGGAAAAACGTCGAAAAACACCAGAAACCACAGCCATATTTGTTTATTCCCGCGCGCGATTTTTCCAAGGCATTTAAACTTTTACGCGCGTGTGATTTTCGAGGGTTTGTACCCAGTCCCTTTATCTAAGAAGGGTATGGAGCCACCTTAAAATACAACATTATTTCGATTATTAGTTCCACGTTGTTTCAGAACGAG